>LR738714.1:88986825-89024832 GCA_902687465.1 Secale cereale | reverse complement strand
CATGCCCTAAAGCACCATCCTGCTAAGTTGCAACATGTTCGAACGCCTGTAGATGCCATTGACATTTCAGCAAACAAGTGGCGTGCGTGCGTAGAGCGTGGCCAGAGCACGCGTATTGCAGCCGCTGGCATCAAGCTCCTGTCGCCACTCTACTGCCTCCCCTGCTCGCCCGAGTCTTCCTCTGGATCAACTCGACCTCCATTTACTTCCCCGACACCTTCCCTTGGCCGCTTGCGCCGGCCACCACCGTCCACGCCGACCGGAGCCGCCGCCCGACGAGTCCCGCATCGCCACGTCGCACCGACCGTCAACGCTCTGGACGCGTGGCTCGCCCCCGAGCCAAACACGACGCCCGCCATCACTGCAAGCCACCACCGTCCTCACCAAACCCCGCCGGCCTCTCCACCGGCCGCGTCTGCCATTAATGGCCGTCGCCACTATATGCCGTGGACGGCGCCGTCCAGGCTACCTGGCGCCTCCCGGGGCAGCCAGCTCGCCACGGGAGTAACTGCGGCCGGCAACCGTCCGCTACCGACCCTCACCGGCCACCAACGGCCTCGCCACCGACCGCGGATCGCCATGAATGCACGCCGCCGCCGTGTCCGTTCTCTGGAAGCCACGGGAACCGCCTTCCCCGCCTATAAAACCCCTCCTCGAACTCGCTCCCATCGTCAGCAACTTCCCTCCCTCCTCATCAAGCCGCCAAGAGCAACCCCACGGCCGGGAAGGGACAACTTCCTCAACTCCGGCCGCCTCTGCCACCAGCACCTCGCCAATGATTCCAAGCCAACCACGGCCTTCCCCACCCTGATTTCTTCACCAATATACTCATGGAGCACCCGCCGAGCTGTTACTCTCACCTTTTTTCCCGGAGAAGCACCATGGGCGAAAGCCCCATTTCGGCGTCGCCGGAGTTTCTCGGGTGAGCTCGTCGCCGGCAAGATAGGGCTCCCCGGCGACCGTGCCACACACCGGCCGAACCCCCTCTCTCCCCTGAGCACAACGGTGGGCTCAGATCCACGGGAGGTGCCGCCTATCTCCGGCGAACGTCGCCGAAGCCCCGCCTCTGCCTCTGTCCAGGCGCGCGCAAGGGAGAGGACGAACCCGACAGGTGGGACCCACCTGTCGGTGGGTCACTGGTCGCTCCTGTGCGGCTGGGCAACTGGGCTCAGCCCAATTACTTTTTCAGCTAATCCGCGCTCAGGGCGCCTCTCTGACCTTTCCCTTTTCTTTTTCAGCAAGTCTTCAAATAATTCCTCAGAGCACATTTCAAATCCAAATCCAGTTATTCCAATTTCTGTAGACTTCTAAAATCATGATCTATTTATCTGAATTAAGTAAACATTTTTACTATGCATAGTTTCTGTTTAATGAATTTAATAGTGCTTTTAATCATATATTCCATCTTAGTAATTCCATAGCTAATTCATATGAACTCTAAATAAATTAATTCTTTTTCTGATATTCCTTAAATATCCTCTAGATTATTTTAGTATTTGTTTCAAAAACATTTGAAATACTTTTTGGCACTGTTTTAGAATTGTGTGGTGATTTAGATATTTTTGAAACTAGGTTTTGGAGGAGAGATGAATATTTTCAAACTTTTGGAGTGCACCCAATATTGCTGCATGTTCAAGGCAAGCATTTTGAACACTTGATATGGTGAATGTTTGCATGCTAGAATATTTAGGGCATGTTTGATACTTTTAATAGGTTTGGCATATGGATAGGAATATTGCATGCATGCATGGTCATAATTATACTTTCTCTTGCATGCATTCCCTTCAAATTTGCAACATGCATAAGTTATGAGAATCCAGGAATGTGCTCCTGTTTTGGACGTGCCGGTGGGCACGGGCCATATTTGACACGGTGGTGTCATGAGATATATTGTGGAAGTAGACAAGGGTTGTGGCCCTGTCCTGATGATATGGTTGAAAGAATAATTTTGTTGTGCTAACCACTGCAGGAAACATAAGCCTCCTGAGTCGACCGTAGATCGAGTCTTGTTCCGGTAACCCCCATACTTGTTTCGTACTACCACTTGTCCCTGCCTCGGGTAAGGTATGGTTTAGTAAGTTGTTAACCCCTTTCCATGCACACACCGTACAGAGGGCCACGATGAGGGTTCCAGGGCCCTGGACTAAATCCAGTCATCAGGTCAAGGGGGCATGGGTGTTTCCGGTTGTAGCCGAGAGGGAGTGTACCCTTGTAATCCGCGCGTATAAATAGTGATCCCATGCTATTGGAGGTTGTAGCCTTCCCACTTAGAGTTTTACTTAACTGTTGTTTTGGGTGATCCCTGGCAGCAGAAAAGTTTAGCTGGTGTGTGCTGGTTAGGTGTGTTTTCAACCCAAAGACCGTAATGGGAATTAGTCAGTGTCATGATACTGACTAAAGAAATCCTATACTTGTGGGTAAAGAGTACACCCTCTGCAGAGTTTAAAAACCTATTCGAATAGCCTTGTCCGCGGTTAAGGATTACAGTCTGGGTTGGTCAAGTGTCGGTCTTAGAGTCGGTCTCCGGAGGAAATATTTAAAAGTTGAGCATGGTTATTTTGCAGGATAATTATCGTTGCTACTGGTGTTACTATTAGTATATTTGATGATATGATTATATTGCTTATGAACTAACCCCCTGCTCTTATTATACTTTCCAGAGTGTCTCAGGGGCTGGCTAGACTACCCCGGACACTCGCCTTTATTTCTAAGTCCTTTCTGTGGCGTCCCTCGAGTGTCAGGCGGTTTATCTCGCCACTACTCTTGTGGACACCCGACTGGCATTTCTTTTCATGTCCTTTCGTGGCGTCGCCTGAGTTCTCGGATGGTATCGTCCGATTTCTCTTTTAGACACCCGACTGGCATTTCTTTTCAAGAAACGACCGTGGTGTCACTTGACATCCGATCGGCATTTCTTTTATATTTTTATTAATGCTAATATTTATTTTCTGCACTAACTATTATTCACCATGCCATACTTTATTTCCTGTCAGCATGCATTTAACATAAGTCTATCATGAGCACACGCATATGGTTTAATTTATCATGACTATATAATTGTTTGATGCATTGGTTATATCATTTGTCCATGATGTTTGCGAGTACATTCAAACGTACTCACAGGCTTGTCCCTGGCTATTTACTTGGCCAGGTTAGGAGTTCTGCGAGAAGAACCCAGCGACGTCCGTGCGAAGCTTAGGAGTGCAGCCACGCAGGATAGGAGTTATCCGGGTCAGCTGTTCCTGTTGGAATGGAGCCCCATCGATATGGAGTTCCATAAGCCAATTCCTTCATCCACCACCGGAGTCATTGTTGTATCAGTAGACCTTTATGGTCTTGTATCAAATTCTTGTAAATGCTTGGTAACCTGTAACAAGGATGTGTCCACCAGTAACAGTAATCCTGGGCTGGTGATGACACTAGGGGTTAATTTCTGGAATATTGTGTTCCCGAAATCCGGCCCCGACAGCCTTGGTATCAGAGCCAGGCTGACCATTGGCTAATCCTATCCTAGCCTGGTCACCATCCCTAGGTTTCCACACCATCCACATCTTTTCCTGTCCACGGTCAAGTCTATCCCATCCACAGTGGCAACCGACATCTTTTGATAGCCGGTGCCCAACCTATCAGTTTATCCATAGGCCGTGTGCCTGTGCCAACACCTGAGCTTTCCCATCCACAAGCGTGCGATGGAAGACTCGGCTGACTTATAAAGGAAGCCTTACCCCAAACTCAGCACATCACAGCCTCATTCCCAGTTCGATATCAAACCACCAAAATGACAGGCCCCCTCGTGCACAACGAGACCACCGCAGTCGAGCTTGAAGGCTTCGTAACCATCCTCGCCAATCTCACCCGTCGTGCTTTTAGCATCGACGAGCCACCGGAATATGTCGTGTACCAAGAGCACACGAGTAATTCCATCCATCACTTCTGGGCCACGGTGCACATCTACGGGAGGGGCACCACATCGGAGCGTCCCTACCGATTCACCGGGAGGACAACCTCCGACGAGCCCCAATCCATACAACTTGCAGCTCGAGAGGCTATAGTTCAACTTCGGCACCTATCGCCGAGGGTTAACTGCCGCCCTTTCTACTACTACCCTAGTCGTGAAGGCTATGGTAGCCCGACCCAGGTCGCCAACGGAGACCATGAGTCGGATCCTGCCCTGGTGCATCTGCTGCGCTACCTGAGAGCGCAAGAGGCACTGTTCGATCAGGTCACTCTTGACCTGATTGAGACCCGCAGGACGCTCGCTCTCCTGACCCCAGCAAGGAGTGAAGTCGCACCCGCCACCGACGCCCCGATAGTGCTGCTTGGAAGGCCGGTTGAGCCCCCAAGCTCTGACCATGTCACCTACCCGGGCAATGCTTTCGCCTCACCCGGAAATCTCCGTCGTCTCTTGGAGGCCTACTCCAATGGGACGGTGACCTCGACACCCCGCGAAGGCCACCACCGCTACTCCAGCCCTGTAGCTCCCCATCCTACTCCGGCCAGCTCCGACGCGGAAGCGCACGGAGACGACTCGGCATCCGCAAGACGCGCCAGGATAGATATCAACCAGGTGGAATGAGTCCACCAGAATTGTTATCAAGCCCTAGTGGCTCGGTTTTTCCTTTAGTTCCGTAGTAGTTGGTGTGTGGCGTAGTGAGTTTGTAGACCCCCTGTGTGTCACCATCTAATGGTATGTGTGATCTGGCATGAATTGCTTGATGAGTGGTTGCAGAGTAAATTCTAGACGTGACCCCTAACCGACACGCACAGTAACATGTCACTTTTCTTTTGGGGATTGAGGCCTGAGACTTTGACTCAGACAGCCCCGCGCCGGAGTCGGTGTCTCTGTCGTACCGGCACCATTTCATGTTTCATGACCCAGGCTCTCTATAAGAGGCCACGCTCATTTTTTCCACACCAACAACCATCAGCATCAAGCACTGCCTTTTTCCATTCATCCACCCATGTCTCACCCCGGAGCTTATCTGAGGAACCCCGAAGCAAGACCTGGTAGTTTTGTTATGTTATTGTGGGATTTTACCCGCAATACTCTTGGCTCCACCCATCCACCCCTGTATGAGCTATTCAAATCGAGAATCACTCCTGATCTCTCGAAATACTGGGCAGCTGTACATATTCCACCAGCAGATTTAAACCAAGGACCTCCCTATGTGATTTTCATCGGGAGATCCATGCCAACGCCAGGCATGGCCATTGAGTCTGCTGCGTATGAAGCAGTCACCCGTCTTCGATTTGCGGTACCTTGTGCCAACACAAGGGAATACTGCTATTTCCCAAGCCGCGCTGCTTTTGGAGCGGAAGCTACGTTCCGCTGTGGACGTGCGGAGAGCGATCCAGCCCTGGTCTATCTCATTCAATATGTGATGGCCCAGGAGCGTTTCACCCAGCAAATACTGGAATATCTCCACTACCTTGCTGTTCTGAATCCCCGGATCGCCATTGGCGGACCCCCTCTGCCAACTCAGGAGGGACACGTTCTCCGTTTGCTCCCTCAGCTTCCTCCGCTCCCTCCGGAAGAAGAAGAATGTGTTCCAACACCGGGAAGCCTTCCGCTTGACCCCGTAGATCCCGCTTTCGGACCGTAGACGGTCGTGAGTGCGTTTGTGTAGCGTGTAGTGTTTGTTTGCATGATGTGCTTTGTTTGTTTTGATTGTATGTCATGAATGTATTGCCCTGTTTGCATTTTTGCATATGAGTGCCTTGTTTGGGTGGTATGCTTTTTAATTCTACCGCCTTAACAAATCTCGAGGACGAGATTTTCTTAAGGGGGTTAGAATTTGTAACACCCCAAAAATTTATTTACTTTTTCATGAATTAAAAATTTGGCTAGAAATAAAATTTTGAATTATATTAGGTTCTTTAATAATTTTTTAGCCTTTTCTATACCTGTCCTTCAAAAATTTTCTCTTCATATAGTAAATTTTTGGAAATAATTTTTGTGGGCTCTGGTTGTATCTTGGGTCATTTCATTATTTGTTTGATAACATTAGAAATTATTTTCATAATAAAATTTTGCCTTAGAAATTTCTTTTAATAGCTTTTGCAGTGTTTTAAATGCTTCTGTTGCACTACTTCTATTTTAAATAATTCTCCAAAAAAATTCCCCCATAATTCTGAGAGGTCCTGTGATGCCTATATGTTACTTTGGTGCAAAAACCCAACTTGGTGTTTTGCAAAATTTGAGTGAACCATCCTCTTTTTCAGTTCTGTCCATCTTCTAGGTTTCTACTACAACCCTATTATTTCTTGCTCCAAAAATTCTGAGCCTTGGCCATCTTCTAGTTCCTCCTACCAAACCCTTAACTCCAGAAGATCAGATCCATTAGCATCTTTTAGACCCACCAAACACCCCTCTGAATATTCTGTCCAGAACTGAATTCCAGTACAACTTGCACTAGCAAGTATTTCCTTTTCCAAAACTAACTCCACCATCATCTCTATCATCTAAAGAGACCCCATCCTGCCAACTTTCACACCCAACACAACTTCCTACATAGCCCTATCATTTCATCAAACACCCTGTGGGCATGGAAGGAAATTGGCCTCTCTCTTAACTGCATTAGAGACTTGCACTTTTGGCCAAACCAGCATGTCCACGATCTCTCTCATGCCCTAAAGCACCATCCTGCTAAGTTGCAACATGTTCGAACGCCTGTAGATGCCATTGACATTTCAGCAAACAAGTGGCGTGCGTGCGTAGAGCGTGGCCAGAGCACGCGTATTGCAGCCGCTGGCATCAAGCTCCTGTCGCCACTCTACTGCCTCCCCTGCTCGCCCGAGTCTTCCTCTGGATCAACTCGACCTCCATTTACTTCCCCGACACCTTCCCTTGGCCGCTTGCGCCGGCCACCACCGTCCACGCCGACCGGAGCCGCCGCCCGACGAGTCCCGCATCGCCACGTCGCACCGACCGTCAACGCTCTGGACGCGTGGCTCGCCCCCGAGCCAAACACGACGCCCGCCATCACTGCAAGCCACCACCGTCCTCACCAAACCCCGCCGGCCTCTCCACCGGCCGCGTCTGCCATTAATGGTCGTCGCCACTATATGCCGTGGACGGCGCCGTCCAGGCTACCTGGCGCCTCCCGGGGCAGCCAGCTCGCCAGGGGAGTAACTGCGGCCGGCAACCGTCCGCTACCGACCCTCACCGGCCACCAACGGCCTCGCCACCGACCGCGGATCGCCATGAATGCACGCCGCCGCCGTGTCCGTTCTCTGGAAGCCACGGGAACCGCCTTCCCCGCCTATAAAACCCCTCCTCGAACTCGCTCCCATCGTCAGCAACTTCCCTCCCTCCTCATCAAGCCGCCAAGAGCAACCCCACGGCCGGGAAGGGACAACTTCCTCAACTCCGGCCGCCTCTGCCACCAGCACCTCGCCAATGATTCCAAGCCAACCACGGCCTTCCCTACCCTGATTTCTTCACCAATATACTCATGGAGCACCCGCCGAGCTGTTACTCTCACCTTTTTTCCCGGAGAAGCACCATGGGCGAAAGCCCCATTTCGGCGCCGCCGGAGTTTCTCGGGTGAGCTCGTCGCCGGCAAGATAGGGCTCCCCGGCGACCGTGCCACACACCGGCCGAACCCCCTCTCTCCCCTGAGCACAACGGTGGGCTCAGATCCACGGGAGGTGCCGCCTATCTCCGGCGAACGTCGCCGAAGCCCCGCCTCTGCCTCTGTCCAGGCGCGCGCAAGGGAGAGGACGAACCCGACAGGTGGGACCCACCTGTCGGTGGGTCACTGGTCGCTCCCGTGCGGCTGGGCAACTGGGCTCAGCCCAATTACTTTTTCAGCTAATCCGCGCTCAGGGCGCCTCTCTGACCTTTCCCTTTTCTTTTTCAGCAAGTCTTCAAATAATTCCTCAGAGCACATTTCAAATCCAAATCTAGTTATTCCAATTTCTGTAGACTTCTAAAATCATGATCTATTTATCTGAATTAAGTAAACATTTTTACTATGCATAGTTTCTGTTTAATGAATTTAATAGTGCTTTTAATCATATATTCCATCTTAGTAATTCCATAGCTAATTCATATGAACTCTAAATAAATTAATTCTTTTTCTGATATTCCTTAAATATCCTCTAGATTATTTTAGTATTTGTTTCAAAAACATTTGAAATACTTTTTGGCACTGTTTTAGAATTGTGTGGTGATTTAGATATTTTTGAAACTAGGTTTTGGAGGAGAGATGAATATTTTCAAACTTTTGGAGTGCACCCAATATTGCTGCATGTTCAAGGCAAGCATTTTGAACACTTGATATGGTGAATGTTTGCATGCTAGAATATTTAGGGCATGTTTGATACTTTTAATAGGTTTCGCATATGGATAGGAATATTGCATGCATGCATGGTCATAATTATACTTTCTCTTGCATGCATTCCCTTCAAATTTGCAACATGCATAAGTTATGAGAATCCAAGAATGTGCTCCTGTTTTGGACGTGCCGGTGGGCACGGGCCATATTTGACACGGTGGTGTCATGAGATATATTGTGGAAGTAGACAAGGGTTGTGGCCCTGTCCTGATGATATGGTTGAAAGAATAATTTTGTTGTGCTAACCACTGCAGGAAACATAAGCCTCCTGAGTCGACCGTAGATCGAGTCTTGTTCCGGTAACCCCCATACTTGTTTCGTACTACCACTTGTCCCTGCCTCGGGTAAGGTATGGTTTAGTAAGTTGTTAACCCCTTTCCATGCACACACCGTACAGAGGGCCACGATGAGGGTTCCAGGGCCCTGGACTAAATCCAGTCATCAGGTCAAGGGGGCATGGGTGTTTCCGGTTGTAGCCGAGAGGGAGTGTACCCTTGTAATCCGCGCGTATAAATAGTGATCCCATGCTATTGGAGGTTGTAGCCTTCCCACTTAGAGTTTTACTTAACTGTTGTTTTGGGTGATCCCTGGCAGCAGAAAAGTTTAGCTGGTGTGTGCTGGTTAGGTGTGTTTTCAACCCAAAGACCGTAATGGGAATTAGTCAGTGTCATGATACTGACTAAAGAAATCCTATACTTGTGGGTAAAGAGTACACCCTCTGCAGAGTTTAAAAACCTATTCGAATAGCCTTGTCCGCGGTTAAGGATTACAGTCTGGGTTGGTCAAGTGTCGGTCTTAGAGTCGGTCTCCGGAGGAAATATTTAAAAGTTGAGCATGGTTATTTTGCAGGATAATTATCGTTGCTACTGGTGTTACTATTAGTATATTTGATGATATGATTATATTGCTTATGAACTAACCCCCTGCTCTTATTATACTTTCCAGAGTGTCTCAGGGGCTGGCTAGACTACCCCGGACACTCACCTTTATTTCTAAGTCCTTTCTGTGGCGTCCCTCGAGTGTCAGGCGGTTTATCTCGCCACTACTCTTATGGACACCCGACTGGCATTTCTTTTCAAGTCCTTTCGTGGCGTCGCCTGAGTTCTCGGATGGTATCGTCCGATTTCTCTTTTAGACACCCGACTGGCATTTCTTTTCAAGAAATGACCGTGGTGTCACTTGACATCCGATCGGCATTTCTTTTATATTTTTATTAATGCTAATATTTATTTTCTGCACTAACTATTATTCACCATGCCATACTTTATTTCCTGTCAGCATGCATTTAACATAAGTCTATCATGAGCACACGCATATGGTTTAATTTATCATGACTATATAATTGTTTGATGCATTGGTTATATCATTTGTCCATGATGTTTGCGAGTACATTCAAACGTACTCACAGGCTTGTCCCTGGCTATTTACTTGGCCAGGTTAGGAGTTCTGCGAGAAGAACCCAGCGACGTCCGTGCGAAGCTTAGGAGTGCAGCCACGCAGGATAGGAGTTATCCGGGTCAGCTGTTCCTGTTGGAATGGAGCCCCATCGATATGGAGTTCCATAAGCCAATTCCTTCATCCACCACCGGAGTCATTGTTGTATCAGTAGACCTTTATGGTCTTGTATCAAATTCTTGTAAATGCTTGGTAACCTGTAACAAGGATGTGTCCACCAGTAACAGTAATCCTGGGCTGGTGATGACACTAGGGTTAATTTCTGGAATATTGTGTTCCCGAAATCCGGCCCCGACACGGAGGATGCACAAAGAGCGGATCGAAGCGAGCACACGAGCAGTTTACCCAGGTTCGGGCCGCACGGATGCGTAAAACCCTACTCCTGCTTTGGTTTGTTATTGAGTTCTTGGCTCGGGAGCGAGGAGAGCGACAGTACACTCTAACCGCTAACAAGACCGAGCGTGGAGAATGATCGATGTTCGGAACCTCCTCTACGTTGCGCATGGGCCTCCTTTTATAGGTCAAATGGGTCACCGATAGGTGGCAACACAGATGAGGGTAAAAATGTAAAAAAAGGTGATAGTTGGAACAGTGTTTGTATAGTGCTCTATACCTAACCCTGACGGCAGGGGACAAGGGCATTAAATGCCCGTCGCCGTCGCCCCAAACAGTGCAAAAAGTGGCCGTCAGGGGCGCCACCGTCCGCCACGACGGTAGCCTTGTCATCGCTGCTTGCCACCGTGTACCCCAGGCTGCACAGCCTTCCGCCACGTGCGCCCGGGATGGCCCCAGAACGACACGTGAGTGGACGCACTGGAGCGCGGGTACTGAGTGGAAGTTTGCCGCGGCAAGTGCCTTGCCGCGGTCGCTATCTTGTCGCGCCTGGGAGCTTGTCGCTCACCGGGCCTTGCCTGGACGCATGGCGCGTCGCAGCAAGTCTCTTGAAATGCCTTGTTTGGTCTTCCCGGCAAGCTCCTCTTGCCAGGGCCTTGCGCCTCGAGTGCTTTGGTGCCTTGAGTGGCCTTCCTGGCAAGCTCCTCTTGCCGGGGTCTTGTCTTTTTGACTTGTATACTTTGTTCTTGAATGGCTCCAAAGGAACCATGAGAGGTCTTGGCGGTCGCCTGGCTAGCCTTGCCGCGGGACGCTGCAACTGCCCGTGCACAAGTTCGGGATACTAAGGTACCCCCTACTTTAGTACACCGACACTATGGTCAATTCAAAAAAAATCTGGCACGTCCAATTTTTTAAACAAAAAAAAGGTATCCTTCCATTCCTTTAAAAAAGAGATAGCATTTGCATCAAACAAGAAAGAATAGCTTCCTTCCATAACAGCTCAACCGTGAAACTCCTCTTGCATATTAAAAAAAAGGAAAAGATCTCTCCCTAAAAGAACAGAAACATCTCCCTTGGCCCCTGTACATTTTTTAGTCAACCACCGCTCCCGTACATGCCAAACATAGATGATCCCGTCCAAAAAATGCCATGTGACACATCCAATGCTGTCAAAAAAATGTCAATCCGTTCCTTAAAAAGAAAAGGTAAAGTCCATAAAGAAAAACTACTAATAAAATAAAATAAAGACGGAATCCAGTTGATGACCCATGAAACTCCATGAATAAAATCTTCTATTGATCGCTTAGAAAAATAAATATATCTGGTTCGGCTCCTGTACATGGCCGCTAATTCCACCTCCTCTTTAATCCTGCTCTCCTACATATGGCTGGTGGTGGAGATTTCTCTCACCAAAGGATGTCCCCAACTCCCCATCCACCATCAAGTGCGCTCTTCCACCACCAGCGCCAACAACAAACGGGAAAGTAACCTAAAGCCAGGTGCTGCAAGGTATGATGCGAGATCGACTGTGACCCAAAGCGGCGATCGATCTTCCTCATTGCTAGTGTCTCCGCATCTCCCTCCATCCACTCCGGGCATCAAAGTACACCCACTTTTATGATGTAAAAAAGGACAACTGTCAAGTACAACCTCTAACAAGTTATTCTTGGCTTCATGTTCCAAGAAGACTACACTATATTGTGATGATAATAGATTAATGGTCGATGCAGCATAAAATGAGGTGTACCGATGGTGGTCTAAAATATATCATGTTGTTGTGGTAATTGGTAAACTGAACCTACAGTGAGCAGGAAGCACAACGAGCAATGTCATCCAATTGATCGTTGGTTCTCCAACTCCACATGCAAGTAAAACCTATCATGTAGTTTTTGAATGTGGTACTTGATTTTTGGCCCTTTTAGCTCATGAATATCCGTGAGCACACTTCATCTAATTATGTTTTAGAGGAGTGAACCAGATTCAGCCAAATCCAATGTGGCCAGGTGCAACGTAGTGGTGTCGTGATGTATAAGTGTTGAATCATCTGGAGCATCAATTAGTATTCTGCATGTGCATAATACAATTTAAAGATTTACTACATTGACTGGCTTGGATGCGATTGGTGAATTACATGGATTCAGATTATTCTATTTAGGTGCACATTGCTAATAGATATCTGCATATATAGTATGCATGTCTTTATTTTGGCCTTAGAGAAAAGAGAAAAATAGCTATTAAATCATCTTTAAATACATATAAATTACTAAAGTAACAATAAAATTTGGATGTATCATGCGCCAGAAGATCTCATATGAACACATAATTCTCTATTTGATATAAATATGTATACAGTATGGATAAAAAATTAAAAAATGACATCCATATTAAACATAACATAAATTATTTACGAATTTGTTGGTTGAGACAATAACTCAAAATCTGAATCTATGGTGCTTACAGTAATGAGAATATACCACAAAATATTGTTCGCCATCACACAATGAAAATATTGATAATTTTGTCACACAATTGGATGCAAACAATCAAACCACAAAATAGTCCGAACAATGTAACATTGTTGAACCCTATGTCCAACAAAGATAAACATGCATGTGTAACAGCAATAACCCATATCAACATATTCATATTATTGGCTGGCATTTCTAATTCGTAACAACTTTGTTGCATCTAATATTAAAAGTGCTAGAACGTGCAAGTGTTGCACGGGTTGACGACTAGTAGGCATAATTGTGTACTTATTGAAAAACAGAAAAGAAAAATATTGGGTTGTCTCCCAACAAGCGCCTTTATTTAAAGCCTTTTAGCTTGGGATTCATACTTTTAAAGATGCTCACATGAAAGAGAAAAATGGAACACAAAGAGAGCATCATAAAGCATGTGAAAATTACTTTTAAGTCTAACATACTTCATATGCATAGATATTTTATAAGCAAAGAAATTATCTAGACAAGAAATATCTAGCACATGCATAGAAGAAGATGGAAACAGTAGCAATCTCTAGATAAAAAGAGGTAATTTAGTAACATGAAAATTTCTACAACCATATTTCCCTCTCTCATAATAATTATATGTGCAATCATATTCAAATTCAACAATATATCTATGACATAACATTTTCTCTACATGATTCACATGCATGCAAAGTTGACACTCTTCCAAAATAGTGCGAATATCATTAAACAAAGTCATGACCTCTCCAAGCCCACTTTTATCCAAAAAAAAAATCATAAGGTTGATCATTCTCCAAAGTAGTGGGATCATTATTACCTAAAGTTGAAACTCTTCCAAACACACTTTCAACATTATTGCAAACACTATTATCAATATCACATTCATAATGAGGCTTAAATAAATTTTCAAGATCATAAGAAGCATCACCCCAATCTTGATCAATACAATATTTAGTGGACATAGAAAAATTAGCACCCCCAAGCATGTAGCTTTGCATATTATTAGCACAATTGACATTAATAGAATCTATAATAACATCACTGCAATCATGATTTTCATTCAATGAGCTACCATGAGTCACTTTATAGATTTCCTCTTCAACACTTCACCAAAAAATTTAGATTCATGTTTTTCAAGCAAAACATCGTAGAGATAATCAAGTTCACTCAACTGACTAGCAATTGGTTCAACATAATTGAATTTTTGAAAATATTAACAAGAGGATGAGGGTATATCTTTAATTTTCTTGTTTCTTCTCTATTTTCTAGTCATGAAGGCAAAAAGCAAGTAAACGAGCAAAAAGGCATTTATTTTTGTGTTTTTGTGAAAAGGTTTTAGAAGTGGGGAATATGAAAACAAGAGGAAAATATCAAATAATGTAAATGCAAGGAGATGAAATACTATGTGTAGGTACTTGATAGATGTTGATGATGTCTCCCCGGCATCGGCGCCAGAAATTCTTCCTACTACTTGTGAATTGTGTTGGGATTTCCCTGAAGAGGAGAGGATGATGCAGTACAATAGAGATAAGTATTTCCCTTAATTAAGAACCACGGTTATCAATCCAGTAGGAGAACCATGCAACACCTCGTTAGCAGCACCCACACACAATCCTTGCAACCCAACACGAACAAGGGGTTGTCAATCCCTCAGCGGTTACGTGCAAGATTAAATTGCCTAGTGTTTGATAGATAGATAGATGCAGAAATACAAAATAAAATAAATATGAAAAGTGCAGCCAAGTATTTCTAGAATATTATATATGATAAAATTAGAGACGGGGCCCATTGTTTTCACTAGAGGCTTCTCTCCTGAAAATAGCATACGGTGGGTAAACAAATTACTATTGGGCAATTGAAATAAAAGAAAATAATCATGACGATATCCAAGGCAATGATCATATATAGGCATCACGTCTGAAAAAAGTAAGCCGAAACAATTCTGCATCTACTACTATTACTTCACACATCACTGGTGTCCAACATGCATCTAGAGTATTAAGTTCATAAAGAACGGAGTAACACCTTAAGAAGATGATATGAGGTAGACAAACTAAACTCATGCATGAATAAACCCCATCCTTTTACCCTTAATGGCAATGACACAATACATATCATGTCCCTTTCTGTCACTGGGATTGAGCACCGCAAGATCGAACCCATCACAAAACACCTCTCCCATTGCAAGAAAAATCAATCTAGTTGGCCAAACCAAATCAATAGATCAGAAAGAAATACGAAGCTATAGTAATAATGCATCAAAGAGTTTAGAGAAAACTCAAATAATATTCATGGATAATGTGATCATAAACTCAAAATATATCTGATCCCAACAAACACGCCGCAAAAAGTCATTACATCGAATGGATCTCCAAGAACATCAAGGAGAACATTGTATTGAAGATCAAAGAGAGAGAGAGAGAGAGAGAGAGAGAGAGAGAGAGAGAGAGAGAGAGAGAGAGAAGACGCCATCTAGCTACTAACTATGGACCCGTAGGTTTGTGGTAAACTACCCACACGTCGTCGGAAGGGCGGCAAGGTTGATGTAGAGCCCCTCCGTGATGGATCCCCCCTCCGAGAGAGTGTCGAAAAAGGCCTCCGGATGGGATCTCTCGAGAACGGGAACTTGCAGCGGCGAAAAAAGTATTTCATCTGGCTCTCTGTTGGTTTCACGATTTTAGAAAATTTATAGAGGCATAGTTAGGTCAAACGGAGCCACATGGGACCCACGAGCACCAGGGCGTGCCTAACCCCTGGGCACGCCCTTGTGACTCGTGGGCCAACCTTCCATCATCTGGCGCTCTCCCAAAGCTTCCAGTGTCTCTTTTGTCCAGAAAAATATCTCCAAATAATTTTGTGCCATTTGGACTTCGTTTGATATTGATATTCTGCAGAACCAAAAATAAGCAAAAAACAACAAGTGGCACTGGGCACTAAGTTAATAGGTTAGTCCTGAAAATGATATAGAATTGCTTGTAAATGTATATAAAACATCCAAGATTGATACTATAATAGCATGGAACAATAAAAACTTATAGATACGTTTGAGACATATCCTAGGTGACCTCATCAGCTTCCGCGTCCACCGCGATCGACGAGGAGAAGTAGAACACGGAAGTCCGCTGCTGCTTGGGTCCCACGAAGGCCACCGCCTAGGTAACACCGGCATACACAGCCGGTGTCTTAATCGGTTATTCTCCTTCGAAGACCTCTGTCGATCGGGCTGCCGGACATGAGGAAGACAAAGGGATCCGCGAGCGGCAATTTAGATTAGGTATTAATTATACTTTTAGAACCGGACTATCACCATTGATGTAAATGTACTAAAATCCGTCATGGTTATATGAAAATCCGCCTTTTTATATGAAATCTGTCATCTTTGCATGAAATCCGGCCGTGTTTGCACGAATTTCGTCGGATCGGTTTGAGTTGTTGTGAAAATACGACTAGCGTTGGATGGCAGCCTCCCGCATCTGTGTCCTCGGACTGGTCCCCCCTATCCGCGGATGAATACGGGAGGTGTTTTGCGGGTTGCCGTCGGAAATGCCCTTACAACTGTACTGTCAATGACAATTTATGAATAGATGAGAGGTTTTTAATTAAAAACTTGATTGATTGTGGTAGATGATGCATGTTGTTTAGGGTACAGATTGGTGTAAGGTAAGCAATTGTCTAGAATACCACTCGCTTTTTAGGAACTAAAAAACAAATTTTATGGTAATGTAAACATAAACTCATTTTATTTCACTGGGTTGATGATTTCCCCCCAGCTAAATGATCTTTCTGGTTCAAAAAAACATGACTAGTTTTTTTAATTCATCTGTAGTTTATCATTGTCACTTAATGATTTGCATGATTAATTTATTATGAAAATAAATTTATGTACAATACACGAGAATGGCATAGATTGTCACAAATTCACCATTCATTAGGTGGAAAAGGCACTTAACCAATGTAATGAAATGGATCCAATGAAAGGGAAGGGTGTCATTGTTGATATTCCTACATCAATTCTTACACGCAACGCAGCTACACGTAAAGAGGTTACCAAGTGGAAACCACCGGAGAAGGGACGAATTGAACCAAACTAGATCATGAATGGTGCGCGTTGCTGCGCCCGTGTATTATGAATTTTGGATGGAATAGGTTTGCTTGTTTTACTTGAGTTATCATGGGTCTTTTCTTTGAGAATTGCACGTGCTTCGATCACATCAATAGACCATGGGTTTATAAAAAACAGACCACTGTGAGGCTCATGTCGTCTTAATTCTGCCGTATTTGTAACTGACGAGTGAAAACTTCTTTAAAGTTATTATGTAATGACCACTTGTTTGCTCGAACAAAAAGGAAGTAGAAAGGTGTGTGTGGTTGTCCCCGTCCTACCGGAAATCAGTGTTGTACCTGCACATCACAAAGGAATTGGTGGTTCCGTATTCTCTAGGCAAATCGTCTGCACCAAGATAAGATGAATGATTTAGTATTTTTCAGGCGATCTGGATCTTGCCTTTTTGAAAATCAAATATGGTAAATCATACTTTGCAGTACTATTTTTATTGTGTTTGCAACAATTATGCATGGACAAATTTCTCGTTATTCATTTTTTTTTGCTTGGGCTTGCTGTCGTTTGTGGATCCTTGAAATTGTAGTACTTGGGGATGGTTGCGTCGTGTTCCAGGAAGCGGTACAGGTTTTGGATGCCGTCGTCGAAGTTGTTCTCTTTGCATGCAACAAATGCAGGCATATCCATTCTTTCATTGATGAACAAACATCACTCGAGAGAAGCAAGTGAATTAGAGCATGTTTGGGACTGCTTTGCTCCTTAAAATTTAGCTCCGCTGAAGAAAACACAAGCCAAACAGGTAGCTCCATGATATGTCGCTCCACAAAAAACTTGAATTTGGGGTACAACTCCCAGTTTTTTATGAAGCTCTTCAGGTGGTGCTCCAAAAAATTATACAGGCTGGAGTTGGGGGGAAATTACCCACCACTACCACTAGTAAGTGGATACCCCTTTGTTTCTCCCCCCTCATCCAATCAAATAGATCCTTTCCACCAAATTTCTCATTGTTGAAGCTTGAGCTACATGGAGGTCAAACATTCTCTTTGATAGTGTTACAACTTCTATATGAAACTGCTATAGAGTGGATTTGGTGGAGTGAAACTGATTTTGAAGAAGCGGAGCAGTTGCAAACAAGCCCTTAGTTTTATTGATTTTATTCCTTTAGCTTCAGTTTATTGCAAGCACATATTTTATAGTATTATTTGAGATGCCAGAGTAAAGGGGAGTCAGAGGTAAGCCCTAGCTAGCCACCAACTCTTCCTTATCAGTTGAGAGTTTGCATTCGCTAGTGTGCCACCATTCTTTATTCATATATTACTTCACTTCTCCATGATTCAGGCATACATTTTGTTTGCAACATGGTCCATCCATACACAAAGGGCTTCTTAGGCCCTTGCATAAGGACTATACAACCAGACTGACATAGCCCTGTTTGGAAGATTTGATGATCATTACCCATGTGTTTTTAATCAAAATAGTTGCTCATGTCTTTGTTTGGCACAAGTACTCCCTTACATTCTTGATGATATGAGTTAAACCTCGTTGCAAGTAATCTTGTGAAGTTGAAGCTATTTGAACCAACCGCGACCCGGAAGGCATGCGAGCTATTTGAGTACTTATTTTTCGAGTTGTGTGCAAATGACTATGCTCGTTCTGCGTCTATATTGGCCATGACGGTGATCATTGTCCATAGATTTATTTGGCGACATGTAATGTGTTTGCTGGGGCTCGTGAATGTACTCTGTTTTTTATGCTCCAATCTTTCTTTGTTTGGTAATTACCAAATTCTGGCTGTACGGTTGCCATGGCTAGTACTCTTTACTTTACCATACAATCTCCTCGCTAGCCAACAACAACACACCCAAAATTTGTGCCGTCATTTTTTGTTTTTTAGTCACAAAGCCGGGGAGTAACTTATCTGCCAAAAAATATTTGGCCGACCTGAGCTGGATGTTTGCAATCGACAGGATGAGATGGCGACTAGTTTTAGTTATCCCCTCTCCATTAAGTCGCCATGTGTCACGTTAGTAAAACAACAAACTAATGGAGGCAGAGCAGACTTCAATTCTGGTTCATTTGTATTGATGACCTCACAAAGTTGAATGCATTCCAAAACATCCTGCTCGACTAGACCGCAGTGTTGAATGAAGCTCACATATTTGAAAACATACTGGGCATGCGCGAACGCCTAGCTCGGTGGGTGGGTCGATCGCATCATGCCGGGCTCTTTCATTCATTGCCAAGTGGATGTCGGGTTGTGTCAGGGCATCGCGTTGGCCGAATGCCTTTTTTGGATGTCTGCACAGTATTTGGACTATAGGGTTTGCCCTGATGGCCCCAAGTTGCTTCAATTGTTGCTAGTAGGGGTCCCTGGTTGCGACCTCTCAGGTTATGGACTGAATGGGAGTGTGTGTAATGCCCAGGATGGGATTATACCTCCTACCTGTCGAGGCACGACTTAAAGGTATAAGCCCATTCTAGAATGATCTCAAGTTTGGTATCTTTGCACGACTCATGTAAAAATAGGGATGAAATTGCAAAAGGAGATAGTTGGCTTACACTCGCCACGTCACACAATACATTACATAAGCAAACCATCATCCAAATAACATCACAGTCCGACTACGGACGAAGATCCAAATGAAAGATACCAAATAAACATAGCCACAAGGTCCGAATCACAACTAGTAGAAGCCACTACTGATCATCGGGATAGTGCACATAGTATCAACTACGTTCTTCATCATACTCCAAGTACAGCTCGGTGCCGTCACCTGAGTAGTCCACCATAGTACCTGCATCTAGTGTGGTATAGAATCTGTGAGCCACGGAGGACTCAGCAATCCCGTTCCCAGGTAGCAAAACTATCTAAGCCTTGGGTGTGGAACAAGGCTGAAGAAACTAAAAGGTTGCAGCTGCACTAGCACTAGCTTACATGATGAGAGCGAGAAGAGAAGTGCCACGAGCGTCAAAGTGATCACGAAGTGATCCTATCTAAGCACGTGAATCATAACCCCACCATATTCACTTCCCGAACCCCTTCCGGAAAATGACCGTCACGGTTACTCACGCTGGTAGTGTGTTCTGAACATGGTGTCAAGTTTTCTACAACCGGATATTAACAAATTCCCATCTGCCACATAACCGCGGGCACGGCTTTCGAAAGTTCAAAACCCTGCAGGGGTGTTCCAACTTAGCCCATTACAAGCTCACGATCCGCAGAGTCGCAACTCCAAGGTGGGAAGGCCCGATTATTCTCGGAATTCCATGCTCAAGATATTTCGACTAAGGTAAAACTAATCCAGCAAGACCTCCCGGCGTGCCGACACCCTGACAGTAGCCGCGCGTATCTAGTCTCAGACCATGACCGGATGGGACAAGCTATGGGTGAATACCAAATACCTCGGGTTTCCCCAAGGCGGCCCCGCAGGTTGCCCAGTTCGGACCAACACTCATGTGGAGCACTGGCCGGGGGTTGGTAATTAAGATCACGGGATAGCTAGTCCCTATGAAAGTTTTAGTTATTAGGCAAATGTAGTACCAATGTTGGGCCTTGCTGGAAAAGGTTTAGCGCTAAGCGGGTTATCGAGGGGGTCCCATAACCCCAACCATTTTAGGAACACAGAATCAAGGAACATAACACCGGTTTATACGGTTCCTAGGGCGGCATGAGTGGAACAAATCACCAAGCAAGAGGCTTAGCCTTCCACCCATTACCAATATATAGATGATTTAGTTTAAGAGGTTATATAGTGTGATATCCCAACAATAACTTCAACATGAAGCAAGAATCTTCAAATCTTCTCCTGAAACTAGCAATGCTATAAGAGGGGCTGAGCGAAGCTTACGTAGCCAAACAAAGGTTTGCTAGGTTGGGTGGTTAGATAGATACATGGTTACAATAGGAGGCTGACAACCAAACATGGGCATCGAGGCAATGAGCTAAAGAGCGAGCCATCTAGCAATAGGCAAAGATAGTAATGATATCTGGGTCAGGTCATCTTGCCTGTCGAGTCATCGATGGGATCGTAAGACGGCTCCTCGTACTCAACCACGGTAGTAACCTCGTTCTCGTTCTCGGTCTTGGCTTCCGGCTCTACTCAACACAAGAACACAACGAGGCACGAAATCAAACAAGGTGCAATGCACAATCAACATGATGAAAGTATGATGCACTTATGATGCAATACATGTCAAGGGATGAAGTACACAAGAACAACACAAGACAACAAGTTTAAATGAGACCGAAATCCACGTATAGCGAATCCGGTAAGTCCTCATATACAAATTATGAAATTGGTCCAGATCTGAACAAATCTGAAGTTAAAGTTGTTAAACAGCAAGTTAACATGCACCATAATGATATACACGAAATTCTAGTCAAGTTTCATATAAAGTTTGTTTAATTCGGAGCTATGGTCTAGAAGATATGAGCAAAATAAGTTAAGCATGGCAACCGTGCAAGATGCACCCAAACATCAAGCAAACATACTCCAAACATGTAAACAAGATGATATTAAGATTCTACATGCAAAATCACACAAGTTTCATATAGGGCAAGCTCAAAACGGAGCAACGGTTCAACACATACACACGAAACAAGATACAATGCAAAGCTGAAATTAACAGCCACATAGCAACTTTGGAGCAAGAAATATATACTCTACAGCACTCAAACATGGTGATAAGAAGCATGGACATGAAGTAGACATACCCTACAGCAAACAACTACATTGGAGCAACTCCATAGGAGGCATGGATCAATAGCAACAAGCTACAACATTTTGATCATGACGTTAAAAACCTGACAGTTATATTTTATAGCAACTTGGGAGCAAGAAATAAATACGCTACAGCAAGCCATATGATCAAGTGAGGGCATGGATGGATAGACAACAACATGTACAACAAGGAATCATCAAAGGACACCCCAAAACTAACCTGGATTTGCCTAGGGCATCAAGCAAACATAGCATCAGGATATGACAGATTCCAGACTTAGTAGAAATTTCACTAAGTATAAAATAGTTAAGTTGGCATGGCATGTTTGCAAGCATGTTTAAGTCACCTCAAGGCATATCATGGAAAATGGTTTGCACCACAGCAAAGACCACATGATGGAGATTCTAAAACATATTGGCATGTGACATGGGGACAAACACATCAATAGCAATGAGCACTTCAAATCAACATCTCATAACATGTTACATAACTTAACAGCCACATGCACTTTTGCAACAGAGATTAACATGGCAATATGAACCCTAACATGCATGCTACATCAACCATCATGTAGAGAATCTCACTATGAACATTTTGACATATCATTTGCTTCATTTGGATAAACATGCACCAAGTTATCACATATCAAACATGGCATGAAAATAACAAGTAGTAGAAGTTTATATCAAGTAGCACTCTTGTCACGAAGATTAAGACCTCTAGATGATCTCAAACAAACATGCCACAATGGAACAAAACGTAGAGCACATCACCACGGTCATTTTGACATATCATATGCACAATTTCGACAAGCACAATAAAAGATACAACCATCACAATATGCACATATATTAACAATGTTTTAGGGACTTGCAGAAATTAGCACTAGGAAAAAAACAATGAGCACATAATACTATATGGCGCGTCGAGTGGGGCTTAACGGGCCTCACCGAAGCGGGCTCGGCCCGAGGTGGAGGAGGCAGGCCGCAGGGCTAGGGACGAAGGGAGGCAGACTGGGCCGAGGCAGCTGGGCCTCCTGTGGCCCACGAGGCCAGGGCGGAGCAGAGGCCCAGTCCAGAGAGGCAGCGACGCGCGATCGGATCGGGGCTCCTCCCCGACCGAAATGAAGGCGGCGGCGGCGCGGGGTGCTCCGGCGGCGACCGATGCCCTGCGGCGGTTGGCGGCGAGGAGCGGCCGGGGATCCGCCGGATCCGGAGGAAGGCGGGGCGCGGCGGACGTAGAGGCGGCGGTGGCGCGGCTCGCCGGCCGGACGGGAGGAGGAGGCCGGCGCTCCGGCGGCGGTTGCTTCGGCGGCGGCTCGCCGACGAGAGCTCCGGCGACCGGGGGCGGAAGGGAAGACGCGCGGGGTCGGGCGGAGGCGCGTCGGGCCGGGAGGGCCCGATCCGGGCCGGCGGGCCCGGACGGCGGCGCGGAAGAGCTGGCGGTGGGGCGGCTGATGTGGCACGATTCTATTGGTTGCGGGAGGCGGCGGTGACGACGTGGCACGATTCTATTGGCCCAGCGACGTGGCTGGGCGGAGTGGACACGTCCGGCGCAATCTGGACGTGTCGGGCGGTGGTGGAGGAGCTCGGGACTAGGGTTTTTGCCCGAAAATTCGACGGGGGAGACATTTTTATAGGCATAGGGAGCTAGGAGACTCCAAATGGGGAGCGGTTTTCGGCCACACGATCACAATTCGACGACCGAGATGATGGGAAGGGTTGTGCTGGGTTAGTGGTCTGTTGTGGAGGGGGTCTTGGGCCTTAAAGAAGAGGTTCTTTTAGCCCACTAGGTTAACCGTTGGAGTACCAAACGAACTCCAAATGCGACGAAACTTGACAGGCGGCCTACACGTACCAAAACAACATTGCACGACAAGTCTCACGTCATTTCGGGAACGTTACACGGCCACACACAAAAGAAGGACTCGGGGATGCCACGGGCACGTGTGTGAGCGTCGGAACTCGAAACGGACAACGGGAAGAGACGAGTGGGACCAGGTGCAAGTGACAACAAAAAAGCAATGCAATACGCATGACAACATGACATGAATGAAATGCACACACGCACACGACAAAACGAAGAAACCCGAAATGATAGAAGAGCCCGGAAAGGAATTGATGAAGCCAAAGTTTATATATTGCCATATTTGGAAAGTGTTACATCTGGGGCATTACAAACTCTCCTCTACTACGAAAAGATCTTGTCCCGAGATCTAGGACTGGAAGAAGGAAGGGTACTCAGAACAAAGGTGATCTTCTCGTTCCCACGTAGCTTCTAGGTCGGTATGGTGTGACCACTTAACTTTCAAGAACTCGATTGACTTGTTGTGGGTCTTGCGCTCGGTTTCTTCAGCTCACGGTAAGACAAGTCTTGTTGAAGATCAATCTCCTCGAACGGAATGGTGCGTTCAGGTGTCTTGAAGCACTTGCGGAGTTGAGACACGTGAAACACATCATGAATATTTGCAAAGTTGGATGGAAGCTCGAGTTGATAGGCTAGATCGCCTCTTTTGCCAAGGATCTTGAAAGGGCCCATGTATCTAGGAGCAAGCTTCCCTTTGATACCGAATCTTTGGGTGCCTTTCATAGGAGAAACACGGAGATAGACATTATCACCAATGTCGAAGGCCAAATCATGATGCTTGCCGTCATAGTAGCTCTTTTGACGCGACTGAGCGGCCTTGAGATTCTCACGTATGACTTTGCACATTTCTTCGGCTTCTGAGATCAAGTCATTGCCAAGGTGTTGACGTTCACCAGTCTCGGACCAGTTGAGAGGGGTACGGCACTTTCTGCCATAGAGGATTTCAAACGGAGCTTTGCCGGCACTTTCTTGGAAACTGTTGTTGTAAGAGAACTCGGCAAACGGGAGACAATCTTCCCACTTCATGCCAAAAGAGATGACACAAGCTCTGAGCATGTCTTCGAGGATCTGGTTCACTCTTTCAACTTGACCACTAGTCTGAGGGTGAAACGCAGTGCTGAAATGGATCTTAGTGCCCATGGCTGACTGGAAGGAGTCCCAGAACTTGGATGTGAACAAACTTCCACGGTCTGAGGAGATAACTTGAGGAATGCCATGTAACGACACAATTCTGGAAGTGTACAACTCTGCCAGCTGAGCTGCATTGATGGATTCTTTGACTGGAAGGAAGTGAGCTACTTTTGTTAGCTTGTCAATCACCACAAAGATAGAATCGTTCCCCTTCTTGGACTTGGGAAACCCAGTGACGAAATCCATTTCAATGTGGTCGAATTTCCACTCGGGAATAGGAAGAGGTTGGAGGAGACCGGCTGGACGTTGATGCTCTGCCTTCACTCTTCTGCAGACATCACATTCATTCACGAATTGGGCAATCTACCTTTTCATGCGAGTCCACCAGTAAGATTGCTTGAGGTCTTGGTACATCTTGGAACTTCCAGGATGAATTGAGAGGATGGAGTCATGTGCTTCGTTCATTATGAGCTTCCTGAGATCACCCTTGGGAACCACAAGTCTGTCCTCAAAGAACAAGGTGTCTTTCTCATCGACGCGATAGCACTTGTATTTGGGGGAGTACCCTTTGCAATACCATGTTTCACTTTCTGCACCATAGCATCACTGAGCTGGGCCTCAAGGATCTGATCTTCAAAGGTAGGAGCAACTTGAAGATTTGCAAGAAAGCCTTGCGGAACAACTTGGAGGTTGAGCTTCCTGAATGATTCACAAAGCTCGGGCTAAAACGGCTTGATAAGCAGACTATTGCAATATGCCTTTCTGCTCAAGGCATGTGCAATGACATTGGCCTTGCCAGGTGTGTATTCGATGCTTGGATCATACTCTTGGATCATCTCAACCCAACGAGTCTGGCGAAGGTTCAGGTTCGGCTTTGTGAAGATGTACTTCAAACTCTTGTGATTGGTGAAGATGTCCACTTTTCTGCCCAACAAAAGGTGTCTCCACGTGATCAAGGCGTGTACCACTGCTGCTAGCTCGAGATCATGTGTGGGGTAGTTCTTCTCATTTGGCTTCAATTGACGAGAGGTGTATGCCACAATTTTCTTGTCTTGCATTAGAACACCACCAAGTCCTTGAAGAGAAGCATCACAGAATACTTCGTAGGGCTTGGACTCATCCGGAGGAGTAAGAACCGGAGCAGGGATGAGCTTTTCTTTGAGAGTTTTGAATGCCACATCACAATTCGGAGACCAGTTGTACTTGCCATTCTTCTGCAGCAAGTTGGAGAGAGGCTTGGCAATCTTGGAGAAGTTCTCAATGAACCTTCTGCAATAGCTAGCGATACCAAGGAAGCTTCGGAGTTGCTTGACGTTCTGAGGGGGTTCCCAGTTGACAATCGCTTCAACTTTCTCGGGGTTGACAGCAATACCGTCAGCAGAGATGATATGGCCCAGATACGAGACCTTATCGAGCCAGAATTCGCATTAAGAGAACTTGGCATAGAACTTGTGTTCACGGAGTCTGTCGAGAACCAAACGGAGGTGCTTTTCATGATCCTCTTCATTCTTGGAGAATACCAAGATGTCATGCAGATAGACGAACACAAATTCGTTGGTGTAGGGGTTAAATATGTAGTGCATCATTCTCGAGAAGGTGGGTGGAGCATTAGCGAGGCCAAAAGACATGACTGTGTATTCATAGGAGCCGTAGCTTGTTCTGAATACAGTCTTGTGAATATATTCTTCATGGATACGGATCTGGTGATAACCCATCCGGAGATTGAGCTTTGAGAACACTTTTGCTCCTTTGAGCTGCTCGAACAATTCATTGATGTTGGGGAGCGGATATTTGTTCTTTATTGTCTTCTTGTTCAATGGCCGGTAATCAACACAAAGGCGCTCTGTGCCATCATTCTTCTTGACAAATAAGACACAACAGCCCCAAGGAGAAGTGCTAGGCCTGATTAGACCCATACACTCTTGCTCATCGAGTTGTCTCTTCAACTCCTTCAACTCTTCAGGGGAAAGCTTGTACGGACGCCGACAAGCTGGCTCAGTACCGGGCTCGAGTTCAATGATGAATTCAACTTCACGATGCGAAGGCATGCCTGGAAGCACTTCGAGAAAAACATCTTCATACTCATTGACCACCGGAATTAGAGAGATGGCATTAATCTCGCCCTTGTCATTGAGAGAGAATAGCCTGATTGTGTTATCTCAAGAGGCGAAGATAATCACGTTTTTGTTGGAATGAGTAAGCTTGACTTCCTTATTTGCACAATCAATGTGAGCATCATGCTGAGAAAGCCAATCTATCCCAAGAATAAGGTCAATGTCGGAGTTGCCGAGAACAACCGGAGAAGCTAGAAAACGGTAATCACCCATGTGAATAGAAACATTTGGAGCCACCATACTATAACTCAATCTCTTGCCAGGAGATATAACACTCAAAATTCTTGGTAAAGCTTCGGTGTGAACATTATGCTTGGATGCAAATGGATATGACATGAAGGAACATGATGCACCCGAATCAAACAACACTTTAGCAGGTTGAAGATTGACTGGAAGGTTACCAAGTATCACATCTGAAGAATTCTCCGCTTGAGCTGCATTCATCAGATTCACTCTTGTTGTCTTGGGATTGTGCTTGACAATAGCAGTGCTGACAGGTGGAGGAGGCGGAAGGCGCCTTTGAGTACACTTGTTGGCATAGTGACCCTTCTTGCCACACTTGTTGCAAACCACTTCTGAGAGAGGACGGTAAAAAGGAGCACTTGACTTTGAAGCTTGAAAGTGATTCTTGGACTGATTGCTTGGGTTGGGTGGGTGGGAGAAACCACGGCCACCAAAATGCTTGTTGTTGTTGTTGGAAGGTCGGATCACTGGAGGAGGTGGAAGCCAAAACTTCTGCTACTTTACAACCACTTGGGAAGACGAGGAGGAGTGAACAGCGTCTCTGATCCTCTTTTTGGAAGCTTCCATCTTGAGCTGGGCTGCCTCTTGCTTAAGTGCCATGTTATAGAATTGATCAAATTCATTAGGCTCGAACAAGGTGAGAGCTAGTTGGAGTTCATCCTTCAGACCACCACGGAACTGATAAATCTTACTCTTGGCATCTGGGATGTCTTTCTTGGCATAGCAGGCAAGGTTCTGGAACTTGACATTATATTGATAGACAGTCATTGAGCCTTGCTTTAGGTTGCGGAATTGCTCCCGCATACCTTCGATGACACTTGTTGGAATGTGGTGAGAGCGAAAATCCTTGCAGAAGTCAGCCCACGAGATTTCACGCCCTTCTCTAGAATCTTTGTACTGCTGCCACCAATCAGCGGCTTGGTCCTTGAGTTGGAAGGCGGCAAACTTCACATAGTCCTCAGGTCTCACGTTACTGCACTTGAAATGCTTCTTGATATCTATTATCCAGTCTTCAGCATCTAGAGGGTCCACACAGTAACTGAATGCCTTTGGTTGGTTTGCCAGGAACTGGTTGAGTGTAGCAAAGTGAGGTTGGTTGAACAAATTGCCTTGGCCTTGGTTCCCATGAGCACCTTGATTTGCTTGATTTGCTTGAATGTTCTGCATCATTTGCATAAGCATCTGGGTGTTCTGGTTCGTCGCTTGCATAATTGCTCTCCAGGCCTCAGACGGAGGAGGAGGGGAAGGAGGACGATCAGGAACCTCTTCACCCTCTGGGTTAGCGTTGGGAACCCTTTTAGGAGCCATCCTGAATGAGATGACAACTATTAGCCGTTGATTGAGAGAAATATATAAGCTAAATCAACGGCTAGAAATTGCAACATAAGTCTTCACAAGAACATTCGAACGAGAATGAACGAATGTAATCCATAGTTTAATGATACAACAATCTTCATGAGAAGCCACTTGGGAGAACAAAAGGTAAATAAAAACAACAAGGAGCGGATAGAACAAATACAAGATAGAAGCTTCGTTCGACATATTTGTGCTGAAAGCTTATGGAACGTGTTACAAAAGGGTTTTGCAATCCCCGGATCAGCATAGCCAAGGACCCTTTAATATGCAACTCCCGATCGGAACGACGCCCATAAAACTACTTCACTCAATGTAGAACCCCGAACTCCATATCATGCATTCGTTGGAAGAATGCCTACGAACTACTAGATGAACCCACCTATTAATTTCCGAAAGTTTCCAGTTATGCAATCAGGTGTTGGGGATACAGGGGAAGCATCGCGCACTCAACTCTAATCCTACATCCAGCTGTATCCATCCTTCAACACATAACCAGTTATTTCCGGAAACCGTCTACCTCGGACCTTCGAAACGCATCTACTATACAAGCTATGGCAATACTCCCGAACTACCTGCCTGGTACTGGGTGATGTCGGGGTTATCTTGCCACTAACCGCATAGGAGAGTTTTTGATGTCGGCCGTCTTAAGTATTCCAGAACTGTTGCGATATATTTGTGACGACAACACCTTGGAGCTCAACTCCCCGGGACACTGCCACAACCCCTAAATGACAGGAGGCATCGAGAACAATGTTCTCGTCACAAAGACATCGGAACAATCCAAACAATAATCGCGTGATCCTAAAAAAAAGTTTGGTGAATTTTGAGAGTAGAAGAGACAAGAGTAATCGTCAGGAGTCCTCACCAGAGTGAAAAGGGATGAGGAGCAAAAAAAATCCTACTCTTCGATATATATATAGGACTCAAAACATTTTCAAGTGTGTACCTAGACTCAACCGTCAACGATTCGATCAATCAGTGGGGGCTTCTAGGTCGGAGATGGCTCTGAATACCAACTTGTAATGCCCAGAATGGGATTATACCTCCTACGTGTCAAGGCACGACTTAAAGGTATAAGCCCATTCTAGAATGATCTCAAGTTTGGTATCTTTGCATGACTCATGTAAAAATAGGGATGAAATTGCAAAAGGAGATAGTTGGCTTACACTCGCCACGTCACACAATACATTACATAAGCAAATCATCATCCAAATAACATCACAGTCCGACTACGGACGAAGATCCAAACGGAAGATACCAAATAAACATAGCCACAAGGTCCGAATCGCCCCTAGTGGAAGCAACTACTGATCATCGGGATAGTGCACATAGTATCGACTACGTTCTTCATCGTACTCCTAGTACAGCTCGGTGTCGTCACCTGAGTAGTCCACCATAGTACCTGCATCTAGTGTGCTGTAGAATCTGTGAGCCACGGAGGACTCAGCAATCCCGTTCCCGGGTAGCAAAACTATCTAAGCCTTGGGTGTGGAACAAGGCTGAAGAAAATAAAAGGTTGCACCTGCACTAGCACTAGCTTACGTGATGAGAGCGAGAAGAGAAGTGCCACGAGCATCAAAGTGATCACGAGGTGATCCTATCTAAGCACGTGAATCATAACCCCATCGTGTTCACTTCCCGGACCCCTTTCGGAAAATGACCGTCACGGTTACTCACGCTGGTAGTATGTTCTGAACATGGTGTCAAGTTTTCTACAACCGGATATTAACAAATTCTCATATGCCACATAACCGCGGGCACGGCTTTCGAAAGATCAAAACCCTGCAGGGGTGTTCCAACTTAGCCCATTACAAGCTCACGATCCGCGGAGTCGCAACTCCAAGGTGAGAAGGCCCGAGTATTCTCGGAATCCCGTGCTCAAGATATTCCGACTAAGGTAAAAATAATCCAGCAAGACCTCCCGGCGTGCCGACACCCTGACAGTAGCCGCGCGTATCTAGTCTAAGGCCACGACCGGATGGGACAAGCTACGGGTGAATACCAAATACCTCGGGTTTCCCCAAGGCGGCCCCGCAGGTTGCCCAGTTCAGACTAACACTCATATGGAGCACTGGCCCGGGGTTGTTAATTAAGATCATGGGATAGCTAGTCCCTATGCAAGTTTTAGTTATTAGGCAAATGGAGTACCGATGTTGGGCCTTGCTGGAAAAGGTTTAGCGCTAAGCGGGTTATCGAGGGGGTCCCATAACCCCAACCATGTTAGGAACGCATAATCAAGGAACATAACACCGGTTTATACGGTTCCTAGGGCGTCATGAGTGGAACAAATCACCAAGCAAGAGGCTTAGCCTTCCACCCATTACCAATATATAGATGATTTAGTTTAAGAGTTTATATAGTGTGATATCCCAACAATAACTTCAACATGAAGCAAGAATCTTCAAATCTTCTCCTGCAACTAGCAATGCTATAAGAGGGGCTGAGCGAAGCTTACGTAGCCAAACAAAGGTTTGCTAGGTTGGGTGGTTAGACAGATTCATGGTTACAATAGGAGGCTGACAACCAAACATGGGCATCGAGGCAATGAGCTAAAGAGCGAGACATCTAGCAATTGGCAAAGATAGTAATGATATATAGGTCTTGCCTATCGAGTCGTCGATGGGATCGTAAGACGGCTCCTCGTACTCAACCTCGGTAGAAACCTCGTTCTCGTTCTCGGTCTCGGCTTCTGGCTCTACTCAACACAAGAACACAACGAGGCACGAAATCAAACAAGGTGCAATGCACAATCAACATGATGCAAGTATGATGCACTTATGATGCAATACATGTCAAGAGATGAAGCACACAAGAACAACACAAGACAACAAGTTTAAATGAGGCCGGAATCCACGTATAGCGAATCCGGTAAGTCCTCATATGCATATTATGAAATTGGTCCAGATCTGAACAAATCTTAACTTAAAGTTGTTAAAAAGCAAGTTAACATGCACCATGATGATCTACACGAAATTCTAGTCAAGTTTCATATAAAGTTTGTTTAATTCGGAGCTACGGTCTAGAAGATATGAGCAAAACAAGTTAAGCATGGCAACGGAGCAAGATGCACCCAAACATCAAGCAAACATACTCCAAACATGTAAACACGATGATGTTAAGATTCTACATGCAAAATCACACAAGTTTCATATAGCGCACGCTCAAAACGGAGCAACGGTTCAACACAGACACACGAAACAAGATACAATGCAAAGCTGAAATTAACAGCCACATAGTAACTTTGGAGCAAGAAATATATACTCTACAGAACTCAAACATGATGATAAGAAGCATGGACATGAAGTAGACATATCCTACAGCAAACAACTCCATTTGAGCAACTCCATAGGAGGCATGGATCAATAGCAACAAGCTACAACATTTTGATCATGACGTTAAAAACCTGACAATTATATTTTATAGCAACTTGGGAGCAAGAAATAAATAAGCTACAGCAAGCCATATGATCAAGTGAGGGCATGGATGGATAGACAACAACATGTACAACAAGGAATGATCAAAGGACACCCCAAAACTAACATGGATTTGCATAGGGCATCAAGCAAACATAGCATCAGGATATGACAGATTCCAGACTTAATAGAAATTTCACTAAGCATAAAACAGTTAAGTTGGCATGGCATGTTTGCAAGCATGTTTAAGTCACCTCAAGGCATATCATGGAAAATGGTTTGCACCACAGCAAAGACCACATGATGGAGATTCTAAAACATATTGGCATGTGACATGGGGACAAACACATCAATAGCAACGAGCACTCCAAATCAGCATCTCATAACATGTTACATAACTTAACAGCCACATGCACTTTCGCAACAGAGATTAACATGGAAATATGAACCCTAACATGCATTCTATAGCAACCATCATGTAGAGCATCTCACTATGAACATTTTGACATATCATTTGCTTCATTTGGATAAACATGCACCAAGTTATCACATCTCAAACATGGCATGAAAATAACAAGTAGCAGGAGTGTATATCAAGTAGCACTCTTGTCACGAAGATTAAGACCTCTAGATGATCTCAAACAAGCATGCCACAAAGGAACAAAACGTAGAGCACATCACCACGGTCATTTTGACATATCGTATGCCCAATTTGGACAAGCACAATAAAAGATACAGCCATCACAATATGCACATATATTAACAATTTTTTAGGGACTTAGCAGAAATTAGCACTAGGGAAAAAAACAATGAGCGCAGAATACTATATGGCGCGCCGAGCGGGGCTTAACGGGCCTCACCGAAGTGGGCTCGGCCCGAGGTGGAGGAGGCAGGCCGCGGGGCTGGGGACGAAGGGAGGCAGACTGGGTCGAGGCAGCTCGGCCTCCCGTGGCCCACGAGGCAGGGGCGGAGCTGAGGCCCAGTCCAGAGAGGCAGCGACGCGCGATCGGATCGGGGCTCCTCCCCGACCGAACTGAAGGCGGCGGCGGCGCGGGGTGCTCTGGCGGCGATTGATGCCCGGCGGCGGTTGATGGCAGGGAGCGGCCGGGGATTCGCCGGATCCGGCTAGCTGGAGCTCGGGGCGGCCAGATCCGGAGGAAGGCGGGGTGCGGCGGACGTAGAGGCGGCGGTGTCGCGGCTCGCCGGCCGGACGGGAGTAGGAGGCCGGCGCTCCGGCGGCGGTTGCTTCGGCGACGGCTCGCCGACGAGAGCTTCGGCGACCTCGGGCGGAAGGGAAGACGCGCGGGGTTGGGCGGAGGCGCTTCGGGCCGGGAGGGCCCGATCCGGGCCGACGGGCCCGATCCGGGCCGACGGGCCCGGACGGCGGCGCGGAAGAGCTGGCGGCGGGGCGGCTGACGTGGCACGATTCTATTGGTTGCGGGAGGCGGCGGTGACAACGTGGCATGATTCTATTGGCCCGGCGACGTGGCTGGGTGGAGTGGACACGTCCGGCGCGATCTGGACGTGTCCGGCGGCGGTGGAGGAGCTCGGGACTAGGGTTTTTGCGCGAAAATTGGACGGGGGAGACATTTTTATAGGCATAGGGAGCTAGGAGACTTCAAATGGGGAGCGGTTTTCGGCCACGCGATCACAATTCGACGACCGAGATGATGGGAAGGGTTGTGCTGGGTTATTGGGCTGTTGTGGAGGGGGTCTTGGGCCTTAAAGAACAGGTTCTTTTAGCCCACTAGGTTAACCGTTGGAGTACCAAACAAACTCCAAACGCGACGAAACTTGACAGGCGGCCTACACGTACCAAAACAACATCGCACGACAAGTCTCACGTCTCCGGGATCGTTACACGGCCACACACGAAAGAAGGACTCGGGGATGCCACGGGCACGTGTGTGAGCGTCGGAACTCGAAACGGACAACGGGAAGAGACGAGTGGGACCAGGTACAAGTGACAACACAAAAGCAATGCAATGCGCATGATAACATGACATGAATGAAATGCACACACCCACATGACAAACGAAGAAACCCGAAATGAAAGAAGAGCCCGAAAAGGAATTGATGAAGTCAAAGTTTATATACGGCCATATTTGGAAAGTGTTACATCTGGGGCATTACAGTGTGGTCGGCCTTTACATTGATCAAGCTATTGGGTTACCCTGGCCGGCTAAAGAAGGATATGGGCAACGATTATTGTTGATCGTTTTTGGTATATATATAGGGCAGGTGTAAACGTTGTACAAAGGTATTCTCTCAAGTAGCAAAGGCAAGACGGAAAAGCAGGAATGAAGGTTGCTAGGTACTGCTCCATAGTAACATATATCGATTCCGCTATCAGGAAAGTCCAAGGGAATATCTGGCTGAGGAATTAGAGGAACTTTGGTAGCACTCGAGGACGGAATCAATCAAAGAACCTAAGAAATTGCCCATACTGACAGCAGCTCCTGCTTTACAAAAGAACCTATCTCATCAAGCAGGTATACGTGACCCTTTTTAGCTAGTTTTGGGAAAGCGGTAAGTTAAGTACGTAAGCCCTTCTAAGGGAAGAAGGGCGAAGAGACATGGTAATGAGCTGCAGGTCATTCACGATGAGCATCCTTGAAAAGTTCACCTAAAATTTTGGTTGTATTAGCTGCTTTGCTTCTTGGGTTAACTTCTGAGATGTAATTAGTTTATGTGTCAATGACATAGCGGGTCATCTAGTTATATTTGTTTGCATATTTCTTATTCATGTCAACGACCTTTGGGGGTGATTTACAGAACGAAAGTTTGAATAACAAAATTCTCAAAAAGAACCTTTTTCCTGCCAACATGACCGTGTTCTGCCCATGCTTTCGTCCACCCCTCGCCTTGGCCCCGCGAGAAAAAGGCCCCGCGCAGGTCTCATCATCAGATAAAAAACACACGCAGTATCGCTATCCTCCTAACGAATGTCGCTGACACCGCCACCACAGACGTCTCCCCGGTCCTTCTCTCCACGCGCGATGGCCACGCCATTATCTCCGTCGGGGCCAAGACGGTCATGACCTCCTCTCCCGTCCCCGCCTCTGCTTCAGATCTCACCGCCATTGGCCTTCTCTACGTTTCTGACAAGGACGGTGCCATCTGCCACGTTTAGGGTGGCATGTGCCCATGTATCCCGGCCAAGGGTGCCGGATTCACCTTCAACATGGCCACATGGGGGCGACAAGGAAGAGGTGCCCCAGTGGCACGTCGTGTCTCCCTGGCGCTCTTCTGTGATCTGGAGGGGATCAAAAGGAGGAAGATGAGACCACGGATGAACAGACATCCAAAGGACGCAGATATCATTCTCCCCTATTGTCCTACTTCAATCCCACAACCACTGCAGTAGTAAGGTCACACTCCAACTATGTACTTGTTTCTTCAGATTTTGCCGATCCAGTGTGACTCTCCACAAAATTTGTACAGTAGACCAACAAAAGGATATCAGTCTGAATGGATGAACACTTGCTAATGTATTTTTTTGGGCTGTGTATCTTGCTTGATACTTGCCCAACCAACGGTAGAGATTAGGCATGCGTGTGTGTTCCAACTCCTACTTGCTTTTGGCTTCCTACATAAATGTGCAGGTCACATGTCCACGTCCAGATTGGTAATTCATAGCTTTTGCTTTTGGATTCCTGAATGTACCGGCTTAACTGCCCATTAGGCTTCTTCCCCACAACCTACTTGGGATCCCCATTAGTGACTCTCCGTTGTCTTTTAAAAAAAAGTTATGAATTATCATCAACTCTCGGTTGTCTATTGTGTATTTGCGCCCCTCGATGCTCAAGCTTCAGCATCGCATTGAACCCTAGCAAGGTAGATGGCTCTCGAAGGTGGCTCGGACAATCCTCATCAACTCCTCCCTGTCCAGCCTCCTGCTGTTCATCATGAGCTTCTACAACCTGCCGGAGGCTCCACACCATGAGATTGGCACGATCCAGGCACACTTCTTCTGGGCAGGCGAGGGGGACAAGCAGAAATACCACATGGTCCTCTGGCCCGAGATATGTAAACCTCGCGACCAAGGCGGCCTAGGTATCATGTCCTCCAAACGCATGAATATTGCCCTCCAAACGTGCTGGCTATGGCGGATCGCCAAGGGTGAGGGCGGTTTGTGGGTGTAGATTATCCGGAACAAATATCTGCGCGAACAACCTCTTGCGTTCTGCCAGAGGGCGGGCGTCTCCCAGTTCCGGCAGTCCATCATCCAGCTGCTCCCGGTCCTCTGGATTGGGACCTCCATTGCCGTGGGAACGGGATCAACCACGCTATTCTGGTTCGATAGGTGGGCGGGTGAATCCCCCTTTGCAGCTCGCTTCCCAGCTTATTTGCAATCGTCGTGGACCCTCGGGTCTACATGGAGATGGCCCTTATTGACTTAGGGTGTCTCGCGTTCAAGCGGCCATTTGGGCCCCCGGAATTGATTGCATGGCATGAGCTTCTGGACACCATTGCTCTTCATGAGCAAGACCTTGCGCGCCCCCATGATCTCGTTTCCTGGCACTTACAGCCTTCAGGCACCTTCTCCACCAAGTCCCTATATCGGGCCATCGTCCCCACTCCCGCCCCTGAGCCACTTGTAGCGATATGGGGGATCACGCTTCCCTTGAAGATCAGGATTTTCCTTTGGCAATGGATCCGTGGACGAGTCCCATCCGGAGTGGAAGTGCTAAAACGAAATGGCCTCGGAGACGGGATGTGCCCCCTGTGTGGGATGCTCGAGGACTCCAACCATATATTCTTCTCATGCGTCTCTGCCCAGTTCCTTTGGAGCTGCCTCCGCGAGACGGTTAGCAGTCGTTGGTGCAACACCAACTTTTCGGACCTCTTCACCGAGGTTCAGGCATCTCCCCCTTTTAGCCGCCACACTAGGTGGCTAGCGATTGGGATCCTTGCCTGGATGTTGTGGATGGTCCGTAATAAGCTTGTGATTCAACGTGTTCCCCTTCGACGTGCAATTGACGCAATGTTTAAAATGTGTGGTTACTTGTAGCTTTGGCAGCCGCTTAGCCGCCCCCAGGACCACGACGACATCAACATTGTTGATTTGCATGCAATGGCGATTCGCTTGGCGCCCCCGCTCCTTCCGCCACCTCGAGAGCCGGATTAGATTTCGTCATGCAGCGGCCTATCCACGTTGTTGTTTTTTTTTCAGAACGAAGGCTCAAGAAGAGCTCGGCTTTGAATTAACAAAGCCATCAACCAGCCAGGATTACAAACGCACCAACACAGGAAAGCATAAAAACGACAAGATACAAAGGCGCTGGGAAGCAGCTCACAAGCCTCACAACACCAAGCTGAATATGGTCAAACAAGGAGACAGGCAGCTCGGAGATGTGTAGGTCCTCAATTGCATACAGATCACCAGGAAAGTAGGAGAATGTCAGCACAGGAGCAACACTTCAGACGACGAGGAAGGGAACGCCGTCGCCAAAACACTAGCGGCCCCGACATGCCAAGTCCTCCCAGCTCCACTGTCAAAGAAGACCCATGTCTCCTCGCCTGGCTCGAAGGCGCCGATCCGTTGACCGTGTAGCAGTTCACCCTAGAACCTGGGAGGAAGGGCACCGGCAGGCTGCATCGGAAAGGAACCAAGGGCACCCGACTAGCCACGGAATGTTCTCCTGGAGCAGAGCACCACCAAAACCCATGGACTGGACACGCATGAGAGAGAGATGCCAGAACGGACGAAGAAGCAGTAGCATGGTGCCCCTCCTCTGCCATGAGAGCTCCGGAATTATCTCGCCGCAGACTTAGGAGACCAGCTACCGCCGCCGCTGCACTCCCACCACAACGTCGAGACGCCCACTGCCCACCTAGCTCCCTAAAACGGCGCCTTCAGGAAGGAACGCGTCGCCAATGGCGCCGCCGCCGCCCAACAAAGTTGAGGTTTTCACCCGGGAGACTAGAGGGAAAGGGGCGGCAGATCTAACCTGAACGGCGCCTCCAAGGAGGGGAACGGCGCCTCTAGCGTCGCCGCCGCCAAGACCGGCGAGACCGGCCTGGAATTTCTCCCGGTCTTCGAATCCCCGCCGCCATCACCCCAACGACACGAGATCCAGCGGCCCGCAAAGAAGCAGGACGGATCCGGCCGAGGCAGAGCACTCGAGACAAGGGAGGCAGGGGCGGCCAGATCTAGCGACGCCGACAGCCACAGCTGCCGCTGCGCCAGGGCTCCCATCCTCCGGTTCACCCACCGTCCGCACGTCCAGGGTCGTCAGCCCACGCTCACCCCACCGCCTGCCGCAGGGCCGGTGACGCCTCTCCGGCCAGGGCCGCCGCCACCTTCCTCGGCGGCGCCCCGGGCTTGCCCGGCGGCGGCGATGCTAGGGTTTGGGGCCCCCGAGTCGCCCTAGCACGGGCGACGCAAGGGGAGTTTAGATCCCCCCCCCTCCAATTTCAATAGTATCCACGTTGTTGTTTTTTGTTGCCTTTAGCAGAACCTCGTCCTATGTGTCTCGTTGATGCTTTGTGTGTGTGTGT
>LR738714.1:88736391-88986733 GCA_902687465.1 Secale cereale | reverse complement strand
GGGGGGAGGGCTGAACCTTACTGTATAAGTTGGCTGTTGTGGTGGTTTACTTTATTTATGAAGTGGGACGAGAACCTTTTTGGTAATGTATAGGTTAGTAGATCACGTTCATGTTGTTACTCAATAGGTACGCACAGCTTGGTAATTCAGGACCATATCCTTTAGTTATGGGTGTGTGTGTGCGTCTTGTTTTGCACAGATTTTAGGGAGTTTCGTGCACGTATGGGTAACTAATCTGGATTTTTATGTCCAGATTAAGCATACAACATGATTATTGGACATTGGTAATCTGGTCTGAAATTAATTAACTCATTTCTTATTGGGGATATAATTGTAGGACTGTAGTTGTATAGTTTAACAAGAAACCATTCTCAGTTTTGTCAGTCTGTTACAGAAAAATGTGTTTAAAATATATAAATATTTTTTGCAGACAATAATGGGAGTTTAGTCCGCTTTAGTTTTAATATTTCCCTATCGAATTAATGCAGATGGAACTTTGACAAGCCATATAGCACAGTCTACTTAAACGTGCAGGATTCGATACACGTCCGAGCTCAGACATCGGCCGCTAATATGGTTTTGTTTCACGACAAAAAAATCTCTGCTTGGTAGTTCTGAAGATATATGTAAATGATTTATTTTTGACAAGAAGATATATGTAAATGATTGATGTCGAAGCATTAAAATATCGTTGCAACACACGGGCAATTGCCTAGTTGAAAAGAAAAACAGGTGATGAAGGACCAAACTATCCGGACTGACATCTTATATTCCGATGAATTTTGACTATATAGGAGACTAACGACTCAACTTATAAAACTCTGACATGGACATGATGTTAAGACGACTTATTCAGCTGGCCCATGCCGGAAGACGCCCAACGAAAATCCGACGAAGAAAAATTGTTTGCACGCTCAAACAAACTTCTTCTTGGGCCTCAGCTGAAAATTAATCCATCAGACAACGCATCAACACACGTCATAAAAGTTGATTACATTTGCGTCGTCAGTTGCTAATAAAAAAACTGATCTACGCTAGCTCACCTCGTTGGAGTGGCCGCACTTCTTCTTCCGGCAGTTGGTGGCCCTGGGGGGAAGGCGCGCGTAGCACCTGCAATGAACAAAACAAATGAACATAATCAGTCGTAGGCACGCATGCATTCAATTGCACGGCATGGTCGGTCGTATGCGCACTTGCGGCAGATCATCCTCTTCTCGTTGTGCTTGAGCGCGAGCTGCAGGAGGTTGGGCGGGATAGAGATGGGGCGGCCGCCGCGACTGCCACCACGGAGGCGCAGCACTAGGTGGAGCGTCGACTCCTTCTGGATGTTGTAGTCGGCCAGCGTGCGGCCCTCGTCCAGCTGCTTCCCGGCGAAGATCAGCCGCTGCTGCACCGGCGGGATCCCTGCACTCGCGACAAATATGTAGTATTCAGCGCATAGCATACGCATGCAGTACATTGTACAGCGAAACACGCCCGGAGAAAATGGCGGCCATGATCGTCGCTCGGCCCGGCCAGCACACCGATCAGCCGCGAGACAAAGCGAAGGACAACCCTACGTACCTTCCTTGTCCTGGATTTTCGCCTTGACATTGTCGATGGTGTCGCTGCTCTCGACCTCGAGGGTGATGGTCTTCCCCGTCAGGGTCTTCACGAAGATCTGCATCTTGCCGGAACTACCAGCCACGCGCTCGCTCTCGCCCAAGAGGTAGGATTCGCGTACGTGACGGTTGTCGTGATGGGAATGGCGAATGGCCGGGGTGGTTGGTGCCCTTATATATATAGAAGAGGGGAAGGGGTAGGAAACGCAAGCGCTACGAAAACCCAATGCATGATCACATCTGGAGTAATTAGTTACGAGTAGTTTGCATGCCGAATATTGCACTAATAATTTGTTTCCTGATAACTACTCCCATAAATCACGGCACATCTATTTAAGTAGGGAGTTAACTAGGCCTCGTGCAAGTTGCTTTCACGCATGCAATTTGCTTCCATAAAAAAAATAGTAGTACAATATTTCCAACCTCAACGAACCTTATTTCCGGTAAAGATATGTTTCCAAGTAATAACGGGAGAAAGCTTGTTGAATTAAAAAATAGCTTCACTAGATTTTGATTTAAAATGAGTAAGAAATGAATTTTGGAAACTTTAGGAATAAAGAAAAAAGAGAAACATACATGTTAAAAAAAGAGACCATGCAGGACTAGCCCTTGGAGACATATTTTTATGGGTGACGCTACGTGTCCGCCGGCGGAAATTGAAAAAGGATCCGCCTGGCTTACCATTGGATGGACACATTAATGATCGTATGATCTACCAATGTAAGCAACCATCCTTTGCAATAAGAGTGGTGTTTCCGCAACAGTCTGCTTATTGCAATCATCCAAGCGTGCAGTTCAAAAAAAATATCACCCGAGTGTGTTTTTTATTTTATTTTTTGCAACAAAGATCTAAATGCAAGGATTTTTCGCAACAAAGATCTTGTTGCAAAATTTTAAAGATCAACTGTGCCTGTATTTTTTAATTTTCTGTAACAGAGAACTTGCTTAAGAATTTTTTTCACAACAAAGGTCTTGTTGCAAAACTTTGAAGATCACGCGACACGAGCATGTACTTTTTTTGTTTTTTGCAACAGAGGTCTTGTTGCAAATTTTTTTACAACAAATGTCTTGTTGCAAAAAAAAATTAAAGATCGATTGGTGTGCTAAGCTTCGGCCGGTCATCCTTAGTCAAGGGTAGTTCTTCACTTTTCCCACTTTTGCAACATAGGTGTTGTTGCGGAACTTTTTGCAACATGCGTTATGTTGCAGAAAATATTTGTAACAAAGGTTTTTCTTGCAACAAGGATAATGTTGCAGAGTTTTTTTTTGCAACAAACATTATGTTCAGAAAAAAAAATGTTCGCATTGTGGTTGGCTCTCGAGGCCGTGTTGCCACTGCAACATTCCCCATGTTTCAGAAACATGGAGGATGTTGCAGAATCCTATACATACGGTGGGTGGGACTAATTCACACGTAGTTGGCTTCCGAGAACGGCAGACGCGAGGCGTAGAATCTGGTGGTACACGTGGTATGTCGGATCAAAAGGGATCCAATGGCTCCACGTACGGCGGACGCGAGAGCGCAATCCGTCGGCTAAAAGGTAACATTTCCCTATTTTTATAGAAGAAACACTAAACCGCTCGGGTCACTCCATGACTTGAAGACGGGTGGGCTAGATAGCTCCATGCTATCTTAGCCAGCAGGGTGACACCCTGTTTTCAGAAACATGCATGTTCATCTAGGACGAATTGGGCCGGGCCGTTTAAACAACATTGTGAACCAGAGGTGACATCAAAGGCGTAAAGCCAGTTTACCCTTCCACTTAACCAACCCAAAACTGCACGCACACGGCACACAGGTCTTACAATTCGTCTACAAAAAAGTCTTTAGGGTTTGCTCCTCTCGGCGGCGACCACGGTCTACCCCGTTGAGATCGATCCTCCCCTGCTCAACCTTCCACGCCGGCGACTGCGGGGGCCCTTGGTCCCTCGGCAGGGGTCGGGGATCGGGTTAGCTAGGGTCTTTACCGCCCGCGGACATCAACACCCCGGGCTAGAGATCTAATGGCGAAGGCATCATCGAGCTCGGGCGGTACGTCCGATCTTGAAGCCATGATGGAAGAGTTGGGCCTGGAAGAGGACGACTTGCAGGATGTGATAATCGAGGATAACGAATTGCCGGCTGAAGTGACCCGGTGGATGGAAGTGGCTAGGGTTCACACAGAGAAGACGTATAGCCAATATTGGTTCTTCAGGCAGATGAAGGTGGCATGGGATCTGGCTCAAGAAGTTAAGATTAGGCCGCTGGAGGACAATCTATACACTATGCAATTTGGCTGCCTGGGCGATTGGGAACGGGTAATGGAAGAAGGCCCTTGGAACTTCAAAGGGAAAGCTGTGGTGTTGGCGCCATATGATGGATTCACTAAGCCATCATCGATAGAGTTGAACAAGATGGATATTTGGGTACAGATACATGATTTCCCTGATGGATTCTTCCCCAAGATAAAGGCTCTGCCAGCTACAGTGGGGGAATTCATATACGCGGAACCCAGATCGCAGGATTTTGAAGGAAATTTCGCCCGGGTGCGAGTTAGCATTGATGTCACCAAACCGCTGAAGAACGCCGTGTCGCTGGTCGTGAAAAAGAAGGACGGAGTTCAGAGGGTAATCTTCAGACTGAAATATGAAAGACTTCCTGATTGGTGCGCAGTATGTGGATATTTGGGTCACACTTTTAAGGAGTGTGGTGACGGGGTACATCCCCCAAAGGCTATTGTGTTCAAGGATCTACGTGCCACTTGGTTTAGAGGTCCCGGGCGAGGCCCTGGAGAAGAAAACAGAGGAGGCCGTGGGAGGGGCCGGTCAGGAGGGAGAGGACGTGGTCGCTCTCAACAGTACCCTTCCGAGGAACAGTACCAACACCAAGCGAATAAAGGCTTCGATGTGGCAATGGAGGAGGCAGAAGGGAATAGGAAAAGAGGTGCAGCACCAGTGGCTGAACCCAAGGCGGCGATGAAGACCCCCACTCCATCAGGTCATGCAAATATACCGCTGCTACTGCCACCATCTGAGACACCGGCAAGTCCCTCGTCGATGCAAGAGCGAAAAAGGAACAAGCCGAGTCCATCAACCCAGGATAAACATCCAGTCAAAAGTCTAGCTCCGAACAAAAATAATGATGCGCGTTTGGCGGGCCCCCAAGTGGGGTCGCGCCTAGCGCAATGAGTCTACTATGCTGGAACTGTCGCGGGGCTGGCAAACCCGCAACAGTTCAAGAGCTTCGTGATCTCACGAGGCAACTTGCCCCATCTATCGTGTGCATTGTTGAAACCCAAATAGAGGGCTCTCAAGTAGAGAATATGGTAGGCTCATTAGGTTTTGAGAAAAGTTTTGCTGTAAGTAGTAATGGCAGAAGTGGAGGGCTAGGCATCTTTTGGAATGATGAAATAAAATTGGAAGTGGTTGGTTACTCTAAGTATCATATAGATGTGGTAGTTGATGCATTGGTGGATCTTAAAACCAGAATTACTTTTGTTTATGGAGAAGCACAAGTTAATGAACGCTACAAGACATGGGATACACTACGGGGCATAGTAGGAGCTAACAACATCCCATGGGTAGTCATGGGCGATTTCAATGAGGTTCTTCATGCCCACGAACACGACGGAGTGAGAAACAGGAGCCAAGCCCAGATGGATGCATTCCGCGATGCGCTGGACACGTGTGGCCTGACTGATATCGGTTATTCAGGAAGGGACTGGACGTTCGAGTGGAAAGTGGCTGGAGGTACATATACTAGAGTTCGCCTGGACAGATCAGTGGCCAATCCTGCGTGGTGCATGGCGTTCCCTGATGCCATCACGCAACATAAAGACGCAACATCTTCCGATCACGTACCCATCTATCTCCAGCTAATAGACATGCATGCATGGGACCGGGACCCTCGAAGGTTTAAATATGAGATGTGTTGGGAAAGAGATACCACTTTGCCATCGGTAGTGGAGGCAGCCTGGACAGGGATTTTGTCGGACTCGGTAGTGGATGTAAAGGACAAATTGAATGCGCTGGCGGGCGATCTTTCTCATTGGGATCGCATGCACTTTGGCAATATTCGCCAACAGATCCGACAGCTACAGGGGCAACTACAGGAGTTGCGCGACACTCGAGGGCGATCTGGTCCAACAGCTGCGGAAATTAAAATCACTGATCATCTTGTTGAATTATATCACCGCGAGGAGATTTTATGGCGGCAGAGAGCTAGAATTGAATGGTTGATGCATGGGGACAAAAACACATATTTCTTCCACCTACGTGCTTCCCGACGCAGGCGAAAAAACCAGATCAAAGCGCTTCATCGCCAAGATGGGCAGGTAATAGATAATAAGGGAGAGATGGAAGCCTTGACCACAGATTTTTACAAACAATTGTATACATCGGAAGGGGTTCAAGGAATGGAGCAGGTCCTAGAGACGGTACCTGTGAAGGTGACAACTGAGATGAATGCAACTTTAAATGCCCCCTACACTGCACAAGAGGTGAAAACCGCGCTCTTTCAGATGTTTCCAACAAAGGCACCCGGCCCAGACGGATTACCAGCACATTTTTTTCAGCGCCATTGGGAGATTTGTGGTGAGGAAGTCACAAAGGTTGTTTTGAGAATCGTTGAGGGAACAGAATCAGCAGAATGTATCAATGAAACCATCCTGGTATTAATCCCCAAGGTTAAGAACCCCACCCTTCTATCTCAATTCCGTTCGATAAGCTTATGCAATGTGTTATATAAAATTGCTTCAAAGGTGATCTCCAACCGTTTGAAAGTGGTTCTTCCTGACATATTCTCTGAAGAGCAGTTTGCCTTTGTCCCTGGAAGAATGATCACTGATAACATTATTACTGCTTATGAATGCCTGCACTTTATGAAAAGGAATAGAGCTAAGAAACATCAGTATTGTGCTTTAAAGCTAGATATGATGAAGGCGTATGATAGAGTGGAATGGCCGTACTTGAGGGCAATTATGCTGAAACTGGGGTTTACTGAGAGGTGGGTGACCATTGTTATGAGCTTGGTTACTACAGTGAAATTCTCAGTGTTGTTCAATGGGAAGAGACTTGAGGGTTTCAAACCTTCACGTGGAATAAGACAAGGGGACCCAATATCTCCATACTTGTTTTTGTTAGCAGCAGAGGGCCTGTCGTGCCTGATTAAATCGAGAAGAGAGTCATCCAATCTGGAGGGGTTACAAGTGGCACCCATGGCGCCACCGGTGAACCACCTCTTATTCGCTGATGACAGCCTGCTGTTTTTCAAGGCAAATAGTGGTGGAGCTAATGAGGTTGCTCAGGTCTTGGATATTTATTTTCAAGCAACAGGTCAAAGAATAAATCATGACAAATCTTCTATTTATTTCAGCAAGGGTGTGCCTGAGAGCACAAAGACTGAGGTAAAGGTCATCTTACATGTCCCTAACGAATCCTTAAATGAAAAATATCTTGGCATGCCTTCTGATATAGGCAGTAGTAATAATGGCGTCTTCAAATACTTAAAAGACAGATTGTGGAATAAAGTGCAAGGTTGGATAGAGAACACCATGTCTTCAGCAGGGAAGGAGGTCTTGGTAAAGTCAGTAGCTCAAGCAGTTCCCGTATACTCCATGTCATGTTTCAAGCTCCCACGGGGTTTATGTGAACACTTGAACAAGTTAATCAGGAAGTTTTGGTGGGGTAGCAAGGAAGGAAAACGTAAGACACATTGGGTCTCATGGAAAGATATGACTCAACCAAAAGGTATGGGGGGTCTGGGTTTCAAGGACTTTGAGCTTTTCAACTTGGCAATGCTTGCTAGACAGGCTTGGAGGATACTGCAACACCCTGATAGCTTGAGTGCACGCTTGCTTAAGAGCATATACTATCCCCAGGGATCCTTCCTGAATGCCACCCTCGGCAGCCACCCGAGTCAAGTATGGAGATCTATAATTGAAGGGAAAGACACGCTGAAACAGGGATTGATTCGGCGAATAGGCAATGGCAGGACCACCAAGGTATGGGAAGATAATTGGATCCCCCGCAATGAAATGATGAGGCCATATGGCTGCCTCGCTACCAATCCGCCGCAGTTCGTCTCTGACATGATAGATTCCACTTCAGCATCATGGAATAGGCAGTAAGTATCGGCCACTTTCCTGCCAATGGACGCGAGGATCATTCTTGGGATCCCTTTATGCACAAGTAACGTGGAAGACTTCTGGAGTTGGAGCCATGAAAAGAACGGCCTCTTCACAGTTAAAAGTGCATACCGCATGTTGGTTGCCACAAAGCAGAGAAGAGAGGCTTGTCTGGAAGGTAGAGCGGGCACATCGAGTACTGTTAATGAAGAAGGGGCATGGAAATATCTATGGAGAGTTCAAGTCCCAGCTAAGTTGCGCATGTTTCTGTGGAGATTGTCGGAACAATCCCTACCAACAAACGATGTTAGAACGCACCGACATATGGCAAGTGACAGTTCCTGCGGTATGTGTGGGGCTCAAGACTCATGGAGACACTCCCTACTTGAATGTACGGTATCAAGGTGCACATGGGCACTGGTGGACGAAGAGTTGGCGCAGCAAATAGCAGTAATTTCTGAACCGAGCGCAAAACAATGGCTTTTCACACTAATGGAGACAGTAACGGAGGAGCTTTTCGTCAAACTATCTGTCACACTTTGGGCCATTTGGGCGGCTCGGCGCAAGGCTATCCACGAGGGGATATTTTAGAGCCCACAAGCCACGCAAGGTTTCATCGCAAGATATCTGACGGAGCTTGAGCTGATCAGGAAGCCAACGGCAGTTCAGGTTGGAATGCAGGGAATGATAAATAACCAACGACCTAAGGCTCCCCCACAGGGTTACGCAAAGATCCATGTTGACGCAACATGAAGGAGAGGAGTGGGAGGAGCAGCGGCAGCGGTTTGCCGAGATGCGGGTGGAGTAATCCTGGGAAGCTCAGCACTTGTCGTGGAGGGAGTTGATGATCCTTTCACTCTGGAGACAATAGCATGCAGGGAAGCACTAGCATTGGCTCAAGACCTTAATCTCCAGGCGATAATAGTGGCGTCCGATGCAAAGAAAGTCGTGGGATCAATAAATGAGGCGTGCTACGGAACCAATGGTGCCATTGTTCAGGAGATAAACAAGTTAGTTGTTTCTTTTAGTTGTTCTTTTATTTTTGAAAGTCGTGTCGTTAATGTTGAAGCTCATAGACTAGCCAAGCATTCGTTCTTGTTAGGGAAGGGACGCCATTTGTGGCTTGGACAATCCCATAATGAGAGATGTATCCCACACACTGTGGTTTATGATGAATAAAAGCTTGGTTTGATGCTAAAAAAAAACTTAACCAACCCAAAATAGTTGAAGGTTTTAAACCAGCTAGTGGGCCTAGGAAGAACCCACCAGGCAGTGAGAGAGAGGGGATGGAGGATGACCGGTGGGGACTGCTAGTCATCCCTAATATGGCTACGGAGGCGTCGGGATATCTCACCGCTGATGATTCTGGCAACATCAGCGGTTATGGTATCGTCGTACCGAAGAGGTGGTGCGCAAACGAGGGCGACATCCTGGGAGAGGAGTTTGTTGGGAAAGGCGGAGCACATCGGGAGACATCGATTGGACTGGCTCTAGGCAATGATTCTTGAAATCATGGGTGGATCAATGGACATTGGCGGTTCGAGAGCAGAAGAAATATGGGCGGGTAGCCTACTCAGTTCGTTCGGCTGTCCTCGATTTTTTTTCCCGAGGCTGATGAGGAGGGATGCAAAGGAGACACTGGGGTTGGGGAGGTTGATTGAGAATGAGAAAGGATCGTGCAAGGTCAGCTGGCACAAGCGGTGGCTTTTTATATGCAGATGGCGAGTGCATAGTGTGTTGGCCCAGACCCGACGCCGAGTACTTTCCGGCGACGGTAACGACTGACGACGAAGAAGGACGAAGTGAAGCTGACTCGATCGATCACCCACGCAGTGCAAAGCTAGCCCTCAAGCTAGCAATCGATCTTTCCCTGGACGTGAGCAAGTACTTCTGGCCAGAACAATCTTCACGAGACACACGTACGTAAACAACCTCTAGTCGATCGTTTCTTTGATCGATTGAGCACTACTAGTTACGCATGCACACAAGACGCGAGGATTGATTGCCACGGGAGCGTGTCGCTCCCGTTGTTTCTTTATTGATCTTCTGCTCACGGTACAAGTTACAGGGTTGTTTGCACGCATATAAATAGTAGTGTCGGGCTAGCTAGCTACGCGAAGAAAACTACTCGGAAGCTAATTCCAAGAACCGCCGGACATGAGTTTGCGAGATCGACACACTGCTCGATCGCCGTGACAATTTGCAGGTACCGGGGAGGGGCCGCGCGCAAGAACCGCCGGACAACCGAGGCCTCCATGAGATTTTCTCCGAGCGCGCGAATCCGATTAATGAGAGTTGCCTCCCATGAAGCGAACGCGTCCACGGACTCATCGTCGCCCATGACCAAAGTCTCATAGTTCCTTAGGAGAGTTTGGAGATTTGCTTGCTTGAGGCGGGTGTGTCCCTCGAACTGGAGCTTCAGCGTATCCCACACCTCCTTGTCCGTTGCTTTGGCGATCAGGTGCTGGAGGACATCCATCGGCATCACCGAATAAATCGCCGATGCTGCCTGCCGATCCTTCCGGTGCTCGGCTCCCTCCTTCTTATACGCGTCGCCTCCTGGATCCACCGCGTCCCATAGCTCGTTGGCGCGGAGATCACACTCCATGAGGGCCTTCCAGGCTCCGAAGTTCTCGCGATCAAACCATGGGCAGGATGAACTCGCCGGAGCAGCAATTACTTTAGCTGCACCGGAGTACTCCGCCAGCTGCTTGTTCTTCTCGTCGTCCGACATGATCCTCCGTTACTAGAAGATCAACCTTGCTCTGATACCAATTGTTGGCCTAGACCCGATGCCGAGTACTTTCCGGCGACGGTAACGACTGACGACGAAGAAGGACGAAGTGAAGATGACTCGATCGATCACCCACGCAGTGCAAAGCTAGCCCTAAAGCTAGCAATCGATCTTTCCCTGGACGTGAGCAAGTACTTCTGGCCGGAACAATCTTCACGAGACACGTACGTAAACAACCTCTAGTCGATCGTTTCTTTGATCGATTGAGCACTACTAGTTACGCATGCACACAAGACGCGAGGATTGATAGCCACGGGAGCGTGTCGCTCCCGTTGTTTCTTTATTGATCTTCTGCTCACGGTACAAGTTACAGGGTTGTTTGCACGGATATAAATAGTAGTGTCGGGCTAGCTAGCTTCGAGAAGAAAACTACTCAGAAGCTAATTCCAATACTACTCGGAGACAAGCTCTAGCACTACACGGATACATGTATGCACACCAACCTGGACACGTACCATCATGGGATGCTTTTGTCGTGTTTAATTCCAACATAGTGAGCACCATCCACGGACGACCATGGCGAGGCCCAAGGCATACACGGGAGTGCTCAACCGGGCATGCAGGGGCCTGGGTGAGTGTGTGGTATACCTGGCCAAACCTTGGGTCGGGCCGAGCTTCGGACCGGGCCTAGCCAAGCCCGAGGCAAAATACCTAGGCCCGAGCCCAGCCCGGCCATCGGGCCTGTTTTTTGGGCCCAAGCCCGACCCGAGCACAGAAAAGCCCGTCGGGTCTCGGGCCTCGGGTCGGGCCCCTTCAGGAAAGTGTAAAAACCGACGGGCCCGGGCCCGGCCCGACCATGCAATCGGGCTCAAAATCTAAGCCCGAGCCCGGCCCGGGCTGCTCATGGCCAGGACTATGTGTGGGAGCTTTTGAAAGCGGAAGGAGTGAGCCTCGTGTACTAAGGAGCGGGGTCCAGATGGCGAGGCCCGTGGTCGCTCTTCGTGCACGGAGGTAGGCTGGGGGGAAAGTCCATTTTAAACTATGAACTCGTAGAGGTTCACCGGAATGAACTCCCAAGTCAAAATCCTGGTCAATTGCGCCCTGAACTATCCTATCCAGGTCTAATTGAACCTTCGAGCCATTTTCGAAACAGGGATATTCCACATGGCAATGGATGGCCGGGATTAGTGGCATTTCGCAAAGGGCAGTGATATGCGCTGGTGCATCGGCCCAAGTTTGGGCCGGTCAGCCTGCAGCCGTGCGATCTAGCAGGAGGGAGCCGTCCGATCCCCCTGCCCCCACATCATATCATCTTCTTCCTCCCTCTCCATGCTTCAGATCCATTCGGCGCGATGTGTCCCTGCCCCAGCCGCCGCGTGCGTGTGCTTCGGCAAGAATAGGAAGCATTCACGTCCTCTCCCTTGCCGTCGCAGCACCCCGTCCTCTCCCTCCCCGTCGCCGCTCGTCGCTGTCGCCGCTCGTGCGCCCACAGACTCGCCCTCAATTGAAGCTTTTTTAGCCTCTTGTTGAAGCTTTTCCTACGCCGGTTGAAGCATTTTTCCACGGGTGAAAGCTTTTTCATGGGGGTTGAAGCTTTTTCCACTATGCATGTTGAAGCTTTTTCCTCCACCGGTTGTAACTTCTCCTAGGTGAGTTGAAGCTTTTTTCCATGTCAGGTTGAAGCATCGGCGCCCGTCGTCTGCCACGCATGTAGCAAAAAATTCGCCGGTGGTAGCAAAAATAGGATGTGGTTGTAGCAAAAAAAAGATGTGTTGTAACATTCCCCGTGGTCACCATGGTCACCACTAATGGAGGAAAGCCGGTTCCAGCAAATCACCAAGCTAGTTGTAGCATTTCATCAATTTTCTGATGGGGGTGCTTCTAGCAACCGCGGTCTCTGGTTCCGGCAAAATACGACGCCGGTTCTAGCAAATCGTGATGACGGTTGCAACATTGTCATGGTGTCCCCAACGCGCTCCACCGCCGCACCATTAATCGGGCTCACCATCAGTCGTTCAGCTCCACTGACGCGTCGCTCGTCGCGCCACCATAACACGGCCATGCACAAAGCTCTCAGTGGTTGCAGCTTGACCAATGTTTGCATCTCGTGTGGGGAGCATCTCGCCGGCGCGGACTCCGGCTCTTACTCCGACCACGTGTGGTAGCAGCTCGCCGGCGTGCACTCTGGCTCGTCCTCCGCCCACGTGTGGTAGCAGCTTGCCGACGGCCAGGGGTTGGTCGGAGGTGTAGCAGCGGGGGAAGAGGAAGTCAACGTAGAAACAAGCAAAGGGATAAGATGGGTACGCACTAGCTTCTGGCCACATAATGCAGCTGACTGAACGTCCCGTGCGCGTCCAGCGGAAAGTTCGGCCAGCGCGTCGTATGTAAACATTTACCTTTCGCAAAGGGCAGTCACCTGCTCCCCGCTGGGCCGGGCCGCTTTAGTTTTATTTTCATAAAAAAAAAACCAAAATTCGCAAAGGGCGCAACACCCTGCTGGCCAGACCCGCTTTAGCTTTTTACGTTTAAAAACAAAAAACAAATGCACGGTACGGTAAGGCTCGAATACAAGACCCCTTGATATTGATCAAGGCAACTAACCACCAGGGACAAACAAGACATACGTTGTGTTTACTTGCTCCCTCTTTGTTCTTTTCTTCTTTCTTTCCGTTATTTTTAATTCGTGATTCTTTTTGAAATCGATGACCTCAATATTCAGTGTGTATTTTAAAAAATACCACGTAATATAAAAATTGCAATACGTATTAAAAATACTTCATTGTATATTTTTTATAAAATCATCATATAATTATGCAGTAATGTTTAGTGTGTATTTTTAAAAAATATCACATAATATAAAAATTGTGCAGTAATATTAAAAAAATGTTTACTATATATTAAAAACTTGTTAATATATCATACAATAATGTTAAGTTTGTATTTACAAAAAGTCTTACATAATAAAAATTTAGTATGAATTAAAAATATGTCAACAATAGTGAAAGGATGTACACCGTTGATTACAAAACCTACATAAAAAAACTCGAAGAATACCCAACATCTGAATAAAAGATAAAAGAAATCCTAAAATAAAAACACGTAAAAAAATGAAGCAGTCAACAAAGGTCCGAAAATGTCTATAGTTTATAGTGTATAAAAGAGTGTAAGCCAGTAATTAGCTCGAACCCATTGATTGGCGTAGTGGTTTGCGCGTACGATGAAAGAAGCTAACGATTGGCGTAGTGGTCTTTCTGTAGGAAAATAATGTGAGATCTTTTTTGCAAACAAGGGCTTTTGCTTCATTACATATAAAGCAATGGTTTTTTCTGTGAAAGAACACAGACGAATCCTTGTTGACTGGTTCAAACGATGCTAGGATTCGATTTAGACCGGGATTCAATAGTTCAGAGTGCAATCGACCGAGATTTCGACTTGAGGGTTCATTTCGCCGAACCTCTACAAGTTTAGAGTTTAAAATGAACTTTTTCGTTGGTTAGGCGCGCTCGGTATGAATGGAAAGAGGGAAGGGGGAGAGAAAAGCACACGGGGCAACGTGCTTTCTTGTCTCCACGTCGTCTTGCCAGTGCAAAGTTTGCCCAAGCAAGGGAATGGCGGGTTGACCATTGGCCAAAGTGGTGCTGGGGCACAGGCTGGTGCGGGCAAGAGAGAGGAAAATTGGAGCAGTGGCAACAAGGCATAGGGAGAGAAGGAGAACAAAGGCGTTATGTGTACAAGAATTCCAAGTAGAAGAAGGGAGGAGAGATGTGTGCTAGAGAGGAGAACATGTTGCAACAATATGTAGGATTAGATGCACCAGTGCATGCTTCTTTTGTGCTATTCAGGTTGGTGTTAGAATTTTGTTGGTGGTACCAATATCCTTATTTTTTGATGCTACACACAGGATAGGGTCGCATATTGGACGTGACAGGCATTGAGGGCGGCTGTCACGTCTAGGCTGCCAGCAACATGATTTGAGAAGATGTGTGTAGCATCAACAAATAAGGAGATTGGTACCACCAACAAAATTCTAACACCAACCTGAATAGCACAAAAGAAGCATGCACCGGTGCATCTAATCCTACATATTGTTGCAACATGTTCTCCTCTCTAGCACACATCTCTCCTCCCTTCTTCTACTTGGAATTCTTGTACACGCAACGCCTTTCTTCTCCTTCTCTCCCTACGTCCGGTCCTTGTGAAGGTTAAAGAAACACATACTTGATGAAAAATCGTTGTGGTTTTGTATGCGTAGGTAAGAACGGTTCTTGCTAAGCCCGTAGCAGCCACGTAAAACTTGCAACAACAAAGTAGAGGGCGTCTAACTTGTTTTTGCAGGGCATGTTGTGATGTGATATTGTCGAGACATGATGTGTTATACGTTATTGTATGAGATGATCATGTTTTGTAAAGTTGTCGGCAACTGGCAGGAGCCATATGGTTATCGCTTTATTGTATGAAATACATTCGCCATGTAATTGCTTTACTTTATCACTAAGCGGTAGCGATAGTCGTGGAAGCAATAGTTGGCGAGACGACAACGATGCTACGATGGAGATCAAGGAGTCGCGCCGGTGACGATGGTGATCATGAAGATGCTTTGGAGATGGAGATCAAAAGCACAAGATGATGATGGCCATATCATGTCACATATTTTGATTGCATGTGATGGTTATCTTATTATGCTTCCTATTTCGCTTAGTACGGCGATAGCATTATAAGATAATCCCTTACAAAATTTCAAGGTACAAGTGTTCTCCCTGAGTATGCACCGTTGCGAAAGTTCGTCGTGCCGAGACACCACATGATGATCGGGTGTGATAAGCTCTACGTTCACATACAACGGGTGCAAGCCAGTTTTGCACACGCAGAATACTCGGGTTAACCTTGATGAGCCTAGCATATGCAGATATGGCCTCGGAACACTGGAGACCGAAAGGTCGAGCGTGAATCATATAGTAGATATGATCAACATAAGATGTTCACCATTGAAAACTACTCCATCTCACGTGATGACCGGACATGGTTTAGTTGATTTGGATCACGTGATCATTTAGATGACCAGAGGGATGTCTATCTAAGTGGTAGTTCTTTAGTAATATGATTAATTGAACTTTAATTTATCATGAACTTAGTCCTGATAGTTTTTGCATATCTATGTTGTTGTAGATCAATAGCCCGTGCTACCGTTCCTTTGAATTTTAATGCATTCCTAGAGAAAGCTAAGTTGAAAGATGATGGTAGCAATTACATGGACTGGGTCCGTAACTTGAGGATTATCTCTTGCTGCATAGAAGAATTATGTCCTTGAAGCACCGCTAGGTGACAAGCCCTCTCCCGCTAATGTAGACGCTTTGAACGTCTGGCAGACGCGGTCTGATGACTACACGATAGTTCAGTGTGCCATGCTTTACGGCTTAGAACCGGGACTTCAACGATGTTTTGAACGTCATGGAGCATATGAGATGTTCCAGGAGTTGAAGTTAATATTTCAAGCAAATGCCCGGATTGAGAAATATGAGATTTCCAATAAGTTCTACAACTGCAAGATGGAGGAGAATAGTTCTATCAGTGAACACTTACGCAGAATGTGTGGGTACTACAATCATATGATTCAACTTGGAAGCAAAGTTGACGAAGATAGTGTTATTGATAGAGTTCTTCAATCACTGCCACCAAGCTATAAAGGCTTCGTGATGAACTATAACATGCAAGGGATGCAGAAGACAATTCCCGAGCTCTTCGCTATGCTCAAAGCTGCGGAGGTAGAAATAAATAAGGAGCATCAAGTGTTGATGGTTAACAACACCACTAGTTTCAAGAAAAAGGGCAAGGGAAAGAAGGGGAACTTCAAGAAGAATAGCAAGACAGTTGCTACTCCCACGAAGAAACCCAAGTCTGGAGCCAAGCCTGAAACTGAGTGCTTCTACTTCAAAGGGACTGGACACTAGAAGCGGAACTGCCCCAAGTATTTGGCGGATAAGAAGGATGGCAAGGTGAACAAAGGTATATGCGATATACATGCAATTGATGTGTACCTTAATAATGCTCGTAGTAGTACATGGGTATTTGATACCGGTTCGGTTGCTAATATTTGTAACTCGAAACAGGGACTACGGATTAAACAAAGATTGGCTAAGGACGAGGTGACGATGCGCGTGGGAAATGGTTCCAAAGTCGATGTGATCGCCGTCGGCACGCTACCTCTACATCTACCTTCGGGATTAGTTTTAGACCCGAATAATTGTTATTTGGTGCCAGCGTTGAGCATGAACATTATATCTGGATCTTGTTTATTGCGAGATGGTTATTCATTTAAATATGAGAATAATGTTTGTTCTGTTTAATGAGTAATATCTTTTATGGTCATGCACCCTTGAAGAGTGGTCTATTCTTGTTGGATCTCGATCGTAGTGATACACATATTCATAATATTGAAGCCAAAAGATGCAAGGTTAATAATGATAGTGTAACTTATTTGTGGCACTGCCGTTTAGGTCATATTGGTGTAAAGCGCATGAAGAAACTCCATAGTGATGGACTTTTGGAATCACTTGATTATGAATCACTTGGTGCTTGCGAACCATGCCTCATGGGCAAGATGACTAAAACTCTGTTCTCCGGAACAATGGAACGAGCAACAGATTTGTTGGAAATCATACATACTGATGTATGTGGACCAATGAGTGTTGAAGCTCGCGGCGGGTATCATTATTTTCTGACCTTCACTGATGATTTGAGCAGATATGGGTATATCTACTTGATGAAGCACAAGTCTGAAACATTTGAAAAGTTCAAAGAATTTCAGAGTGAAGTAGAGAATCATCGTAACAAGAAAATAAAGTTTCTACGATCTGATCGTGGAGGTGAATATATGAGTTACGAGTTTGGTCTTCATTTGAAACAATGTGGAATAGTTTCACAACTCACGCCACCCGGAACACCACAGCGTAATGGTGTGTCCGAACGTCATAACCGTACTTTATTAGATATGGTGCGGTCTATGATGTCTCTTATCGATTTAACACTATCGTTTCGGGGTTATGCTTTAGAGACAGCTGCATTCACATTAAATAGGGCACCATCTCAATCCGTTGAGACAACACCTTATGAACTGTGGTTTGGCAAGAAACCAAAGTTGTCGTTTCTGAAAGTTTGGGGCTGCGATGCTTTTGTGAAAAAGCTTCAACCTGATAAGCTCGAACTCAAGTCGGAGAAATGTGTCTTCATAGGATACCCAAAGGAGACTGTTGGGTACACCTTCTATCACAGATCCGAAGGCAAGATATGCGTTGCTAAGAATGGATCCTTTCTAGAGAAGGAGTTTCTCTCGAAAGAAGTGAGTGGGAGGAAAGTGGAACTTGATGAGGTAATTGTACCTTCTCCCGAATTGGAAAGTAGTACATCACATAAACTGGTTCCAGTGATCCCTACACCAATCAGTGAGGAAGCTAATGATGATGATCATGAAACTTCGGATCAAGTTTCTGCTGAACTTCGTAGATCAACTAGAGTACGTTCCGCGCGAGAGTGGTACGGCAACCCAGTTCTGGAAGTCAAGTTACTAGACCATGATGAACCTACGAACTATAAGGAAGCGATGATGAGCCCAGATTCCGCAAAATGGCTTGAGGCCATGAAATCTTAGATGGGATCCATGTACAAGAACAAAGTGTGGACTTTGGTTGACTTTCTCGATGACCGGCAAGCCATCAAAAATAAATGGATCTTCAAGAGGAAGACCGACGCTGACGGTAATGTTACTGTTTATAAAGCTCGACTTATTGCGAAAGGTTTTCGACAAGTTCAAGGAGTTGACTACGGTGAGACTATCTCACCCGTAGCGATGCTTAAGTCTGTCTGAATCATGTTAGCAATTGCCGCATTTTATGATTATGAAATCTGGCAAATGGATGTCAAAACTGCATTCCTGAATGGATATCTCAAAGAAGAGTTGTATATGACGCAACCAGAAGGTTTTGTCGATCCTAAAGGTGCTAACAAAGTGTGCAAGCTCCAGCGATCCATCTATGGACTGGTGCAAACATCTCGGAGTTGGAATATACACTTTGATGAGGTGATCTAAGCATATGGTTTTATACAGACTTTTGGAGAAGCCTGTATTTACAAGAAAGTGAGTGGGAGCTCTGTAGCATTTCTGATATTATATGTGGATGACATATTATTGATTGGAAATGATATAAAATTTCTAGCTGGCATAAAAGGATACTTGAATAAGAATTTTTCAATGAAAGACCTCGGTGAAGCTGCTTACATATTAGGCATCAAGATCTATAGAGATAGATCAAGACGCTTAATTGGACTTTCACAAAGCACATACTTTGATAAAGTTTTGAAGAAGTTCAAAATGGATCAGTCAAAGAAGGGGTTCTTGCCTGTATTACAAGGTGTGAAGTTGAGTAAGACTCAATGCCCGACCATTGTAGAAGATAGAGTGAAAATGAAAGTCATTATGTGTGCCTCAACCATAGGATCTATCATATATGCAATGCTGTGTACCAGACCTGATTTGTGCCTTGATATAAGTTTAGCAGGGAGGTATCAAAGTAATCCAGGAGTGGATCACTGGACAACGGTCAAGAACATCCTGAAGTACCTGAAAAGGACAAAGGATATGTTTATCGTGTATGGAGGTGACCAAGAGCTCGTCGTAAGCGGTTACATCGATTCAAGCTTTGACACTGATCCGGATGACTCTAAGTCACAAACCGGATATGTAATTTTATTGAACGGTGGAGCTGTCAGTTGGTGCAGTTCCAAGCAGAGTGTCGTGGCGGGATCTACATGTGAAGCGGAATACATAGCTGCTTCGGAAGCAGCAAATGAAGGAGTCTAGATGAAGGAGTTCATATCCGATCTAGGTGTAATACCTAGTGCATCGAGTCCAATGAAAATCTTTTGTGACACACTGGAGCAATAGCCTTGGCGAAGGAGTCCAGGTTTCACAAGAGAACAAAGCACATCAAAAGACGCTTCAATTCCACCCGCGATCAATTCAAGGAGGGAGACATAGAAATTTGCAAGATACATACGGATCTGAATGTCGCAGACCCTGTCGGATTACGGGATCCGCATACCCAAGAAGTTCGAACACATGGGCGTGAAAGAAGATCTCTCCCACTCACGTCTACCTAGCGTCCCGCTCTCGCCCAGTGAAGAGGTTCAAGCAAACAACAAGTGAAGCACACAAGAGTTTACCCAGGTTTAGGCCACCTTGTGGTGTAAAACCCTACTTCCTGCTTTGGTGGATTGGCCTCATGAGGGAGAATATGAACTAGTATAGTGGTTCATGAGCTCAGGAGGAGAGCTCAGGAGGGTCAGGAGGCAAGAGTTCTTGCACCCTTTCATGGTGGCAGAGTTTATGGATCTGCTTGACTTGTCCCTCATAGTGGGGATCCTAGCTACTTATATAGGCGGCCAGGGTCCTCTTCCCTCGAAATGTTTAGGCGGGAAAGGACCCCACAACGGCCATTTTTGAGTGGGAACACAAGGACGTTCCTACCCTGACAAAAGCAGTCTTCGCCTGCAAAAGGATCAGGCGGTGACACGGAGGTGGGCTCGGTGGCGACATCCTCCCTGTCGTCCTTGCGGTCTTCGGTCTTGTTGCACCAAAGGGGAAACCTTGTCCCGCTCCTCGGGAACCTGCGCCTGTGCTGCCTCCTTTGCACCGAAACAGCAATTGCGCTGCTGGCGGGCACTGGCATCCGCTGGCGCGGTGCGTCACTTCTTACGTCACTGCCTCCTCCTGAGGCAGGCTTGGCCTTGGGTTCTCCGCCCCTCGGGAGCACCTTGGCGAGGCTGCTCCCGAGGGGGTCTTGACGTTGTTCTCCTCGCGAGGCCTAGCCCCCCTCGTGAGGGTCTTGGATAGCTGGTCGATCAGCTAGGCCGTACCAGGCCGTGGTAGGAGCGTGTCGCGGCCCGCAGACAGGCAAGTCTGGGTACCCTAGTTCCCAGGACGCCGACAGTAGCCCCCGGGCCCAAGGCGCGCGCGAAGTTGGCTTCGGGGCGAAGCCTTAGTCGAGGACGAAGCGCCGTGGGCCTCAAAAGGCTGCGGGCCAGGCTCGCGCGTGATGGTTGCATGGGACGTGGCGACTCCGCTCCACACACAGTCCTGGTAATCATGTGACTTGACAACTCCTTGGCGCGGGCGGCGGGGCCATTATGGCCGCGTGTGAGTGGCCGACGATTGATCTTCTTGGCCTATAAACAGGGGGTGAGGCACCACGTCTCTCACTTGACTGTTGTAGATCAATCCCTGCACCTCCCACTTCTCCGAGGGATTTCCATGGCGCCGAGACGTAGGTTCTCGGCCGCGGAGAAGGGGAAGAGCCCGATGGTGGAGCCTGAGCGGCTCTCTCTGAAGAAGAGGCGCCGTGATTCTCCAAGAGCGTCCCTGAGACCGACGGATGCCCGTACATGGTGCACGCAGGCGCCGCCAGGATTTCCGCTTCCCTTAGGTGCTCCGGCGATAGGCGAACGAAGTGGGGACGGTGACAGGGGTGGTGTAGTCAGCCGCCCAGAGAGACGGGCAACTTCTTGCGCCCCACTGCCGTCCCATACCGAGGACGATGCCTGCGAGTTCATCGTATGGGCGGGAGCCCCTTCACATTCTTGGATCCTCCTTCCTCCATTCCCGAAGGAGGTGCTCCCGGCTCCCTGCCGAGTGACGATGCGGCTGCGGCACGAGGGGTGCCACCTTCCCCCTTTGCATGCGGACGTGGAGGTGGTCTCCTCTGGCCAGTTCTTCATGACCTGGGGTTGGGGCGTGGTGCGCCGCGCCTACGCCCCCGCTGGGAGGCACATTCTTCATTTCGCGCTTGACGGGATGGGCACGATGACCTTCAAGGTCTTCGGGGCTGCCGGCTGTCGTGCGGCGTGGGGGACAGGCTCGCCAGCGACCATTCCCCATCGGTTGCGCCTCCGATTCCTCCGGTAGCAGTTATGCTACCCCTGAGATGGCCTCGAGCTCCGACGAGAGCTACGAGCTGCCAAGTCGCCGCTCCTATCACCGGAAGGAAACAGCATCCTCCCGACGCCGTCGTTGTTGAAGGAGTTCAAGCCCCATTCCTCGAGAGCGACCCACTTAGCTTGGTCCCTGCGGGACACCATGGATAGTCCCATGAAGGCGTGTAAATCCTTGTAATACGTTTGCTATTATCTGGCGTTATAAACTTATGTTCCTCATGTGGCCCTCTGCTGGAGCATGACTTCCCCTTCCTTCTTTCCCCTCGGTAGTATAGGGCCCTACGCCTGCGAGACCCGGTCCCTAGACAAGTCTCAGCCTACGCTGGTATGCCAGGTCGCGATGCCGTGGTCAATGCCAGGACGTGAGTGACCCAGGGTCCGGTAGGAGCCCCCAAGGCGCGATGCTCGGGAGGTCCCTCTTGGCGTGCAGGCAACCGTCACTACTAGAAAAAGGGCTATACATGGGATTGACACTAATGGCGCACCAGACAAGCGGTGCGCCATTAGTACCTTCTGGTACGCCATTAGAGTTGAATACACTAATGGCGCACCTGGCTCAGGGTGCGCCATTAGTATCAAACATTTTCCTTTTCCAAACATACTAATGGCGCATCCAGACACAGTGCGCCATTACTAGTTGTAACTAGTAATGGCACACCAGTCACCGAGTGCGCCACTACTGTTGTTTTTTTATTAATTTTTTTTGCAAAACTACTAATGGCGCACTGTTCCACAGTGCGCCATTACTAGTTTAAACTAGTAATGGCGCACTTTGGGATAGTGCGCCATTAGTATGTTTTTTTATTATTTATTTTTTTGCAAAACTACTAATGGCGCACCACCAGAAGGTGCGCCATTAGTAACCTGGGTTACTAATGGCACATTTTGAGGTGGTGCGCCATTAGTAAGTGGGCACCAACAAGATATTTTAGACAGCCACTCCTACCCACACTTACTTTCTCCCCACTTCATTCTCTCGACCTCCTCCTTGTCTCGGGTGCCTCCTCTTTTTCACCTCATTTCCACCATAGATTCATTCAAATTAAGTGGTTAAATTACCTTGTTTTGATAGGTAAGTAAGGGGGGAAGCTATATTTATGTTGTTCTCCCTACAACAATGTGCACATGCACTTTTTATGGCCTAGCTAGATCTATGTATGTTCATGGTGTTGCATATGTTTGTGGTGTTGCATATGTGTTTGTGTTTGGAGGTGTACCAGTATTTGAAATGCGATAGTTGCCAATATTTTGCCGGAATGTTGATTCATTTCGGTTTCGGCGAGAATTTTGGCATTAAGCATTCTTTTTGGTCCTATTTTTAGGGAAAGTCATACCAAATTTTTTCTTGGTTCTAAAATATCGTTTTGCTCTACCCCGCAGGCGACCATGGTCCGCACGATGACCGAAGGCATCATGAATAGGTTTCTGAGCTCCGCAAAGGCTGAGATGATTCAAAAGAACGAGACGAAGATAAGATGTCCGTGTCGAAGATGCAATCTGAAGAGCCTTATTACGGACCCGGATTCCGGGCAGGTGCGGGACCACCTGCTCTTGCGTGGTTTCATGGATGGCTATCGGTGGCAAGGTGATGAAGATGACTACGAAGTCGTCCATGGGGGCCGGGCAAGAAATGAGGAAGGGCAGCAAGACAACCACCGCGGCTCGGGTGGGCGAGAAGACGAAGAATCCCCAGGAGATGATCACGACGGTGATGCTGTACACAGTCATCATGTAGAAGATGCAGGACATGATGATGAGGAAGATGCCGGAGCAGACGAAGGGCATGATCATGAAGATGATGATGCCGGCGGAGCAGACGACGCTGGACCATCGATGGGCTTGGTGCAGGACCCTCATATTCAAGAGCTGCTTCTCAAGCAGACGGATAACGCAAGAGCTGCCGCCCGAGAGAAAGCCAAGATGGATCAACTTGAGTTAGACGCGGTTACTCCATTGTATGAAGGATGCAGGACCAAGTATACCCGCCTGAAAGTAACGCTCATGGCTCTAGAGATGAAGGTAAAACACAAAATGACCGACGCATGCTTCGATGAGAACATGTCATTCTGGCACGAACGTCTTCCCAAGGGGAACAAGTGCCCGACCAGTTTCGAGGAGGCAAAGAAAATCGTGTGTCCTCTGGATTTACCGCATGTTAAATACCATGTGTGCATGAACAATTGCATCATTTATCGGGACGAGCACGCGGAGTCTACCATATGTCCGGTGTGCGGCGTCACTCGATACAAGAAGAGGAAGAAAGCTCCTCGAAAAGTGGTGTGGTACTTTCCGATCACTCCTCGTCTGCAGTGGTATTTCGCGGACCCTAAGGTAGCAAAGCTCCTTCGTTGGCACGCGGATAGGGAGGAGAAGAAGCGAGAAGATGACGCAAATGATCCGGAGATAGATAAAAAAGACAAGATGCTGAGTCACCCTAAGGATGCGAGCCAGTGGCAAGCGTTGAACTTCGAAGACCTAGAATTTGGGAACGATCCAAGGAACATCGTGCTGGGCACGAGCACCGATGGAGTCAATCCGCTTGGCAGCCAGAGAAGCACACATAGCACCTGGCATGTGTTTGTGTGGATGTACAACCTTCCCCCCTGGTTGTGCATGAAGAGGAAGTACATTCACATGAGTATGCTAATTGAAGGACCGAAACAACCAGGAAACGACATCAATCTGTATCAGGGGCTGCTGAAAGAGGAGCTTGACACGCTGTGGAAGACGCCAACCAATATGTGGGACGCCGCAAAGAAAGAATATTTCCCTATGAGAGCCGCGCTGCTCACGACGGTGCACGACTATCTCGGTTACGGATATGTCGCGGGGTTTTCTGGATGCGTCAGGTGCATGGATGACACAACGTATCGCCAGCTAGATAGAGATCCCGGGTCTTCGAAAACCGTGTTCATGGGACATCGAAGGTGGCTTCGCGACGATGACTTGTGGAGAAAACGCAAGGATCTGTTCGATGGTGAAACCGAACCCCGAGGACGCCCGCGTACGAGGAGCGGCGAGGAAATAGACGAGCTGTTGAAAAATTGGAAAGATTGCCCACTGCCGGGAAAGAAGCAAAAGGCGCCAGAGCCGGCAAAGAAGCGAAAGGCGCCATAGCCGCTGCTGAAGGTATGGAAAACAAGGTCTGTTTTCTGGGACTTGCCGTACTGGAAGATCCACCATGTGCCTCACAACTTTGATGTCATGCATATCACGAAGAACGTGTGCGAGAGTCTGCTTGGTACCCTACTCAACATGCCAGAGAGGACCAAAGATGGGCCGAAAGCAAGGGCAGACTTGAAATCAATGGGCATCAGGCAGGAGCTTCACGCTATATATGATGACGATGATGAGGCGAAGCAGGACACGGAAAGTCGTCGCAAAGGCAAAAAGGCCAAGAAGACCGGAAATGACTACCCTCCCGCGTGCTTCACTCTAAGTCAGGAGGAGATCGAGCAGTTTTTCACCTGCCTCGTAGGAGTAAAATTCCTTACGGTTATGCGGGGAAGATAAGCAGATACCTAGACCCAGCGAAGCTGAAGTTCAGCGGGATGAAGTCTCACGACTGTCACGTGCTGATGACGTAGATACTTTCAGTTGCAATCCGTGGGATCATGGACGCGCACGTCCATGAAACGCTATTTGGCCTATGCAACTTTTTCAATGTCATCTCTCGGAAGTCGGTTGGCATGAGGCAACTCAGAAGGCTACAAGAAGAGATCGTGGTGATACTATGCGAGCTTGAGATGTACTTCCCGCCCGCATTCTTAGACGTTATGGTGCATCTGCTGGTCCATATCGTGGACGATATCATCCAACTCGGGCCGACGTTCCTGCACAACATGATGCCGTTTGAAAGGATGAATGGTGTCATCAAAGGATACGTTCGCAACATGTCACGTCCAGAGGGAAGCATAGCCAGGGGCTTTCTGACCGAAGAGTGCATCTCCTACTGCACGAATTATCTAGGCATTGAGAACCCCGTTGGTCTGCCCGTCAACAGGCACCTCGGCAGGCTCACTGGATGGGGTCACCGTGAGGGTCGCCGCGAAATGCATGTCGACTTCGAGGGTCGACTCGCCGACTTTGAAAGAGCAAACCTAGTCGTGCTACAACACATAGACGTGGTCGATCCTTGGGTGGTTGAGCACAAAACCTTTATTGAGAAGACGTACAATGACTGAGGCCAACAGAGGACGGACGGAGATATAATCAAAGAGCACAACTCATGTTTCACGCGTTGGTTCAAGCAGAAGCTTCTGTCGTACCCTTTACATGAGGATTCTTCCACGGAAGAACAACTCATATTCGCCTTGTCACAGGGCGCCGAGCACAACCTGATGACCTATGAGGCGTACGATATCAACGGCTACACATTCTATACCGAGGCCAAGGACATGAAGAGCGATGGTTATCAGAACTCCGGGGTAACAATGGAATCCTACACTGGTAACGACAAGGACAGATACTATGGAAGGATCGAGGAGATCTGGGAGCTGAGCTACGCTCGAGAGAAGGTCCCGATGTTCCGTGTCAGATGGGCCAAGAGCATCCTAAAAGAAGACCGGTATTTCACCACCATGGTTATACCTGAAGCCAAATCCAAGACCGCGGGCGCAAATGTCACCGTGAAAAATGAGCCATGGGTACTGGCTTCCCAAGTTGACCAATGCTTCTTCATTACCGACCCGTCAAAGCCCAGTCGTGTTGTCGTGAGGAGAGGCAAAAGGAAGATCATCGGAATGGATGGAGTAGCCAATGAGCAAGACTTCGACAAGTACGTCAACCCGAGGATCGAACATGACGACGATGATGAAGTAGCAGCATACACCACAAGAAGAAGCAGAACCACCCTACCTAAAGGACGTCCGTTCCACAGAAGAACTCCATTTGCGAAAAAGAAGGGCAAGAAGATTGTGAACAGATAGCTAGCTAAGATCGATTGTACTTAAATCGTAGCCTTCATTTCTCGATTGTATTTCATGGGCACTTTTTGAACTATCATGAATATTTTTAAATTTCATGGGCACTTTTTGAATTCATGAGAACACTCGATCTCGATCCCCCTCCATCTCGATCGTTATCCCCCCTCGCCAGATTCCCCTTGCCAGATCCCCCTCGCCGCCGAGCACCCCCCTCACCCTCCCGCGCTCCACCACCGCCGAGCACCCCCCGCTCCACCACCGCCGACGACCCCCGCACCCTCCCCCGCTCCACCGTCACAAATGAATGCAACTAAAAAATTTGATTATATTTTCAAAAAACAAATTTGATTATATTTTCAAATAACAAATTTGATGGTTTTTTCAAATAACAAATTTGATGATATTTTTTATACTCCCCTCGCCGTGCCGTAGCGTTGCCGCGGCCTTGCCACCGACGCCTCCCCACCCCCCGGACGAGCCCCTCGCCTCTGCCGCGGCCTCGCCACCTTCGTCGAGCAGCAACGCCGCCGCCCGGAGCTACGCCGGCGACCAATCCAGAGGCAGGTAGCCACCACTCCTCCCTCCTTCCTCTCGCATCCTCTCTTTTTTCCAGAGCATGTTCAAGTTTACATTGTTTGTTAACTGAATTTGTTAACTAAATAAGGCAAGTGCATTCGAGACCACCCTCCCTCTGTCTGCTAGGTTAACTGAATTTCGTAGAGTTATGCAAACCTGTCTGCTAGGTTTTTGAACACCCTCCCTCTATAGTTAATTTACTCACATGTTTGTTTGCAAGGAATGCCAGTCCCTCTGATTCCTAGTGGTTATGCCATCTTTATCAGATTCACTTGTTACTACTCCAATGTTTGTTTGCAGAGTATGCACAAACAGTACTGAAATAAATACTGCAGTTTGTGGTTGCTGTTTGGTTTAGAAAGGAACAAACTGAGATTGGGGAAATGAGCCCTTGGTTTGGGTTAAACCCCATTGTTTTTCTCCTTGTATTTTCTTCTGTCATGTGGCTTGCTTTGTAGCATGTGTGTACAAACACGATAGTACACAAACGGACACTGCAGCTTGCTTTCACTACCATTTGTGACAGATGCAGTGGTTACATTAAACTGCAAGCTTGATCCATTCATTAGCTACCAAAAAAAGAACTCCAGGAATCAAGAAGTTTTTCAATCCAAACAAGCTAATATTAAATTCTCCCAGCAGCATCAGTAGAAATTATTAACTAGGTAGCTTTCATTAGAAATTATTAACATAAGGCACCAGTAGCATCACAGGAGTGCAATTATCTTGGTAGAAAGATCCCACAAAAAAATCCATGAGAGAGGGTTTCAGTAGCAACAGCAATTCATTCCATCTAGTCTTTTCTGTTTTCTACTCCATGAGAGAGATTAAATGCAGCATAGTTTGTTAACTGAATTTGTTACTACTCCATGCAGTCTAGTTTTTTCTGTTTTCTAGTTTGTTAATTAAATTTAGTTAACTCCATGCAATTACTAATCCATAGGCAGCATATCGTCTTTGTTTACTGTTGCAGTTTAGTAGCGCGTCTTTGTTAATTAAATTCAGTTAACTCCATTAGTTAACTTCATTCAACTTATTATTATAAAAAATGTTATAACTATTTGCAGTCAAAATTCTTACCATCCGAGTCAAACTACATGTTAATTGGGTATTTTCACAGTCTCCAATGTGACTTCTGACCATTGATTTATTTGAAAAATATGTTCTCTTTCGTAATGGATCTTATCAATGTTGTACTGTCAAAAGACACAAAAAGCTGTTGATGTAACTGCAAGCACATGAAAGAGCTCATCTATATGTCATCTTCATACATATACTTGATACAGTTAACTAGTTTCAGCTTCAGTACACTGAGATTTTAGCTCAATTGTCTTACAAATTAAAATTGGTCAGTGAATTTTGTGTTTTCTTGTTTGGAAGTGACTGCCACAATATTTTGGTAGATTTGTGAATCAAATCAACAAGGTCGATCTGATTTGTGTGATGGGTAATTGAAATTGAAATTGACATGTCTTGTTCTTATTACTAGATCATAGCGACAATGGATACAGATTCATGTTCTGCACATAAGCCTGTTATTATTGCTGCTACTTTAATTTGTTTGTACTGTAACATCTTATAGCTTCACTGGTCCAATCACCTACTGGAAATATCCAAGTTTAGACAAGGCAGATTTCCCCACTTTGCACTACTGGGTTTTGTCTCCGACCATCGTGTCGTGATGATTTTGCAGGTACCCCGAGAGGCCCTTGAGTTTGCTGGAATGTCGATTAACTTCCGTTCCGGCAAATTCGGGTACTCCATATGTCCTATTTTCAGCAAAGGTCATGCTGAAATTTTCCATGAATTTTAGCATGACTTTGCTAAAAATGGGACATATGGGGTACTTGTGACTAATGCATGGGCCGGGGTATCTTAGTAGTTAATTAACTAGGATCAACTGCCCCTTTATTCTAGCTGCATTAAACCATAGGCGGCAATAGAGCCAAGTGATTAGGCCCAACTTAGAATTCTCCTTCCCAGCTTAGCTTTTAGGATGCCTCGGTGTTGACAAACCATAAATTATAAAACCTTGGCTTTTAGGGTGCCTCGGTGTCGATAAAAACCGAAATGATGAAAGCTTAGGCTTTTAGGGTGCCTTGGCGTTGAAAAACCCTCAATGTTAAAAGCTTAAGTTTTAGGATGCCTCGGTGTCGACAAACCCTAAATGATGTGAGACCATGATCTTGTTCCTTGACAATAACCAACTTTTTGACCACACTTTTTTCCTATTTAGAGAGAAACATGGCCAACAACGATGAGGCCGGGGGTTCGGGCGGCAAGGCATTCTGGGAGCTGTCCCAGGAGATGGAGGAACAACCTCACTTGTATGAGGACGCCGCCTTCCCCACCGATCCTGAGACCACTGATGGTACCGCCGAGGATGACCCCACTGATGGTGCCGCCGAGGATGCCACCACTGATGATGTCGGCGCACACACAGATGGCAGCCAACCGAAGAGGCAACGGAAGGACCGGCGCCCGACCGTGCTCCGCACCCTCAAGGAGGAATTTACCGAAGTGGACTCCGACGGGAATCCAACGGCGCCCGAACGAATAGTCAAGGGGTACTCGGTTCAGCTCGGGTGCATTCTCCGGAGCACCGTCTCGATCAACACTGAGAACGTGAGGCATCCTGACCGAGGTAATTTGCGCAACCTCCTCTTCACGAAGCTGCACGAACGATACAAGTTCCCCGCCGAATTTGAAAACACAAGCCTCAAAGGGAATAAAGTGAACAATACCGCCCTCACGAAGATGAGCACGACCCTGTCTACTTGGAAAAGCAATGTGAAGAGAATGATCGAGAAAGGTGAGAGTTATGAGAAGATCAAGGAGAAAAATCCTTCGATCACCGAAGATGACTACAACGACTTCAAGATCAAGTGCTCGAGCACCGCAACCTCCGAATCAAGTCAGTGGGGGAAAGAAATGCGGGAGCTGAACTTAGGGGAACACACACTCGGTCCTGGCGGTTACAGAGTGGCGGAGCCTATATGGGACTAGGAGGAGGCGGACCGTGCCGAGCAAGGCCTACCGCCCCTCTTCGATAAATACGGTGACAAGCAGACCCGGAACTTTGTCAGGGCCTGGTACAAGAAGGACCCGAAAACAAAGGAGCTTACCACGGATCCGAAGACCAGGGCGCTTGAGCTTGTTCTGGTAAGGAATACACCCCCGCGTAATTAGCTCCATATGGTTGCATTCTAATTAATGAAGCCAAATTTCTAAATGGTTCACATTCCTTCCGCAGGCGACTGAAAGCAGTAGCGCGGGGTCGACTAAGAGCAACCCTTGGGACATCACTCTAAATAGGGCGTTGAATGTAATGAAGAAAAAGGATAAGCTCAGTAAGCCGACGGTAGCTGGTCGTGTGGCCGGCTAAGGCTTGTCCACAAAATGGTCTTCATACTATAACGCTGGTGGGCGAAAGGAGAAAAAGACCAGCTCGGAAAGCCAGGCACGCGAGGTTCAAGAACTCAAGGCACAGGTGGCGTGGATTCCGGAGATTGTCCAAGAGCAAGTGCAACAACAACTCGGAGCGACGATCACCGCCATTGTGCCTACCTTGATCGAGGGGTTGCATGCGTGGATTGCGAGCGGCCAACAGGGGCCGCCCCCGATTCCCAACTTCACGGCCAGCAACTCGCAGAACGTGATGGCGGGGCCATTGGTGTCTCCGGCGGAGGCGGCATTGGTGTCTCTGACGCCGGCACGGGAGCTTAATGCACCCGGGTGTACGCCGGCCGACACCTCTGCAGCAAGCGGCCCCTCCGTCAACTGCACGCCCGCCGTTGGCGGTGCCTCAACATTAGACAAGCTCGACGCCATCATCACAGTAACTAATTAAGCCTCTCTCGGCCGAGGACTTCATCTCCTTGCGTTTGACGGGGCATCCCTGACGCCCTACACGTTTTCGCTGGGCGCCGCCGACGTTTCGTGCACTCTCCTGCACTTCGTGAACAACGAGTTGGTCGATGTCGCCAAGGGCAAAATCGTTCAACCGGGAAACCCCGTGTTCCACGGTACCCAAATGCCACCCAACTTGTATAGGGTTCAACTGGTTCGGGTGCTGCCAGGCTGCGACGAGTTGTTACCTCCGATTCGACCCGTCGGGGCCGACGAAGATGACGTGATGACCCTCAGCGCCTGCCTGAGCTGGCCCCTGCTTTGGCCGAAAAGCTAGATTCGTTTGGGGGCGGGGGACACCACCGCAAAGACAACACCGCCAGTCGTGCCGGCGCCAAGTCGGCCCCATGGCAAGATCGCCTCAACGGTGTCGGACATCCCTATGCCATTGGATCCAAACGTGCATATGGCACAGGATCCGAATGACGACGACGACAACAACGACGATACATTTGCCAACGTCGATCAGTACTTTGCCGATCATGGGTACGGTGGCGACTTCATGGGGCCTCCTTCTCAAGAACCCAACCCTAGAAAAGACGTGCGCGATCTAGCTGGTACCACGGAGAAACCAAGTTGCAACAGGCGTCGTCTGCCGTTCAGTTCTCAGGAGACGCCTCCAGCTGCCGACTTCACCGAGCCTCAGATAGGCGAGGTGCAAAATATTATCAGCCCCAACACACTCAAGAAGGCGGTCTATGAGCAGAACTCGGTCCCATTACAGGAGAAGAAGAAGGCACACAAAAGAAAGACTAACAAGGGTGCGAGCCAGCCGGCACCGAGTACGATCTGTGCTCAGGACGGGCCACCTTCACCTGAGGATGTAATGAGGAGGGTGCATGTGGCGGGTAGGCCGATGCTACTAAGAAATATGCTCGATGCTGCAAGCGGTGCTATGCAGAGTCTGCATGACAGTGTTCTTTCTTTGGAGAAGCGGCGTCTCGGAGAGAAGGATGTGGCATACCCGGTTTTCGCGGCCAAGGTGCCAGAGGCCAAGGGCTTTGTGGATAACTCCATCGGGGGTACGATCGTCCTGCAGTTTGATGACATCTAGGCTATGTTGAACCTTCATCCGCTGCACTACACCTTCGTTCGGCTATTTTCGCTGAGTATGAAGATGCAGATCATTCGCGACAAGACCCCGGACATCGTGATAGTCGACCCCTTCTACATGCGTGCCAAGATCTTGGGCAGCGCTGGGGACCGGCAAGTCGTGCGTTCTTACCTCGAAGGCGCCATTCTGGCAAACCAAGATAAGGATAACTTCCTCGTGCCTTACTTTCCCGAGTAAGTCCTCCCCTCAACCGCCCCATAACATATGAATTCTTAGATTTTGATCGTTTTTCTTTTAACATTCCGTGTTTTCTGCAGTGACACACATTGCACGCTCATCCTCCTAAGCCCCAAATATTCCATGGCCACGTATTTCGACTCGGACCGTCAGTCGAACATAGACTACACAAATGTCAAGAAGGTTCTTGATGATGTTCTCCCCGGTTATGCCAAATCTGGAGGCACCTTCACCAGGCCTATTCGTAAGACCGGCAAGCATGTGTTCTTCCACAATACGATGTTCTGCTGCGTCAAGCAGCCGCCTGGCGGTCAGAAGGGTTCCTACTATGCCATCCATCACATGCGGGCGATCGTACGGTACCATCATCAACTTCTGCTACCAATAAACTGAAAGATTGGGCCGCGAGCGTGTCAGCAATCTAGGACGCGGACATCAGACAAGAATTCTTTCGCATCCAGTCGAAGTTTGCGGAAATCATCCATCAAGATGTCCTTCGTACCTCGGGGCAGTTCTACCTCAAAAATCAACCGTCCAACAGTGACATCGACACAATGCTACAAATGCAGGCTGATAACAGCTCATTATGATGATGTCTTACCGAGAGGGCCCAGAGGTACCTCTCCGTCATACGGAGTGACAATATCCCAGTCTTGGTTCATACCAACTCAACAAACACTTTCGGAGATACCCGTTGCGTACCTTTATAGTCACCAAGTTACGTTGTGACGTTTGGCACACCCAAAGAATTCCTACGGTATTCGGGAGTTGCACAACCTCATGGTCCAAGGAATAAATACTTGACACTAGAAAAGCTTAAGCATTACGAACTATACAATCTCGTGCTAGGCTTAGGATTGGGTCTTGTCCATCACATCATTCTCCTAATGATGTGATCCCGTTATCAATGACATCCTATTTCCATGGTCAGGAAACCGTGATCATATGCTGATCAACGAGCTAGTAACTAGAGGCTTACCAGGGACACGTTGTGGTCTATGTATTCACACATGTATCGCTGTTTCCGTACAATACAATTTAAGCATGAATAACAAAAAATTATCATGAACAAGGAAATATAATAATAATCCTTTTATTATTGCCTCTAGGGCATATTTCCAATAGTCTCCCACTTGCACAAGAGTCAATAATCTAGTTACATTGTGATGAATCGAACACCCATAGAGTTCTGGTGTTTATCATGTTTTGCCCGTGGAAGAGGTTTAGTCAACGGGTCTGCGGCATTCAGATCCGTATGCACTTTACAAATATCTATGTCTCCATCTTGAACATAATTCCGGATGGAGTTGAAACGGCGCTTGATGTGCTTGGTCTTCTTGTGAAACCTGGGCTCCTTGGCAATGACAATAGCTCTAGTGTTGTCATAGAAGAGAGTCATCGGGCTTGACGCGCTTGGAATGACTCCTTGGTCGGTGATGAACTCCTTCATCCAGACTCCTTCTTGTGCTTCTTCGCAAGCAGCTATGTACTCCGCTTCACATGTAGAATGCGCCACGACGCTCTGCTTGCAACTGCACCAGTTGACTGCTCCACCATTCAAAATATACACGTATCCGGTTTGTGACTTTGAGTCATCCAGATCTGTGTCGAAGCTAGCATCGACGTAACCCTTTACGACGAGCTCTTCGTCACCTCCATAAACGAGAAACATATCCTTAGTCCTCTTCAGGTACTTTAGGATGTTCTTGACCGCAGTCTAGTGTTCCATACCGGGATCACTTTGGTACCTCCCTACCAAACTTATGGCAAGGTTCACATCAGGTCTGGTACACAGCATGGCATACATGATAGAACTTATGGCCGAGGCATAGGGAATGACACTCATCTTTTCTCTATCTTCCACCGTGGTCGGGGACTGAGCCGTGCTCAATCTCATACCTTGCAAAACAGGCAACAACCCCTTCTTGGACTGATCCATATTGAACTTCTTCAATATCTTGTCAAGGTATGTGCTTTGTGAAAGACCAATGAGGCGTCTTGATCTATCTCTATAGATTTTGATGCCTAATATGTAAGCAGCTTCTCCAAGGTCCTTCATTGAAAAACTCTTATTCAAGTAGGCCTTTATGCTCTCCAAGAATTCTATATCATTTCCCATCAGCAATATGTCATCCACAGATAATATGAGAAATGCTACAGAGCTCCCACTCACTTTCTTGTAGATACAGGCTTCTCCCCAAGTCTGTATAAAGCCAAACGCTTTGATCACATCATTAAAGCGAATATTCCAACTCCGAGATGCTTGCACCAGCCCGTAGATCGAGCGCTGGAGCTTGCATACCTTGTTAGCATTCTCTGGATCGACAAAACCTTCCGGCTGCATCATATACAGCTCTTCCTTGAGGAAACCGTTAAGGAATGCCGTTTTGACGTCCATTTGCCATATCTCATAATCATAGAATGCGACAATTGCTAACATGATTCGGACTGACTTCAGCATCGCTACAGGAGAGAAAGTCTCGTCGTAGTCAATCCCTTGAACTTGTCGATAACCCTTAGCGACAAGCCGAGCCTTATAGATGGTCACATTACCACCCGCATCTGTCTTCTTCTTAAATATCCATTTATTTTCTATGGCGTGCCTATCATCGGGCAAGTCCACCAAAGTCCATACTTTGTTTTCATACATGGATTCTATCTTGGATTTCATGGCTCCAAGCCATTTATTGGAATCCGGGCCCGCCATCGCTTCTTCATAGTTCGAAGGTTCACCATTGTCTAACAACATGATTTCCATGACAGGGTTGCCGTACCACTCTGGTGCGGAACGTGTCCTTGTGGACCTTCGAAGTTCAGTAGTAACTTGATCTGTATCTTCATGATCATCATCATTAACTTCCACCCTTGTCGGTGTAGGCACCTCAGGAACAATTTCCTGCACCGCGCTACTTTCCGGTTCGGGAGGGGTGACTGTCACCTCATCAAGTTCTAATTTCCTCCCACTCACTTCTTTCGAGAGAAACTCTTTCTCCAGAAAGGATCCATTCTTGGCAACAAAGACCTTGCTTTCGGATCTGTGGTAAAAGGTGTACCCAATCATTTCCTTTGGGTATCCTATGAAGATGCATTTTTCCAATTTGGGTTCAAGCTTCTCAGGTTGAAGTTTCTTGACATAATCATCGCAACCCCAAACTTTTAGAAACGACAGCTTAGGTTTCTTGCCAAACCAAAGGTCATACGGTGTCGTCTCAATGGATTTCGACGGAGCCCTATTTAAAGTGAATGCGGCAGTCTCTAAAGCATAACCCCAAAAATATAGCGGTAAGTCGATGAGAGACATCATAGATCGCACCATATCCAACAGAGTACGATTTCGACGTTCGGACACACCATTACGCTGAGGTGTTCCGGGCGGTGTCAATTGTGAAACAATTCCACAGTTCCTAAGGTGCGTGCCAAATTCATGACTTAAATATTCACCCCCACGATCCGATCGCAAGAACTTTATTTTTCTGTCATGTTGATTCTCAACCTCATTCTGAAATTCCTTGAAATTTTCAAAGGTCTCAGACTTGTGCTTCATCAAGTAGATATACCCATATCTACTCAAGTCATCTGTGAGGGTGAGAACATAACGATAGCCTCCGCGAGCCTCAACACTCATTGGACCGCACTCATCGGTATGTATGATTTCCTATAAGTTGGTTGCTCGCTCCATTGTTCCGGAGAACTGAGTTTTGGTCATCTTGCCCAAGAGGCATGGTTTGCACGTGTCAAATGATTCATAATCAAGAGACTCCAGAAGTCCATCTGCATGAAGCTTCTTCATACGTTTGACACCAATATGACCAAGGCGGCAATGCCACAAGTATGTGGGACTATCATTGTCAACTTTACATCTTTTGGCATTCACACTATGAATATGTGTATCATTACGATCGAGATTCATCAAAAATAAACCATTGACCAGCGGGGCATGACCATAAAACATATCTCTCAAATAAATAGAACAACCATTATTCTCGGATTTAAATGAGTAGCCATCTCGCATCAAACGAGATCCAGATACAATGTTCATGCTCAAAGCTGGTACTAAATAACAATTATTAAGGTTTAAAACTAATCCCGAGGGTAGATGTAGAGGCAGCGTGCCGACGGCGATCACATCAACCTTGGAACCATTCCCGACGCGCATCGTCACCTCGTCCTTCGCCAGTCTCCGCTTATTCCACAACTCCTGCTTTGTGTTACAAATATGAGCAACTGCACCGGTATCAAATACCCAGGAGCTACTACGAGCGCTAGTAAGGTACACATCAATAACATGTATATCACATATACCTTTGACGTTGCCGGTCTTCTTGTCTGCTAAGTATTTGGGGCAGTGCCGCTTCCAGTGACCCGTTCCCTTGCAATAAAAGCACTCAGTCTCAGGCTTGGGTCCATACTTTGGCTTCTTCCCGGCAACTGGCTTACCGGGCGCGGCAACTCCCTTGCCGTCCTTCTTGAAGTTCTTCTTACCCTTGCCCTTGTTGAACTTAGTGGTTTTATTGACCATCAACACTTGATGCTCTTTCTTGATCTCCACCTCTGCTGATTTCAGCATTGAATACACCTCGGGAATGGACTTCTCCATCCCTTGCATATTGAAGTTCAACACAAAGCTCTTGTAGCTAGGTGGGAGCGACTGAAGGATTCTGTCAACGACCGCTTCGTCTGGGAGATTCATTCCCAACTGAGACAAGCGGTTGTGCAACCCAGAAATCTTGAGTATGTGCTCACTGAAAGAACTGTTTTCCTCCATCTTACAGCTGTAGAATGCGTTGGAGACATAATATCTCTCAACTCGGGCATGAGCCTGGAAAACCATTTTCAGCTCTTGGAACATCTCATATGCTCCGTGGTGCTCAAAACGCTTTTGGAGCCCCAATTCTAAGCTGTAGAGCATGCCGCACTGAACCAGGGAGTAATCATCACAACGCGACTGCCAAGCGTTCATAACATCTTGGTTTGCCGGGGCGGGAGCGTCACCTAGCGGTGCTTCTAGGACATAAGTTTTCTTGGCAGCTATGAGGATGATCCTCGGGTTACGGACCCAGTCCGTATAGTTTCTACCATCATCTTTCAGCTTGGATTTCTCTAGGAACGCGTTGAAGTTGAGGGTGACATGAGCGTGGGCCATTTGATCTACAAGACATATTGTAAAGAATTTAGACTAAGTTCATGACAATTAAGTTCATCTAATCAAATTTTAATGAACTCCTGCTCAGATTGACATCTCTCTAGTCATCTAAGTGATACATGATCCGAATCGACAAGCCCGTGTTCGATCATCACGTGAGACAGACTAGTCATCAACGGTGAACATCTTCATGTTGATCGTATCTTCTATACGACTCATGTTCGACCTTTCGGTCTTCCGTGTTCCGAGGCCATGTTTGTACATGCTAGGCTCGTCAAGTGAACCCTAAGTGTATTACGTGTGTAAATCTGGCTTACACCTGTCGTATGCGAACGTTAGAGCCTATCACACCCGATCATCACGTGGTGCTTCGGAACAACGATCCTTAGCAACGGTGCACAGTTAGGGGGGACACAATTCTTGAAATTTTTAGTGAGAGATCATCTTATTTACTACCGTCGTACTAAGTAAACAAGATGCATAAACATGATAAACATCACATGCAATCAAATAAAGTGACATGATATGGCCAATATCATCTTGCTCCTTCGATCTCCATCTTCGGGGCACCATGATCATCTTTGTCACCGGCATGACACCATGATCTCCATCATCATGATCTCCATCATCATGTCTTCATGAAGTCCTCACGCCAACTATTACTTCTACTACTATGGCTAACGTTTAGCAATAAAGTAAAGTAATTACATGGCGTTATTCAGTGACACGCAGGTCATACAATAATTAAGACAACTCCTATGGCTCCTGCCGGTTGTCATTTTCATCGACATGCAAGTCGTGATTCCCTATTACAAGAACATGATCAATATCATACATCACATATATCATTCATCACATCTTCTTGGCCATACCACATCACATAGCACATGCTGCAAGAACAAGTTAGACGACCTCTAATTGTTGTTGCAAGTTTTTACGTGGCTTCTATAGGTTTTCTAGCAAGAATGTTTCTTACCTACGCCAAAACCACAACGTGATTTGTCAATTTCTATTTACCCTTCATAAGGACCCTGTTCATCGAATCCGATCCGACTAAAGTGGGAGAGACAGACACCCGCCAGCCACCTTATGCAACTAGTGCATGTCTGTCGGTGGAACCAGTCTCACGTAAGCGTACGTGTAAGTTCGGTCCGGGCCGCTTCATCCCACGATGCCACCGAATCAAGATTGGACTAGTAACGGCAAGAGAAATGAACAAACTCAACGCCCACAACTTGTTTGTGTTCTACTCGTGCAAGATGCTACGCAAAGACCTAGCTCAGATGCCACTGTTGGGGAACGTAGCAGAATTCAAAAAAATTCTTACGCTTCACCAAGATCAATCTAAGGAGTCATCTAGCAACGAGCATAAAGGAGTGCATCTACATACCCTTTGTAGATCGCGTGCGGAAGCGTTCGAAGGAACGTGGATGATGGAGTCGTACTCTTCGTGATCCTTGTCACCGATGATCCCAGCGCCGAACGGACGACACCTCCGCGTTCAACACACGTACGGTACAGCGTCGTCTCCTCCTTCTTGATCCAGCAAGGGGGGAGGAGAGGTTGACGGAGATCCAGCGGCACGACCGCGTGGTGGTGGATGCAACGGAAAAAGCTGCAGGGCTTCGCCGGCGCCCTGCGAGAGGAGTTGTAGGTGTGACGGGGGGAGAGGCGCCAGAGGCTTGGGGTGCGGCTGCCCTCTCTCCCCCCCACTATATATAGGAGGCCAGGGGGGCGCCGGTCCTAGGAGATGCAATCTCCTAGGGGGGCGGCGGCCAGGGGGAGACCTTGCCCCCAAGGCATAGGGGGCGCCCCCACCCCCTAGGGTTTCAACCCTAGGCGCATGGAGGGGGGCCCATGTGGGTGCGCCAGCCCACTAGGGGCTGGACCCCTTCCCCTTGCGGCCTACGGGGCCCTCCGGGATGGGTGGCCCCACCCGGTGGACCCCCGGGACCCTTCCGGTGGTCCCGGGACACTCCTGGTGACCCCCGGAATTCTCCCGATGGCCGAAACTAGACATCCTATATATCATTATTTACCTCCGGACCATTCCGGAACTCCTCGTGACATCCGGGATCTCATCCGGGACTCCGAACAACTTTCGGGTTTCCATGTGCATGTATCTCTACAACCCTAGCGTCACCGAACCTTAAGTGTGTAGACCCTACGGGTTCGGGAGACACATAGACATGACCGAGACGACTCTCCGGTCAATAACCAACAGCGGGATCTGGATACCCATGTTGGTTCCTACGTGTTCCTCGATGATCTCATCGGATGAACCACTGTGTCAAGGATTCACTCAATCCCGTATGTTATTCCCTTTGTCTATCGGTACGGTACTTGCCCGAGATTCGATCGTCGGTATGCCCGATACCTTGTTCAATCTCGTCATGGCAAGTCTCTTTACTCGATCCGTAATCCATCATCCCGTGACTAACTCCTTAGTCACTTTGAGCTCATTATGATGATGTCTTACCGAGAGGGCCCAGAGGTACCTCTCCGTCATACGGAGTGACAATATCCCAGTCTTGGTTCGTACCAACTCAACAGACACTTTCAAAGATACCCGTTGCGTACCTTTATAGTCACCCAGTTACGTTGTGACGTTTGGCACACCCTAAGTATTCCTACGGTATCCGGGAGTTGCACAACCTCATGGTCCAAGGAATAAATACTTGACACTGGAAAAGCTTAAGCATTACTAACTATACTATCTCGTGCTAGGCTTAGGATTGGGTCTTGTCCATCACATCATTCTCCTTATGATGTGATCCCGTTATCAATGACATCATATGTCCATGGTCAGGAAACCGTGACCATCTGTTGATCAACGAGCTAGTAACTAGAGGCTTACCAGGGACACGTTGTGGTCTATGTATTCACACATGTATTGCTGTTTCCGTACAATACAATTTAAGCATGAATAACAGACAATTATCATGAACAAGGAAAAATAATAATAATCCTTTTATTATTGCCTCTAGGGCATATTTCCAACACCAACCCCGTGCATACCTCGATCGCCATTGAGCCCTCCGGGTGACCGGGGTTATCATGATAGCTAGACTCAAGGGATGATGGGCTACGTGGCTAGTGAGGCCCCTGGGTCGCGATGCCCAGGGGTCTCCCTTGACGTTCGAGCGATCCTGTTTGTGTTCTGCGTCGGCAGGGCCCAGCCCCGCGCATACCTCGACCGCCGTTGAGCTCCGAGCTCAAGGAGTGAGGGGCTACGTGACTAGTGAGGCCCCTGGGTCACGATGCCCAAGGGTCCCCCTTGACGTACGAACGGCTCTCATGAGGGAGAACGAGCACCATACCTTGCTCATGAGCCTTCGCTTGGGATGGGGGCACGAGAAGGCTAGGTGTCTTGGCACCTGGTAGAGTGGCGTCTGCTAGGCGTGACCCGAGCATAGCCCCCATGCCTAGCCCCCCTCGCGACACCCATCCAAGGAGAAGCTGTGAGAGTCCTGAGCTGAAAAGCTCCATGAGGTTGGTGCGACCGCTGGGGGGCGCCCTCAGTTGTTTATAACTAGCGCGGAGCATAGAGCTACCACACTTGCGCGGAGTGTGGGCATAACCGCGCCTCGGTCGTAGCGGCCAGCGCGGAGCTTGGTGCTTCCACTGGTTCGTGGGCATAACCGCTCCTCGCTTGGTTCTGCCAGCATGAAGCATGGCACTTCCACTGGACCGTGGGAGGGAGCCTCCCACCGGGAGAGACACCGGGGCGTGTACAGCCCCGTCCTGACACGTGGCTTGCATGGCAGGATAGCCAAGGTGTATATGGGCCCTCCTCACGACGAGCTGAACGACTCTAAGGAAGTTCTCGTGAGCTTACGCGTCACTCACGAGACCCTACCTTGAGGCGGGTTGCGCCTGAGTCTTCTTCTGCAAAATGTGAAAAGAGAGGTGTTGTGTCGACCTGCGCCGAGTGCATCTCTAGAGGGTATCGCATGAGAAGGCCGCAACACCAGCGACCCCAGGAGGTGACGTCACGGGAATGGCTCGCGAGATAGAGCTCAGCCGCTGGATTTGTCGACACTACAGGGACGGACCCGAGCACAGACACCGTGCCCAGTCTTCTCATGCAACGATCCAAAAGAAAAACAACCGGCGCGTGGTTCCCGCGTGAGCGAGGCACCTGCCACGGGCCCCTACTTATCCATCCACGATTAGCCCATGCGAGAACAATGCACCAAGGAGCACGGGAGGTGACGTCATGGGAATGGCTCGCGAGACAGAGCTCAGCCCTTGGGTTTAGCGATGCTGCAGGGACGGACCCGAGTACATATGCCGTGCTAGTCCTTAATCATGGGGCGGCCGCGAGTGGGCTCGCAAGGGCTCATGACCTTAGTGGCGGTGAGAACGCCAAGCATGAAGATAATGCGAATAGGAAGGAGCAACTAGCCTTGATCATGCACAAAAAGGAGACAACCGCGGGGGAATAGCCCCCAGTAGCCCGAGGGTGATGCATCCCGGGGGCGCCCTCGATTGGATACCTGAAGCGTCACCTCATACTTGTCAAAGAAGAGTTGGGGTAGCTGAAGACGCGAGCCATGCGGGTCGCTCCTGAAGATCGTCAAGCTCCTGAGGCCCAGGGGCTCCGGAGGCTCTCAACGGCCGCGTGGGTCCGGTTCTTTCTCCGTCCGGACCGCCTTCAACTGAGCCTCCCGAGCCCCCAAGGCCTGCCGCGCGAGGTGCTAGAACGTGGCAGCTGCGTTGCGGAACCCAAAGAGTGTGCGGACGTAGCTGCAGGGGAGGGCCCCCATTCGGCGGACCGCCGTCGGCCAGAAGGGCTCCAAAGAGGCGGCTCGGTTGAGACCCGTGACGTCAATGCTGACGCGGAAGCGGTCGCTCGGGCTGCGGGCAGTTGAGCTCGGGATTGCGCGGTTACGCCCACCGCGGATGAGCCTTGCGTACTGAAGTTCTTCGGTAACCTGGTCAATGAAGTCTTGAGCTCCTAGCGTTGTGCAGTCCACGCTGGGCTCACAAAAACGCGCGTCAAGACACGCCTGCAGGTGGTGCCCGAACACCTCCCTCGAGACGCTGGTCAGGACGGAGACGCTCCAGAGGAGAGCCCCCGAGCCCGTCCTGAGAGGGGCGTCGGGCGTGCCTCCCTATGCGAGGGTGGAGGGCGCCTCGTCGGCAGGCACGAGTCCTCAGGCGGAACCGTTAGGAGCCCCCGCGTCCTGAGGTCCGTTGACGGGCAGGTTCTTCTTCTTCTTACGTGCGGTCTGCAGGGCGAGGATGGCTCCATCCTCATCGGAGTATTCGACCGCCGCAGTCTGGTAGGTGCGCTCCAGGGAACGCACCGCTTCCTTCTCGTCGGAGGCGATCGTGATGACTCCGCCACTCCCGAGCATCTTGAGGACGGTGTAGCCGCGATGGGTCACTGCCATGAACTTGGCGAGGGCAGGATACCCGAGGATGGCGTTGTACGGGAGGTGGATGTTGGCGACATCGAAGTCGATGAGCTCGGTGTGATAGTTGTCGTGGGTCACCAAAGGTGATGGGAAGGCGGACCTGTCCCATCAGGAGTGTGGAGCCATCCGTGACTCCGTAGAATGGCTTGGTCGGGTGCAGCTGGTCCTTGGGGTCGAAGGCGATGACCTGCTTGGTCCACCTGAGGTTGCGTGCGGCGTCAGGCCTGGGAAGCGCCGCGTTCACCTCGCGGGCGAACTACTTGAAGATACGATGGGAAGCCGGAGCATGGGCTCCTCCCAAGATGCATGCAACTACACGCGGCTCCTGGAAGCCCCCTGCTCCATCTTCCTGGCGGTCATCGTCGTTCCTTCTTGGCGGTGGTGGCAGCGGAGGCAGGCCTCCATTGCCCTGAGGGTGACCCTCACGAGGCCGGTCGCGCCAGGGGGCATCACGAGGCTGCTCCTGCCAGTGGTCTTCACGAGGCTGGTCGCGCCACCCTTGGCGCGAGTTCCTGCCGTCCCAACGTCCTCCACCTCGGCCTCCTCCACGACCGTAGCTGCGGTTGTCGCGCTCAGGACGCTGCCCGATGCGCCCTCCGTGCATCGCCCTGAGCTCCTGGCAGTCGTTAGTGTTGTGGTTGTGGACATTTTGGAAGACGCAGTATGGACGGTTGTCTCTGGGGGGGGGGGGTCGTCGTAGCCGCAGCCACACTTCACTTCTGGCTCCGCAGCCAGCACGGCAGGACCCTTGCACTTTGCTTCTTTGGCCTTGGTCTTCTTGTCGTCCGCCTCCGCCTCAGGCAGCTCTTGGAGGGAGAGGCGTACTTCCTCCGCCCTGGCGCACTTTGCCGCGAGCTTGAACATCTTGAGGGATGTGGTCAGGTCCTCATGGACGGCGAGCTACTCCCTCATCCCGACGTCGCGGACGCCATCGGAGAACGCCGAGATGATGGCCTCGTCTGAGACCCTGGGGATCCTGAGGCGCATGGTGTTGAAGTGTTGGATGTACTTTTGCAGGGTCTCTCCTGGCTGCTGGCTCACGCGGCGCAGATCCGCAACCACTGGGGCTCGGTCGCAGGTGCCTTGGAAGTTGGCGACGAAACGCTCACGAAGCTCCCCCCAGGAGGAGATGGATCCCACGGGGAGGTTCAGGAGCCAGGAGCGTGCGCCATCCTTGAGAGCCATGGGGAACCAGTTCGCCATGACCTGCTCAGTGCCGTTGGACGCCTCGATGCTCAGCTCATAGAGCTGGAGGAACTTCGTGGGGTCGATGGTGCCGTCGTAGCGCGGAGGCAGGTCTGGCTTGAACATGCTGGGCCAGACGAGGCGCCGTAGCTCAGGAGCTAAGGCACGACATCCAGCTACACTCAAGATAGCAGGCGCCCCCTGCGCCGGCGGTGCTGGTTCTTGGGGCGCTCGCACCACCACCTCTTGCGGCGCGAGGTCCTGGCGCTGCGGGCCAGGGGGCCCGCGAGCCCCTTCCCGGGGATGCGGAATCACCTGGCAGCTCTCCTCGTCGTGCACGTGGGCTCTGCGGGGCGGCTCACGCCGCGGAGCTTCGCGCCGGGCCTCCTGGCCGGCACCGTAGAGTGGAGGCGGAGCCGGGACTCCGTGGCCTTTGTTCCCTGCCAGGGGCGACGGGGGATGGGTGGAGTGCGTTGGTGCAGGTGCTTCCCTAGCGGCATTGACAAGCTCGGTGATGCGGTGGAGCCACTCGTTGTAGAGGTCATCTGCCGGGCGGTAGAGCAAGCGCTCCCGCACCATCAACAGTGCAGGCTGCTGATAGGCCGGCCCGCGGCGGACCAGTGAGGACGACCACGCAGCCGGTGAGGGTGAAGGCGTCGCCGTGCGGCCATCACGCCGCACTGACAGCGGCAGCGGCGAGTCTTGTTGCTCGTGGACGGCCGGGTCGGTGGTGACATTGGCGACCGGCGAGTTGGGGCGGGGCGGCGCACCGTTGCCCGCGGGCGTCGTCTGAGCGACGTTCGCGGCGCGGCGGGTGGGGTAAGCTCGGTGTGTGTCCACCATGGTTGTGGAGCGAAGTCGATGACGAGAACGGGACGAGGTCATCGGAGAGGCGAGATCTCGGCACGCCCCCTACGTGGCGCGCCAAATGTCGGATTACTGGCTCCGCAAACCCAAGAAGTTCGAACACACGGGCGTGAACGAATATCTCTCCCACTCACGTCTACCTAGCGTCTCGCCCTCGCCCAGTGAAGAGGTTCAAGCAAACAACAAGTGAAGCACGCAAGAGTTTACCCAGGTTCAGGCCACCTTGTGGTGTAAAACCCTACTTCCTACATTGGTGGATTAGCCTCAGGAGGGCTAGAATATGAACTAGTACAATGGTTCCGGAGCTCAGGAGGAGAGCTCAGGAGGGTCAGGAGGCAAGAGTTCTTGCTCCCTTTCGTGGTGGCAGAGTTTATGGATCTGCTTGACTTGTCCCTCATAGTGGGGATCCTAGCTACTTATATAGGCGGCCAGGGTCCTCTTCCCCCGAAATGTTTAGGCGGGAAGGGATCCCACAACGGCCATTTTTGAGCAGGAACACAAGGATGTTCCTACCCTAACAAAAGCAGTCTTCGCCTGCAAAAGGATCAGGCGGTGACGCGGAGGTGGGCTCGGTGGTGACATCCTCCCTATTGTCCTTGCGGTCTTCGATCTTGTTGCACCAAAGGGGAAACCTTTGTCCCGCTCCTCGGGAACCTGCGCATGTGCTGCCTCCTTTGCACCGAGATGGCAACTGCGCTGCTGGCGGGCGTTGTCATCCGCTGGCGCGGTGCGTCACTGCTTACGTCACTGCCTCCTCCTGAGGCAGGCTTGGCCTTGGGTTCTCCGCTCCTCCGGAGCACCTTGCCGAGGCCGCTCCCGAGGGGGTCTTGAAGTTGTTCTCCTCGCGAGGCCTAGCCCCCCTCGCGAGGGTCTTGGACAGCTGGTCGATCAGCTGGGCTGTACTAGGTCGTGGTAGGAGCGCGTCGTGGCCCGCAGACATGAAAGTCTGGGTACCCTGGTTCCCAGGACGCCGACAGACCTGTTGACTAAGCCTCTTCCATGGGCAAAACATGATCAGCACCAAGACTCCATGGGTGTTAGAATCATTACTTTATAATATGGATTATTGACTCTAGTTCAAGTGGCAGACTGAAGGAAATATGCCCTAGAGGCAATAATAAAGATGTTATTTGTATTTCCTTATATCATGATAAATGTCTTTTATTCATGCTAGAATTGTATTAACCAGAAACTTAGTGCATGTGTGAATACATAGACAATATAGTATGTCCCTACTATGCCTCTACTAGACTAGCTCATTGATCAAAGATGGTTATGTTTCCTAGCCATAGACATGAGTTGTTATTTGATCAACGGCATCACATCATTAGGATAATGATGTGATGGACAAGACCCATCCGTTAGCTTAGCACTATGATCATTTAGTTTTACTGCTATTGCTTTCTTCATGAGTTATACATGTTCCTATGACTATGAGATTATGCAACTCCCGAATACCGGAGGAACACCTTGTGTGTTATCAAACGTCACAATGTAACTGGGTGATTATAAAGATGCTCTACAGGTGTCTCCGAAAGTTTTTGTGGTGTTGGCATAGATCAAGAATAGGATTTGTCACTCCGAGTGTTGGAGAGGTATCTCTGGGTCCTCTCGGTAATGCACATCATAATAAGCCTTGGAAGCAATTGACTAATGAGTTAGTCATGGGATGATGTTGTCGGTGTACTAAAGTAGGGGTACCTTGGTATCCCGACTTGTGCACGGGCAGTAGCAGCGTCCCGTGGTCAGGCTCACCACGCGCCCGCCAAAGCCCACTCTAGTTCCCTTGAAGCCATTCAAGAACAAAGTATTCAAGCTAAGAAGCAAGGCCCCGGCAAGAGGAGCTTGCCGGGAAGGCCGCTCCAGGCTCAAGATTGTCCCTTCAGCACAAGACCCTGGCAAGAGGAGCTTGCCAGGAAGGCCAAAGAACAGCATTTCAGAAGACATGCCGTGGCGCATCGCGCGCCCCGGCAAGACCCGGAGAGCGGCAAGCTTCCGGGCCCGGCAAGATAGCGACCGCGGCAAGGTGCTTGCCACGGCAAGCTTCCACCGTGTGCCTGCGCTCCAGCTCATCTGGCCACGTGTCGCCCTGGGGCCCTTCCTGGGGCACGTGGCGGGTGGCTGTGCAGCCTGGGGTACACGTTGGCGAGCCACGATGACGAAGCTACCGTCGTGGCGAACGGAGACGCCCGGACGGACGCTTTTTACACTGTTTGGGGCGACGGTGACGGGCATTCAATGCCCTTGTCCCCCACCGTCTGGGTTAGGTATAAACCACTGTACATGCACTGTTACAACCACCACCAATTTTATGCTTTTACCCTCACCTACGTTGACACCTGTCGGTGACCCCTTTGAGCTATAAAAGGAGGCCCATGCACAACGTAGAGGGGGTTCGGTTCCGAAACTTGATCACTCCCACGCTCGGTCTAGCTAGTACTGTAGATCTTCTTGCTCCCGAGCCAAGAATTCAATACAACCAAGGCAGGAGTAGGGTTTTACGCATCCGTGCGTCCCGAACCTGGGTAAACTGCTCGCGTGTGCCCCTCGATCTGCTCTTCGTGCTCCCTCTGCTCCCTTGTCGTACCGAAAAGGGGCTCCGGTCCCATAGGTGTTCGTGGGCGATTAGTTTCCCCGACATCTTTGGCGAGCCAGGTAGGGGGCGTTGAGGTTGTGCGAACCTGATCCGGCGTTCACGCAGGCGCAATCTTCAGCAGCTTCATCAACCTCATCAACTACATCAGCATGCCGCCGAAGAAGAAAGCTTCGGAGGTAGGAGGCCCGTCCGCGTCGATCCCACCACCACCAGAACCAACGGTTGGTGGGATAGACGCCGGCGGAAGGGTGGACGCCGGCGAGAACACTCACGGCGCCGCCAAGTCCAAGGACAAGACGGACGACCGAGCCCATTCCAAGACCTCGGCGTCCGTGCACGCGCCACGCCCCTCTGAGGAGGTGCCGGACCAGCAGCGGCGTGGTACCCAGGGTGCCATACGCTTGCTGGGACGTGGCCAAGTTGGCGGGTCGCGGAACGCTCAAGGCCAACGCGCTGGCACGAGCAAGGTGCGGTCGCCGGGGCGAGACCATGCTCCTTCTAACGCTGTTAGAAGTCCGAGCATATCTCGCTCCTCGCACCGCTCGCCACCGCTTCCCTCCTCTCCAGCAGAAGCTCTAGCTAGGGCTCAGCTGCTCCTCGACTTCCCTCCAGCGGCGGACAAGGCCGAAGACTAGAGGGCTACAATCCAGAGCCTCATCGCCTTCGCCAACAATGACACGCCGCAGCAGCCAGAAACATCACGGCCGCGGCAAGTCAGCCAAGCGAAGGCTGATGGAGACAAGACCGCCGGGGGTGCAACTACCGTGCACTCCCCGCCGCGGAAGCAAAAATCACCGACTCGCCGGATCAACGTCGACAACGACTCCACGGCGTCGTCGGACCCGCGAGCTCGCCGCGATCAGCGCCAAGTCCTCGACGACAGGCGACAAGAGGACGCTCGAACTCGCATCGAGCGTCGAAGAGAAGCGCGACGACAGTCCGACCAGCGCGCTGGGACCGTTGTCGATATGCACGCGTCCGGTGAACCAGGTGACTTGCCGTATGCGGCAGGTTGCCCTGCGTTCACCCGAGAGCTGCGGCAAGTCCAGTGGCCCAGCATGAAGAACTTCAAGCCCGACGTACCCGAGAAGTACGACGGCAAGACCCATCCCTTGGAGTTCCTCAGCATCTACACCATTGCGGTGCAGGCTGCCGGGGGATGCGACGAGAAGATTCTAGCGAATTACTTCCCGCTCGTGCTTAAGCCAAACGTCAGATCTTGGCTTATGCAGTTGCCGGAGAGCTCCATCTCTTCTTGGGCAGACCTGTGCCACCAGTTTGTCGGCGCCTTCACGGGCGGCCACAAACCCCATGGCCAGGAGAGCGATCTCCACATCCTTGCCCAAAAGGAGGGAGAGTCCCTGCGAAAGTACATCCAGAGGTTCAGCCGCGTTCAGCACAACATCCCGGATGTCCACCCTGTCGCGGTTATCAGCGCATTCCACCAGAACGTGCGTAACCGCCGGATGAGGGAGGAAATGGCGATGACCAAGATCCGGGACGTCAGCGAGCTTTATGCTCTGGCCGACAAGTGTGCGCGCGCTGAAGAGGGGAGAAGACTCCCCGGAGAGGATACTGGAGCAGGAGGAACGGACAGCGAGGATGCCGCCCCGGCAAGGAAAAACCGGCGGCGGAACAATAAGAAGAAGAAGAACAAGGAAGTACTGGCTGTGGAGAAGTCCGGCAAGGAGGCTGGCGACAAGAAAACTCAGGCTGGTGGCTCCGGCAAGGAGCCTGCCACTGTAGCCGCCGCCGACAAGCAGGACGGCTCCGACAAGCAGTACTGCAAGATCCACCGCACCAAGGGCCACGATCTCCAGAACTGCAAGAGGGTCGAATACCTCGTAGAGAAGCAGAAGGCTGAATACGAGCGGCGTGACAAGGAGAAGGCCCAGGGAGGCGGAGGTGAGTCCGGCAAGAAGCGGCCATTCAATGGCCGGGGAGGACGCCACGGCAAGGCCTAGCAGCGGCAAGGAGATAGACCTCCCCGCGGCCGCGACAAGGATGAAGACGAAGACGATGATAAGGACATGGATGACGGAGACAACAGCGAGCAGGAGTTCCAGAAGGCCACAGAAGTTTTGTGCGTCGATGGAGGTGCCTCTCTGCACACTTCCCACCGCCAACTCAAGCAATGGGTGCGGGAAGTGAATGCAGCTGAGCCACCCGTCGAGTCACGCAAGCTACTGAAGTGGTCCAGCACGCCCATCATCTTCGACCTTGAGGACCACCCTGACCGCACAACTGCGGTCGGGTGCTTGCCGATGTTGGTTTAGCCAACCATCTGCAACCTCAAGGTCACCAAGATGTTGGTTGATGGCGGGGCCGGCCTAAACTTGATCTCCTCTGCTGTAATCCGGAAGCTGCAGATCCCCGACAGCGAGCTCGAGGAAACTGGAACTTTTCAAGGAATCAACCCAGGAAGGAGCAAGCCGAAGGGGAAGACCACGCTGCCAGTAACCTTTGGCGGAGAGCTAAACTTCAGGACTGAGAGGATCACCTTCGACGTTGCCGATATCCCATTGCCATACAATGGGATACTTGGCCGTCCGGCGCTCGCCAAGTTCATGGCAGCCTCTCACTATGCATATAACATGCTCAAGATGCCAGGGCCAATAAGCGTCATCTCTGTCCCCGGCGACAAGAAGGACGCGCTTGTTTGCGCCGATAAAATCTACCGGGATGCAGCAGCCGCGGCAGACAGCAAGACACTTGCCGCTGAAGCTCCCGGGGGGAAGACCAAGACCAAGTCCGGCAAGAGCTCTGGAGCCCACTCCGGCAAACGCATCTCTTCGGAGTGCTGCGCTGCCGTCGAGGACGCACCATCGAGCTCCACCGGCAAGTGCAAGAAAGGAATGGCAGCTCCACCCGCAACTAAGAAGGTGTCCGCCAAGGAGGACAGCACTGGTGGTACCTTCACCATCAGTGCTACGCTCGATCCCAAATAGGAAAGCGCGCTCGTTGCCTTCCTGCGGGCGAATGTCGACGTGTTTGCATGGCAACCGTCTGACATCCCCGACGTTCCCAGGAAGGTAATTGAGCACAAACTTGCTATCTGTCCTCACGCGCGGCCCGTCAAGCAGAAGGTCAGGAAGCAAGCGGTGGAGCGCCAAGAGTTCATTGCCGAAGAGATCAAGAAGTTGGAAGCAGCAGGCCTTGTTAGAGGTGTACTCCATCCTACGTGGCTGGCCAACCCAGTTGTCGTGCGCAAAGCTAATGGGAAGTGGAGACTTTGTATAGACTTCACCGATTTGAATAAAGCTTGTCCCAAGGATCCATTTCCCTTGCCGCGCATTGACCAGATCGTTGACTCCACGGCTGGATGTGAGTTGCTTTCATTCCTTGATGCATACTCCGGATATCACCAGATATTCTTGGCTGAGGAAGACGAAGAGAAGACCACATTCATTACTCCATGTGGCACTTACTGTTTCATACGCATGCCCTTTGGACTGAAGAATGCGGGCTCAACATTTGCAAGGGTGGTCCACACTGCGTTTGAGCCACACATACACAAGAATGTAGAAGCCTACATGGATGACATAGTGGTCAAGAGCAAGGACAAGGATACCCTGATCCAAGACCTGGATGAGACTTTTGCAAATCTGCGCAAGATACAACTCAAGCTGAACCCCGAGAAGTGCGTCTTTGGAGTTCCCTCCGGCAAGCTTCTCGGATTCTTTGTGTCCCAAAGGGGGATTGAAGCCAATCCCGACAAGATCAAGGCCATCGAGCAGATCGAAGCTCCGAAGCGCGTCAAGGATGTACGGAGACTTGCCGGTTGTGTGGCTGCCCTCAGCAGGTTCATTTCAAAGTCTGCAGAACGCGCCCTCCCTTTTTTCAAAATCTTGAAAAAGGCAGGTCCTATGAAATGGACTCCGGAAGCGGAAGCAGCGCTGCATGACTTGAAAGGATACCTGTCCTCCACTCCAATACTTGTCGCACCTAGGCCACAAGAGAAGTTGCTGCTGTATTTAGCAGCAACCAATCAAGTGGTTAGTGCTGCGTTCGTAGCGGAGAGGGAGGCAGATGAGGAATCCACAGCCCCGGCAAGCGCATCCAGCGACAAGCAGGGGGCTTCCCCGACAAGCTCTGGCCCCGGCAAGGACGAGTCTGCGCAGATACAAGGAGAAGTGCGAAAGAAGATGGTGCAGCGCCCAGTTTATTTTGTAAGTTCCCTCTTGCAGGGGGCTAGATCAAGATACCCTGGGGTGCAAAAGCTGCATTTCGGCCTCCTCATGGCCTCGAGAAAGCTGCGCCACTACTTCCAAGCACACGAGATAACGGTGGTCACTCGCTTTCCGTTGAAGAGGATATTGCAAAACCCAGAAGCAACAGGTAGGATTGTCGAGTGGGCACTGGAGCTGTCAAGCTTTGGTCTTAAGTTTGAAAGCACTTCAACTATACAGAGCAGAGCTTTGGCAGAGTTCATAGCAGAATGGACACCAACACCAGACGAAGAAGTTCCAGAGACAAACATCCCCGTCAAAGAAGCAGGCAAAGAATGGATAATGTACTTCGATGGAGCCTTCTCACTGCAAGGCGCCGGTGCTGGTGTGTTACTCACAGCGCCCACCGGAGGGCACCTCAAGTACGTTGTTCAAATGCACTTTCCCAAGGAGCAAGCGACAAACAATACTGCAGAGTATGAAGGTTTGCTTGCCGGCCTCAGAATTGCAGCCGAGCTTGGGATCAAGTAGCTAATCGTGCGGGGAGATTCGCAGTTGGGGGTCCGACAAGTAAACAAGAGCTACCAGAGTCCTTTGATGGAAGCTTATGTATATGAAGTGAGGAAACTTGAAGAACACTTTGAAGGCCTGCAGATGGAGCACGTTCCAAGAGCCCAAAATGATATCGCAGACGGCCTGTCAAAGTGTGCTGCACTGAAGCTACCTGTGGAACCAGGGACCTTCGTGCTCAAGCTAACTCTGCCATCCGTTACACCATCAGTTGGGCAGAGCAAGAAAAGAAAGTTGGTCTCCGGTGACTACTTGCCGGCGGATCTTCCTGAAGCCGCCGCCAAGACCCCCAAGATCGACGACCAAGTTGCTGAGGAACAGTCTGCTCCTGCGGACCCTAGGGTTCGTGCAGTTGAAGCAGATGTTCCCGGCAAGTCTTTCCCCGGCAGGCTTGCCGGGGAACGTCCAGCTCCGGCAGAGCCGCAGGTTCTTGCCGTAGAAGCTGACGTTCCCGCAGCAGCATTGATGCCTTTAGTCCTCGTTGTTGAGCCTCAAGCTCCAACCTGGGCACAGCAAATTGTCCGTTTCCTTCAAACTGGAGAACTTCCCGAAGAACCAGAAGAGATAGAGAGAATAACCAGGCAGTCGAGTATGTGCCAGTTCATCGGCAACGAACTGTACAGAAGAAGACTCAATGGTGTCAGATTGAAATGCATTTCCCGGGAAGATGGACAGAAGCTGTTGGCAGAGATACATGGAGGCATATGTGGACACCACATTGGCACAAGGGCACTTGCCGGGAAGGCGTTCCGGCAAGGTTTCTTTTGGCCAGAAGCCCTCCAAGATGCAACTGCACAAGTAACCAAGTGTGAAGCGTGCCAGTTCCATGCCAAGCAAATACACCAGCCAGCTCAAGCTCTCCAGACGATCCCTTTGTCCTGGCCCTTTTTGGTCTGGCGGGCTCGACATCCTCGGCCCCTTTCCCCGCGCTGTCGGGGGCTTTGAGTACTTGTACGTTGCAATCGACAAGTTCACAAAGTGGCCGGAAGTGGAACCAGTGAGAAAGGTGACCGCACAGTCAGCAGTCAGGTTCTTCAGATCGATCGTTTACCGTTTCGGAATCCCTAACAGGATCATCACCGACAACGGCACACAGTTCACAAGTAGCACCTTCATGCAATACGTACAAGACCTTGGCGCCAAAGTCTGCTTCGCTTCTGTTGCTCACCCGAGGAGCAATGGTCAAGCAGAGAGGGCAAATGCCGAAGTGCTGCGCGGACTCAAGACAAGAACCTTTGACAGGCTGCACAAGTGCGGAAGAAACTGGATCGAGGAGTTGCCGGCGGCTCTTTGGTCAGTCAGGACGACACCAAATCGAGCCACCGGACAGACACCCTTTGCTCTTGTCTATGGAGCAGAGGCAGTTCTCCCCACGGAACTCGTATATCGGTCTCCTCGAGTGCTCGCTTACGACGAGCTTGAGCAACAGCAGCTGCGGCAAGATGATGCATTGCTCCTCGACGAGGACCGTCTCCAGGCTGCTGTACGAGCTGCTCGATACCAGCAAGCTTTGCGTCGCTATCATAGCCGCAAAGTCAAGGCCAGGAGTCTCGAGGAAGGCGACCTTGTTCTTCGGCGCGTTCAGTCCGCCAAGAACTCCAACAAGTTGACGCCGAAGTGGGAAGGCCCTTATCGGGTGAGACAAGTCACAAGGCCCGGCGCTGTCCGCCTTGAGACCGAAGAAGGCTTACCGGTGAGCAACTCCTGGAACATTGAGCACCTTCGCAAGTTTCACCCATGAGGCGCGGTTGCCGTGATCCGCTCCGGCAACCACCTTTTGTACAAGTCTTGCCGCTGTTGCATGTAAACCTTTGTACAAAGCCGGGCGCAGACCCCGTGCTTCAGTAAAACTTTTGTGCTTCGCACGGCTTGTCATTCCATGCATTCTTGTTTTCATTGCATGTATTACCTGACACTTTGTGCAGCACACGATCCCGGTAAGCAATAACAAGCCGCAAGGCTCCATATCTATGTTTCCTCCCCTCTTCCTTTTTCTCTCAAGCAGAAGAAGTGTTCCTCGCGCACAAGTTTGCCGGGGGGGAAGGAGACAGTGGTATGGACCAAGTGCTGTTCAAAGAAGGAAAGCCTCGCCGGGAAGCAAACAGAACACAAAAGCTAAGTTGCCAAAGTTTGAGCATTCAAAATTTTAAAATTCTTAGTTATCTTCCTTGAACGACCACACTTTGTATGGAAAACCTGTGCGCGGAGGAACCTACCCGTGGCTAGCCGCGCCCTTACTTTGTTTCGAGCACGCTCAACGGCTTAAGTGAGCTGCGACAAGTGTCGCGCCCTTATTTCATTTTCGAGTTCGCTCAACAACCTAAGTGTGCTGCGGCAAGGTTTCTTGCCGGCGAGGGCATAGCCAGCAGGCCACTGAAGTCCCGCACTCAGCGCTCGCGGCAAGGGTCCCTTTGTCGGCAAGCTCCCTAGAAGCGTAGGGTGAGAAGCATACAAGGTAAAGGGATCAAGCAAGGGAGATAACACTGCATTGACTATCCAAAATAAAGTTACATTACAAGAAAACTTGCCACTGTTCTAACAAACTACTATCCATGACTTACTCGACAGTGGCAAGGGAAGCAGACAGAAGGAAGCCTAGTCCGCGCGGTCTCCGTCAACCCTCTTGATTTTGCCCACCTTGGCCACGATGTGGGCAACTTGTGCCTTCAACGCTTCCTGGTCAGCTTCGGGCGGCAAGGTCCGGAGGATGTTCTCAAGATTAATCCCGGGATTGCGGTAGACAATCTTCGTCAACACTCGCTCTATAGTACCCATGCAAAGCCGGCGTGCCTCGTTAGCCAGCTGCGTGGGGATCTTCTCCCGTAGTTGCGCGAGGGCCGGCGCCACTCCTTTGAAGAACAAGCTCAGCTTGGCGCTGTGGGGGAGGCTCTCGTCGGGGGAGTACACGAGGTGCTCCGTCCTCAGCGCCACCATCTCCTTGTCGATGTTGGCGGCGGAGGCGACGAGCTCCTCGGTCCACTGCTCCACCGTCCGCTGGAAGTTGTTCTGCGTAAGGGCGGCACTGTCCAGCAGCGCCCTTTCAGCCCGGAGATCCTCCTTCAGCTTCGTCTCCCTGTTCCGGGCCCCGTCAAGCGATGCCGTGAGGGTGGATAGCTTCAGCTCCAAGTCCGAGATGGAGTCCCTAGCGGCGGTGAGCTCCTGACCCTTGTCGGAGAGACGGACTTGCAGCTCCGAGTTGGTGTGGGCGTCTTTCTCCCTCGCCAATGTGAGCGCGGCAATCCTCTCCTCGCTCGTCTTCAAGCTCAGCTCCATCTGCGCCACCCTCGCCTCCAAGTCCCTCTTGGCGGTCTCTGCGGCAGCAGCGGCATCCCTCGCCTCCTGCAGAGCCCCACCAATGGACTGCTCGCGCACGGTGAGGTCGTCCTCGTGGCTATCGAGGTCGACCTTCCACTGACTGAGCTCTCCCTTCCGCCGAGACAGGTCCTCGGCGGCTAACCGTTGCTGCTCTTCAACCTAGGCCTTCTCGAGGATGAACGCCTCGTGCGCCTCGGCGAGCTCCTCGCGCTCCTCTGCCAAGTTCCGGAGGGCCGCTTGGTTGGCGGCATGGAGCTCCGCGGCGCGCTTCTCCAAGTCGACACCGGCCTTGGCAGCCAAAGCCTCTCGGGACTCCAGCTTGGCCTGCCTGGCCCGGTACAAGGCCATAAGACGGCGCAGAAGCTGCTCCTCTTCGGGCTCACTTCTGCTGCCGGGCGCGTCGACAAGCCTTAGCCCGGCGGAGGCGGGGACTTCTCCGTTGAAGCTCTCCCCCTCCGCGGGTGCCCTTGATGAGGACGCCCACGGGACTTGGATGAAGACCCCGTTGGCGGCCTCCAGATAAACACCCGACCCAGCCGCGGCGGCGGAGGGGTCGGCGGCCGGCGCAGCGTCCGGCGCTCCTGCGGCCTCGGGGCCAGCAGTGCGGTCGCCGGTCCCTTCCCCAGCTGCCGCGTCAGCGGCCGCGGTGGTCTCGTCGGCGGCTGGTTCTTCAGCACCGGCCGTCTCTTCAGCGGTGGTGGAGTCGCCGGCATCACCGCGCACGTCCTCCTCGGCGATGGCCTCTGTCTCCATCAGCTCCGGGGCAGGCGGATCTAATAGAAGAAAAAGAAAGGAAGAATCGTCAAGCAAATATCCAAAAAGAAGAATTCAAGAGAAGGAAAGTACAAGGGTTACCTGTGCGGGCCTCGTCCTCTACGAGGATCCTTGCCGGGGAGTCTTCCCTCGGCGGCGTAGTAGTGGCTCTCGCCGGCGGAGGGCCGCTGGCGCCTTCCCGTGGTGGGGTGCCCACCCTTGTCGGGGTGCTCGCCCTTGGTGGGGTACTCGCCCTTGGCGGAGTACCCGCCCTTGGCGGAGCACCCTCCCTCGCCGGGGAACTCCTCCTTGGCGGGGAGGGTGGGACGAGCGGCTCGTCGGGAGCAGCCTCTTGATGCTCCTGCGGCTACGGCTCCACTTCTGCACAAGTCAACAAGAGAACAGGACATTAGTAAAGACAAGAAGCTCAAGCGTGCCCGTCAAGCAGAAAAGTAAACAAGAGACTTACGCTGGGGGCTGCGCTGGGGGCTGCTCTCCGGAGCAGCAGGCTGGTCCGGCAAGCCTGTTGCGGGCGCATCTCCTGCCGCCGCGACGGGTTCGTCCCCCTCAAGATCAACTACAGGGATCTTGGCCCTCTTCGCCATCCTCTGGGTCAAGGTCCTGGAAGCCAAACAAGATCAGAGTTAGGCAATGAGAATTCAAGACAAGAGCAACAAGAATCAAAGGAAATAAAAGATGCAAATGCTTACTCTTCCTCCTCCTCGTTGGAACTAAGGGCGGAGAAGGCAAAGTCTGCCTCGCGCGTCCCAGCACGAGGAGCTGGAGGAGTAGGCTCCCTCGGGCGCTTGGCGGGCTCCGGAGCCGTGGGCTGAGAAGACCCCGCTCCGGTCGTCGCCGAAGACCGAGGGGCAGAAGGAGCGCCGGAACCGGTTCGGGAAGATCCCCCTCCGCTTGCCGCTGAGGCACGAGGCGCCTCCTTGACGACCTCGCTCGTCGTGATGGCGTGCGTCGAGCGACGCTTCGGCTGCTGTCGGGGCGCCGACGGCTTCACCGTCTCAGTGGTCTTGCGGAGGCGCTTCTTCGGCTGTGGCGGAGGACTTGGCGATGGCGGAGAATTCTCCGAGGATGAAGAAGCGTCGTCGAGGTTCAGTGACCTGCCCGAGTCTTCGTCGGAATCGCCCGATTCGGCGACCTCCTCGGCAGGCTCACTGGACTCAGTCCCCTGCCCGGCAGCCTCGCTCCTCCCGGCAGGCTCCTCGGCGGGCTCCCCGGCAGGCTCCCCGGCAGGCTTCAACAACTTGAGGATCTCTTCCTCCTCGGCCTTGCTCACTGCATCCGCTGCTTCTGCCTCCTCCACAGAATAACCAAACTCACCCGCGGCCTCAGCTGCGGCGGACTCCTCCATTCTGCTAGCAATATACGCCACATCCCGGTCAGTAGTCGCGCGGGTGAGACCCTTCTTCTCTTCGGGATTGACCGGCCGCTCAACCAGGTTATCAAAGAAGGTTTGCACGGTCTCTTCTGAAGGCGCCAGCCAAGTGGGATCCACCCCGTGGGAATCGCACAGAGGCATTACTGCACGGATGGCACTAAGTGAAGAGTTGTTGCATAATGGAACTACTCCCTGCGACGGGGTAAACCACTCCTTGTGCTTGGGGTCGTGCTTGAATAGCTCCCGGACCATTCCCTTGAGTTCCAAGACGGTGAAGTTGTAATTCAAGCCGGGGCGCAGCCTCATGCAGTCTACCGCGTTGCCGAATTCCCAAGCGGACCTCTTCCTATCCTGCAAGGGGGCAATGCGGCGGCGCAGGAAATCCGCCCCGACCTCACCTACAGTAAGGTTGGCGGCCCGGAGACGAAGGATCCTAGTAAGGGCAATCTTCAGCTTCTCGTCCTCCGGGGCCAGATCGCTCCAGTCCTTGCCGCGCACTATTGCGGCCCGGCGAGGTGATGTAAAATGCTGGGGTTCCTCTTCCACAATCCAGCACCAATCAGCCCTCCACACATCCCACTTGCCGTGGAGCTCTCCAATCAAATACGCCTCTTTCTTGTTGAGCCTAAAGATCCAAGAGATGCCACCGGAGAGGGGGGACCCAGACTCTACTCGAGGTGTGAAGAAATGGCGGAAGAGAGCTACGTTGGGGTGGATTCCGACAAAGTTTTCACACAGATGTGCGAAAACGACCATGGCCAAGACTGCGTTCGGAGTGAAATCTAGCAGGTGGAATCCGTACGTATTCATAACATCACAGAAGAACTCAGAGTACGGAGGACAGAGACCACAGTGGAAGAACAGAGCAAAGTAGTGGTAACCTCCCGGATACATGTCGCAGGCCTCGGCGGGGAGGACCCTGGTGCGCGGGTGATCCTTCGTCTCCCTCGCCCAGAACAAGTAATACTTGTCCCTCAGCTCCCTCGCGCCGAGCCTCGGCGGGAAGACCACCATCCTCTTCCGCATCACTGCCAGTTTCGCCGCCTTCTCGGACTTTGCCTTGTCGCTCTTCGGGGCCATGGCTGGGATGGAGAGGGGGGGTCGGCGGCGCTGAGAATGCTGGAGACGACGGAGGAGGAGTGGAGCTCGGCTCTCTGTCGACCTTTGGGGAGGCGGAGAGCGGCGGGGGTTTCTGGAGGTTGAAGACGCAATGAAGCAATGGGGGAAACTGCCCCTGCTTCCTCTGCTTTTAAGGGGGAAGTGGGGGATGTTCCGCATTTTCCCATTAAATAAACAGGCCACGATCTCTCCCACGACGCCGCAATCGACGCGTGCCGTTAGGGAGGGATGCGGCAAATGCGGAGTGGGAAACGGCGCGCCGTGGGCCGTGTGTGCCCGTGCACTGTTTTGGGCCTGGCCCAACAGCGCTCGGCACCGTGTGTGGCCCAGGCCCGGGGGCTCCTATCGGTGTACTAAAGTAGGGGTACCTTGGTATCCCGACTTGTGCACGGGCAGTAGCAGCGTCCCGTGGTCAGGCTCACCACGCGCCCGCCAAAGCCCACTCTAGTTCCTTTGAAGCCATTCAAGAACAAAGTATTCAAGCTAAGAAGCAAGGCCCCGGCAAGAGGAGCTTGCCGGGAAGGCCGCTCCAGGCTCAAGATTGTCCCTTCAGCACAAGACCCTGGCAAGAGGAGCTTGCCAGGAAGGCCAAAGAACAGCATTTCATAAGACATGTCGTGGCGCATCGCGCGCCCCGGCAAGACCCGGAGAGCGGCAAGCTTCCGGGCCCGGCAAGATAGCGACCGCGGCAAGGTGCTTGCCGCGGCAAGCTTCCACAGTGTGCCTGCGCTCCAGCTCATCTAGCCACGTGTTGCCCTGGGGCCCTTCCTGGGGCACGTGGCGGATGGCTGTGCAGCCTGGGGTACACGGTGGCGAGCCACGATGACGAAGCTACCGTCGTGGCGAACGGAGACGCCCGGACAGACGCTTTTTACACTGTTTGGGGCGACGGTGACGGGCATTCAATGCCCTTGTCCCCCACCGTCTGGGTTAGGTATAAACCACTGTACATGCACTATTACAACCACCACCGATTTTACGCTTTTACCCTCACCTACGTTGACACCTGTCGGTGACCCCTTTGAGCTATAAAAGGAGGCCCATGCACAACGTAGAGGGGGTTCGGTTCCAAAACTTGATCACTCCCACGCTCGGTGTAGCTAGTACTGTAGATCTTCTTGCTCCCGAGCCAAGAACTCAATACAACCAAGGCAGGAGTAGGGTTTTACGCATCCGTGCGGCCCGAACCTGGGTAAACTGCTCGCGTGTGCCCCTCGATCTGCTCTTCGTGCTCCCTCCGCTCCCTTGCCGTACCGAAAAGGGGCTCTGGTCCCATAGGTGTTCGTGGGCGATCAGTTTCCCCGACAAATGTATTACGGTATGAGTAAAGAGACTTGCCGTTAACTAGATTGAACTAGGTATTGAGATACAGATGATCGAATCTCGGGCAAGTAACATACCGATAACAAAAGGAACAACGTATGTTGTTATGCGGTTTGACCGATAAATATCTTCGTAGAATATGTAAGAGCCAATATGAGCATCCAGGTTCCGCTATTAGTTATTGACCGGAGATGAGTCTCGGTCATGTCTACATAGTTCTCGAACCCATAGGGTCCGCACGCCTAACATTTGATGACGATCGGTATTATGATTTTATGAGCTTTGATGTACCGAAGGTAGTTCGGAGTCCCGGATGAGATCACGAACATGACGAAGAGTCTCGGAATGTCCGAGACATAAAGATTGATATATTGGACGGTCACATTCGGACACCGGAAGTGTTCCAGTGATTTCGGAGATAACCGGAGTGCCGGAGGGGTTACCGGAACCCCCCGGGGAAGTATTAGGCCCTAGTGGGCTTTAGGGGAGAGAGAGGGCAGTAGCCCAGGAGGTGGCACGCCCCCTCCAAAGGGGAGTCCGAATTGGACTAGGGGAGGGGGCGCGGCCCCTCTTTCCCTCTCCCTCTCCCTCTCTTACCTTCCCCCTCTCTCCCTCTTGGTGGACTCCTACTAGGAATAGGATTCCTATTGCTAGTAGGAGTAGCACTCCTAGGGCGCGCCATAGGGGCCGGTCGGCCTCCCCCCTTTGCACCTTTATATACGGGGGCAGGGGGCACCTCTAGACACACAAGTTGATCAAGTTGATCTCTCCCAACCATGTGCGGTGCCCCTCTCCACAGAAACACATCTCGGTCATATTGTTGCAGCGCTTAGGCGAAGCCCTGCGACGGTAGCTTCATCATCTCTGTCACCACACCCTCGTGCTGACAAAACTCTCCCGCGAGGTTCTACTGGATCAAGAGCTCGTGGGACGTCATCAAGCTGAACGTGTGCTTGATCGGTTGGACCGCGAAGAAGTTCGACTACATCAACCGCGTCACTAGACGCTTCCTCTCCCGGTCTACGAGGTTACGTAGACACACCCTCCCCTCTCATTAATATGCATCCAGTAGATAGATCTTGCGTGATCGTAGATTTTTTTTTTGAAATACTACGTTCCCCCACAATTTTTTCACCCACCGTAGAATTCTGCTATCATGAGAGAAGCCACTAGTGAAACCAATGGCCCCCGGGTCTATTCTCATCATATTAATCTTCCATCTACTTTACTTTGCTTTCTTTACTTTCTGTTCTTATACCAAAAATACCAAAAATATTATACTATCCTATCTATCAGATCTCACTTTCGTTAGTGACTATAAAGGGATTGACAACCCATTATCACGTTGGCTTCGAAGTTCTTATTTGTTTGTGCAGGTGCGAGGGACTCGCGCATGGTCTCCTAATGGATTGATACCTTGGTTCTCAAAAACTGAGGGAAATACTTACGCTACTATGCTGCATCACCCTTTCCTCTTCGAGGGAATACAACGCAAGCTTGAGAAGTAGCAATGTCACATGGGAAGATACCCGGCCGCGCCAGGCCTTCCAAAGCATCAGACGACGGACGGTACATGCATCGTCCGCTCACACCGCTCCTCGCACCATACAACGGTGCCTCCCCTGGTCGACTATTTCATCTTCGTGTGATAGGATCTTGCAGATGACGAATAGACAGCCCACAACCACGAAACATGAGCAGAAAACCTCACCTTTGGAAGGATCCAAAAGGGGAACCGGCAAAAGGGCACCACCACGTCACTACCCCGATCCAAGAGACTACAATATCAACAACCATCGTCGTCATCATCATCATTTGCATTCTTGACATCAACTGCTACATCCATCTTTTTGTAATAATGAACCCTAGTATGGATTCTTACATGTGTTACATTAATCATTCATCTGTTATTGTTGTGAACACCATGATGATGTATGTTGTCCATTGTTGAGTAAATTGTAAAATGGTAGTTGCTCGATTGGCTGACGAGTAGGGGATTAATAGACTAATCGGCAAGTTAATCGGTAAGCTAATCCATTAACCGGACAATTTATCAGTTTATCGTCTACTCGGTAACCCTACAAGTAGGGTTAATGTTAACTTAACTGGTTAATCCAACGAATTACTGAACATGGATATTGACTTCATGTGCGAGTGGAACCCTTGGTTATGGGAGATGAACCCTAGTATGTGCTTGAACTGGACGCTGGTAAGATGAAATATTCCATTTATATATTTGTGCTAACTATTATTCATAGTGTTGTGTGAAAGTCGACCAAAAAACATTTCCTTTAGTGGGCATAAAGGATGTTACTACCACTGGGAAGAAGGGATGCGAAGGTACCACAATGATACAAGTTATTTCTCTCCTTTGCCGACCTTTGATAAGAGCAATAACAGAGACCCCAAAGCCTTAAGTTATGTCCATGGGAAGACTCTTAATCATCGTTGCCTTCACCTGGCAGGGGCTCCGTCAACGCATTAAAACATCTACTCCCTCCATCCATATATATAGGGCCTAATGTGTTTTCGAGATTGCATTTGACTATTGATAAGATTAATAATATATGAGTTGTATCGTGTGAAAATTATATCATTGAAAGCTCCTCTGACATACAAATTTGATGGTATGCTTAGTGTAACTTGCATGTCACATATTATTGCTCTAACATATGGTCAAAATTGCCTCGAAAATGCATTAGGCCCTACATATATGGATAGAGGGAGTAAGTGAATTAGTCATGCTGAACCAAGAATTATAGTTTCACACAATTAAGTGACAACCATACTAGTGGCTGTTGGGAACGTAGCATGCAGTGAAAAAAATTCCTAGGCTCACGCAAGATCTATCTAGGAGATGCATAGCAACAAGAGGGGGAGAGTTTGTCCACGTACCTTCATAGACCAAAAGCGGAAGTGTTAGTTTAACGCGGTTGATGTAGCCAAACGACTTCTCGATTCAATCGATCAAGTACTGAATGTATGACACCTCCGAGTTCAACACATGTTTAGCCCGATGACGTCTCTCGAACTCTTGATCCAGCAAAGGGTCGAGGGAGAGTTTCGTCAGCACGACGGCGTGGTGACAATGATGGTGAAGTGATTCGAGCAGGGCTTCACCTAAGCACTATGACAATATGACCTAAGGAGCAAACTATGGAGGGGGCACCGCACATGGCTAGGAAAAATTTATGTGTGTTCTAGGGGTGTCCTCACCACGTATATAAAGGAGGGAGAGGGAGGGAGGCTGCCCTAGGGGCGCACCAAGGAGAGGGGAGTCCTACTAGGAATCCCAGTCCTAGTAGGATTCAACCCCCCTTCTATTCCTTCTCATGGAGGGGGAAAGGAGTAAGGGGTGGGAGGAGGAGAAGGAAAGGGGGGCGCCGCCCCCTCCCCTACTCCAATTCGGCCTCCTTCCCTGGAGGGGGTGCACCACCCCTATGTGGGCTGGTGTGCCTCCCTCTTATAGCCCATAGGGCCCATATCTTTCCCCGGGGGGTTCCGACAACCCCCCGGAACTTCGATATGTACCCGGTACCCCTCGGAACCCTTCCGATGTCCGAATACCATCATCCAATATATCAATCTTTACCTCTAGACCATTTCGAGACTCCTCGTCATGTCCGTGATCTCATCCCCGTCTCTGAACAATCTTCGGTCACCAAAAACACCTAACTTATAATACAAATCATCATCAAACGTTAAGCGTGCGGACCCTACGGGTTCGAGAACTATGTAGACATGACCGAGACACTTCTCCGGTCAATAACGAATAGCGGAACCTAGATGCTCATATTGGCTCCCACATATTCTACAAAGATCTTTATCCATCAAACCATAATGACAACATACGTTATTCCCTTTGTCATCGGTTAGTTACTTGCTCGAGATTCGATCGTCAGTATCTTCATACCTAGTTCAATATCGTTACCAGCAAGTATCTTTACTCGTTTCGTAATGTATCATCCTGCAACTAACTCATTAGTCACATTGCTTGCAAGGCTTCTTATGATGTGCATTACCGAGAGGGCCCATAGATACCTCTCTGATACTCGGAGTGCAAAATCCTAATCTTGATCTATGCCAACCCAACAAACACCTTCGGAGATACCTATAGAGCATATTTATTATCACCCAGTTACGTTGTGACGCTTGATACCACACAAGGCATTCCTCCGGTATCCGGGAGTTGCATAATCTCATCGTCGGAGGAATATGTATTTGACATGAAGAATGCAATAACAGTAAAACTGAACGGTCATTATGCTAAGTGAACGGATGGGTCATGTCCATCACATCATTCTCCTAATGATGTGATCCCATTAATCAAATGACAACACATGTCTATGGTTAGGAAACTCAACCATCTTTGATTAACAAGCTAGTCTAGTAGAGGCTTACCAGGGACACTGTGTTTTGTCTATGTATCCACACATGTATCAAGTTTCCGGTTAATACAATTCTAGCATGAATAAAATACATTAATCATGATATAAGGAAATATAAATAACGAGTTTATTATTGCCTCTAGGGCATATTTCCTTCAGTCTCCCACTTGCACTAGAGTCAATAATCTAGATTACATAGTAATGATTCTAACACCCATGGACTCTTGGTGATGATCATGTTTTGCTCGTGGAAGAGGCTTAGTCAACGGGCCTGCTACATTCAGATCCGTATGTATTTTGCAAATCTCTATGTCTTCCTCCTTGACTTGATCGCGGATAGAGTTCAAGCGTCTCTTGATGTGTTTGGTTCTCTTGTGAAACCTGGATTCCTTCGCCAAGGCAATTGCTCTAGTGTTGTCACAAAAGATTTTCATTGGACCCAATGCACTAGGTATTAGACCTAGATCGGATATGAAATCCTTCATCCAGACTCCTTCATTTGCTGCTTCTAAAGCAGCTAAGTACTCCGCTTCACACGTAGATCCTGCCACGATGCTCTGCTTGGAACTGCACCAACTAACAACTCCACCGTTCAACAAAAATATGTATCCGGTTTGTGACTTAGAGTCATCCAGATTAGTGCCAAAGCTTGCATTGACGTAACCATTTACGACGAGCTCTTTGTCACCTCCATAAACGAGAAACATATCCTTGGTTCTTTTCAGGTACTTTAGGATGTTCTTGACCGCTGTTCAGTGATCCACTCCTGGATTACTTTGGTACCTCCCTGCTAGACTTATAGCAAGGCACACATCAGGTCTAGTACACAACATTGCATACATGATAGAACCTATGGCTGTGGCATAGGGAATGACTTTCATTTTCTCTTTATCTTCTGCAGTGGTCGGGCTTTGAGTTTGACTCAATTTCACACCTTGTAACACAGGCAAGAACCCTTTCTTTGACTGGTCCATTTTGAACTTCTTCAAAACTTTATCAAGGTATGTGCTTTTTGAAAGTCCAATTAAGTGTCTTGATCTATCTCTATAGATCTTGATGCCCAATATATAAGCATCTTCACCGATGTCTTTCATTGAAAAATTCTTATTCAATTATCCTTTTATGCTATCCAAAAATTCTACATCATTTCCAATCAACAATATGTCATCCACATATAATATTAGAAATGCTACAGAGCTCCCACTCACTTTCTTGTAAATACAGGCTTCTCCAAAAGTCGGTATAAAACCATATGCTTTGATCACCTCATCAAAGCGTATATTCCAACTCCGAGATGCTTGCACCAGTCCATAGATGGATCGCTAGAGCTTGCACACTTTGTCAACACCTTTAGGATCGATAAAACCTTCTGGTTGCATCGTATACAACTCTTCTTTGAGAAATCCATTAAGGAATGCAGTTTTCACATCCATTTGCCAGATTTCATAATCATAAAATGCGGCCATTGCTGACATGATTCGGACAGACTTAAGCATTACTACAAGTGAGAAGGTATCATTGTAGTCAACTCCTTGAACTTTCCAAAACCTTACGCAACAAGTCGAGCTTTGTATACGGTAACATTTCCATCAGCGTCAATCTTCTTCTTGAAGATCCATTTATTCTCTATGGCTTGCCGATCATCGGGCTAGTGAACCAAAGTCCACACTTTGTTCTTATAAATGGATCCCATCTCAGAGTTCATGGCCTCAAGCCATTTCGAGGAATCTGGGTTCATCATCGCTTCCTCATTGTTCATAGGTTCGTCATGGTCTAGTAACATGACTTCCAGAACACGATTGTCATACCACTCTGGTGCGGAACGTACTCTTGTTGACCTACGAGGTTCGGTAGTAACTTGATTTGAAGTTTCATGATCATCACCATTAGGTTCCTCACTAATTGGTGTAGGCATCACGGGAACGATTTTCTGTGATGAGCTATTTTCCAATTAGAGAGAAGATACAATTACCTCATCAAGTTCTACTTTCCTCCCACTCACTTCTTTCGTGAGAAACTCCTTCTCTAGAAAGGATCCATTCTTAGCAACAAAATCTTGCTGGCGAATCTGTGATAGAAGATGTACCCAACAGTTTCTTTTGGGTATCCTATGAAGATGCACTTCTCCGATTTGGGTTCAAGCTTATGAGGCTGAAGCTTTTTCACATAAGCATCGCAACCCCAAACTTGAAGAAAACGACAGCTTAAGTTTCTTGCCAAAGCACAGTTCATACGGTGTCGTCTCAACGGATTTAGATGGTGCCCTATTTAACGTGAATGCTGTTGTCTCTAAGGCATAACACCAAAACGATTGTGGTAAATCGGTAAGAGACATCATAGATTGCACCATATCTAATAAAGTACGGTTATGATGTTCAAACAAACCATTACGATGTGGTTTTCCAGGTGGCGTGAGTTGCGAAACTATTCCACATTGTTTGGAATGAAGATCAAAGTCGTAACTCAAATATTCGCCTCCACGAACAGATCGTAGAAACTTTATTTTCTTGTTACGATGATTCTCTAGTTCACTCTGAAATTCTTTGAACTTTTCAAATGGTTCAGACTTAGGTTTCATCAAGTAGATATACCGACATCTGCTCAAATCATCTATAAAGGTTAGAAAATAACGATACCCGCCGCTAGCCTCAACACTCATCGGACCGCATACATCATCATGTATTATTTCCAATAAGTAAGTGGCTCGCTCCATTGTTCCGGAGAACAGAGTTTTAGTCATCTTGACCATGAGGCATGGTTCGCAAGCATCAAATGATTCATAATAAGTGACTCCAAAAGTCCATCCGCATGGAGTTTCTACATGCGCTTTACACCAATATGACCTAAACGGCAGTGTCACAGATATGTTTCACTATCATTATCAACTTTGCATCTTTTGGCATCAATATTATGAATATGTGTATCACCACGATCGAGATTCAACAAAAATAGACCACTCTTCAAGGGTGCATGACCATAAAAGATATTATTCATATAAATAGAACAACCATTATTCTCTGATTTAAATGAATAACCGTCTCGCTTCAAACAAGATCCAGATATAATGTTCATGCTCAACGCTGGCACCAAATAACAATTATTCAGGTCTAAAACTAACCCCGAAGGTGGATGTATAGGTAGCGTGCCGACGGCGATCACATCGACCTTGAAACCATTCCCGACGCGCATCGTCACCTCGTCCTTAGCCAATCTTCGTTTAATCTGTAGCCCCTGTTTTGAGTTACAAATATGAGCAACGGAACCAGTATCAAATACCCAGGCGCTACTACGAGCATTAGTAAGGTACACATCAATAACATGTATATCAAATATACCTTTGTTCACTTTGCCATCCTTCTTACCCGCCAAATACTTGGGGCATTTCCGCTTCCAGTGACAAGTCCCTTTGCAGTAGAAGCCCTCAGTTTCAGGCATGGCTCCAGACTTGGGTTTCTTCCTGGGAGTAGTAACTTGCTTGCTATTCTTCTTGAAGTTCCCCTTCTTTCCCTTGCCCTTTTTATTGAAACTAGTGGTATTGTTAACCATCAACACTTGATGCTTCTTTTTGATTTCTACCTCTACGATTTTGAGCATTGCGAAGAGCTCGGGAATTGTCTTCTCCATCCCTTGCATATTATAGTTCATCACGAAACCTTTATAGCTTGGTGGCAGTGATTGAAGAACTCTGTCAATAACAGTATCATCCGGAAGATTAACTCCCAGCCAAGTCAAGTGGTTATGGTACCCAGACATTCTGAGTGTGTGTTCACTGACAGAATTGTTCTCCTCCATCTTGCAGCTATATGACTTGTTGGAGACTTCATATCTCTCAACTTGGGCATTTTCTTGAAATATTAACTTCAACTCTTGGAACATCTCATATGCTCCATGACGTTCAAAACATCTATGATATCCCGATTCCAAGCTATAGAGCATGGCACACTGAACTATCTACTAGTCATTAGGTCGAGCTTGCCAGACGTTCATAACATCAGCAATTGCTCCTACAGTAGGCCTTTCACCTAGCTGTGCATCAAGGACAAAATTCTTCTGTGCAGCGATGAGGATACTCCTCAAGTTACGGACCCAGTAGGTGTAGTTTCTACCCATCATCTTTCAGTACATGCTCTAGTGCATATAAATGGGTTGAAAAATTAAATATGTGTCCTTCGATACATGCTTAGGTCCCATGCAATAAATATGAATGAATTCCAAACACCCTACCACCGTCACTCGGTCGGAAACATTGAGATAACTTATTTTTAAATTTTAGTAAATCCAAAACTCGTGTGAAATTCATGGAACTTGGCATGCTAATGGAGCAGCATAAACATGTCGTGGTAAAATTTCTGTCCCATTTGGGGCAGGTTTGGGTATAAGCTTCTCACAAACAGAGCTTCTCACAACAAGTGTGATGGTTTTGGTAGGGAACGTGCCACCTTTGGGGACGAAACAATATACATTGCCTCTTATTGCTTTCAAAAAAATTCTAGTGTCAACATAGAACAACAGGAGTGTTGTGTCTAAATTTAAAATTTTTGGGGGTTCGTTTGGACATTTTTATACATTAACTGGGTTTTCTAGGCAATTTATGTGCATAATTCAAATTTGAACTACATGCACATGCTACAGTGCATATGAACGGGTTGAAAAATCAAATATGTGTCCTTCGGTGCATGCTTAGGTCTCATGCAAGAAATGGGAATGCGCTACTTCTCGAGCTTGCGTTGTATTCCCTCGAAGAGGAAAGGGAGATGCAGCACAGTAGCGTAAGTATTTCCCTCAGTTTTTGAAAACCAAGGTATCAATCCAGTAGGAGACCACGCGCGATTCCCTCGCACCTGCACAAACAAATAAGAACTTCACAGCCAACGCGATAAGGGGTTGTCAATCCCTTTACGGTCACTTACGAGAGTGAGATCTGATAGAGATGATAATTATATTTTTGGTATTTTTGGTTTAATAAAACAGCAAATAAAAGCAAGAAAAGTAAGGTAGATGTAGATTGATATGTTGAGAATAGACCCGGGGGGCCATAGTTTTCTCTAGTGGCTTCTCTCATGATAGCGATATTCTATGGTGGGTAAACAAATTACTGTCGAGCAATTGATAGAAAAGCGAATAATTATGAGACTATCTAGGCATGATCATTGTATATAGGCATCACGTCGGAGACAAGTAGACCGACTCCTGCCTGCATCTACTACTATTACTCCACACATCGACCGCTATCCAACATGCATCTAGTGTATTGAGTTCATACGAAACGAGTAACGCCTTAAGCAAGAGGACATGATGTAGAGGGATAAACTCAAGCAATATGATGAAAACCCCATATTTTTATCCTCGATGGCAACAATACAATACGTGCCTTGCTACCCCTACTGTCACTAGGAAAGGACACCGCAAGATTGAACCCAAAGCCAAACACATCTCCCATTGCAAGAACTATAGATCTAGTAGGCCAAACCAAACCGATAATTCGAAGAGACTTGCAAGGATATTATGAGCACACATAAAAAGTTCAGAAAAGAACCAAATATCTTTCATAGATAACCTTGATCATAAACTCACAATTCATCGGATCTCGACAAACACACCGCAAAAAGAGATTACATCGAATAGATCTCCTCGAAGACCGAGGAGAACTTTGTATTGAGATCCAGAGGAGAAGAAGCCATCTAGATACTAGCTATGGACTTGAAGGTCTATGGTAAACTACTCACAACTCATGGTGAGGGTGATGATGATGATGATGATGAAGGCCTCTGTAATGGATCCCCCTCCGATGGAGCTCCGGAACAGGCTCCAAGATGGGATCTCCACGGGAACAGAAGGTACGATAGTGGAATTAGGGTTTTCTCTCTGCGTATGGAATTTCTGGGGTACGTAGGTATATATAGGAAGAAGGAGGGCACCGGGGGCCGTGTGGGCCAGCCTCGAGGCAGGGGGCGCGCCCTGGGAAGGGGGGCGCGCCCCCCCACCCTCGAGGGCTGGCTCTTTGCCCCCTGACTTGGCCCTCGCGTTTCCCGAGCGTGATTTCCTCCAAAAATATCTCTTGCGAAGGTTTAATTCTGTTTGGACTCCATTGATATTCCTTTTCTGCGAAACCCTGAAATAGGCAAAAACAGCAATCTGGACTGGACTTTGGGTTAGTAGGTTAGTCCCAAAAATGATATAAAAGTGAATGATAAAGCCCATTAAACATCCAAGACTTCAGAAATAATAGCATGGAACAATCAAAAATTATAGATATGTTGGAGTCGTATCAGATATAAACCCCATCTTTTTATCCTCGATGGCAACAATACAATATGTGCCTTGCTGCCCGTACTGTCACTGGGAAAGGACACCGCAAGATTGAACCCAAAGCCAAGCACTTCTCCCATTGCAAGAACTATAGATCTAGTAGGCCAAACAAAACCAATAATTCGAAGAGACTTGCAAGGATATTATAATCACACATAAAGAGTTCAGAAAAGAACCAAATATTTCTCATAGATAATCTTGATCATAAACCCACAATTCATCGGATCTCGACAAACACACCGCAAAAAGAGATTACATCGAATAGATCTCCTCGAAGACCGAGGAGAACTTGGTATTGAGATCCAAAGAGAGAGAAGAAGCCATCTAGATACTAGCTATGGACCCGAAGGTCTATGGTAAACTACTCACAACTCATGGTGAGGCGATGATGATGATGTAGAAGCACTCCGTGGTAGATCCCCCCCCTCCGGCGGAGCTCTGGAACAGGCCCCAAGATGGGATCTCACGGGAACAGAAGGTTACGGCAGTGGAACAAGGGTTTTCTCTCCTCTTCTGATGGTTTCGGGGTACATAGGTATATATAGGAGGAAGGAGGGCCCGGGGGCTAAACGTGGGGCCCACGAGGCAGGGTGGCACACCCTATAGTGGGGCACACACTCCCTCGTGGGCGCCATGTGTGCCCTACTCCGTGGTTCTCAAGTCTCCCGTGCGTGATTTTCTCCAAAAATATCTCTCCCGAAGGTTTCATTCCATTTGGACTCCGTTTGATATTCCTTTTCTGTAAAACCCTGAAATTGGCAAAAAACAACAATCTGGACTAGGCCTTTGGGTAGGTTAGTCCCAAAAATAATATAAAAGTGTATAACAAAGCCCATTAAACATCCAAAACATCATAAATAATAGCATGGAACAATAAAAAATTATAGATACGTTGGAGACGTATCAAGCATCCCCAAGCTTAATTCATGCTCGTCCTCGAGTAGGTAAATGATAAAAACAGAATTTTTGATGTGGAATGCTAACCAACATATCTTTTCAATGTAATTCTCTTAATTTTGGCATGAATATTCAGATCTGAAAGATTCAAGACAAAAGTCTATATTGACATAAGAAATAATAATACTTCAAGCATACTAACAAAGCAATCATGTCTTCTCAAAATACTATGGCTAAAGAAAGTTATCCCTACAAAATCATATAGTCTGGCTATGACCCCTCTTCATCACACAAAATATTCATATCATGCACAACCCCGATTTCAGCAAGCACTTGTTTTCATACTCTGTTCTTTCAAACCTTTCAACTTTCACGCAATACATGAGCGTGAGCCATGGACATAGCACTTTGTGGAATAGAGAGGTGGTTGTGGAGAAGACAAAAAGGAGGGAGATAGTCTCACATCGACTAGGCGTATCAACGGGCTATGGAGATGCCCATCAATAGATATAAATGTGACTGAGTAGGGATTGCCATGCAACGGATGCACTAGAGCTAAAAATGTATGAAAGCTCAACAAAAGAAACTAGTGGGTGTGCATCCAACTTGCTTGCTCATGAAGACCTAGGGAATTTGAGGAAGCCCATCGTCGGAATATACAAGCCAAGTTCTATAATGAAAATTCCCACTAGTATATGAAGGTGACTAAACATGAGACTCTCAATCATGAAGAACATGGTGCTACTTTGAAGCACAAGTGTGGAAAAAGATAGTAGCAATTGGCCTTTCTTTCTTTTTTTTCTTTGGAGGGGCTTTATTGATTTAGCCTTTCCTCACATGGGACAATGCTCTAATAATGATGATCATCACACTTTCATTACAACTCGATATTACAACTCGATATTACAACTCGATGCTAGAACAAAGTATGACTCTATATGAATGCCTCCGGCGGTGTACCGGGATGTGCAATGAATCAAGAGTGACATGTATGAAAGATTATGCATGGTGGCTTTGCCACAAATACAATGTCAACTACTTGATCATGCATGGCAATATGACAATATGAAGCGTGTCATATGAACGGAACGGTGGAAAGTTGCATGGCAATATATCTCGGAATGGCTATGGAAATGCCATGATAGGTAGGTATGGTGGCTGTTTTGAGGAATATATGTATGGTGGTTGTATGGTACCGGCGAAAGTTGCGCGATACAAGAGAGGGTAGCAATGGTAGAAGGGTGAGAGTGCGTATAACCCATGGACTCAACATTAGTCATAAACAACTCATATACTTATTGCAAAAATCTATGAATCATCAAAACAAAGCAATCAACGCATGCTCCTAGGGGGGAGGTTGGTAGGAGTTAACCATCGCGCGCCCCCGACCTCCACACAAAGGTTGACACTTTACAAATACTTCATGCTCTAACTTCGTCACATAGAGGTTCACCATACGTGCATGCTACAGGAATCACTAACCTTAACACAAGTATTTCTCAATTTCATAATAACTCTACTAACATGACTCTAATATCACTATCCTGATATCTCAAAACAATTATCAAGCATCCAACATCTCATCATATTCAATGCACTTAGTGTGAACGTTTTTACTACATTGATATTGGATGTCTATCATGTGAAGACTAGTTTTATAGCCTAAGCACATTACCATGATGTTTTAATAGACTCTCAAATGGATATAAGTGAAGCATGAGAGTTCAACAATTTCTTCAAAATATTATCACCACCGTGCTCTAAAAGATATAAGTGAAGCACTAGAGCAAAAACTATTCAACTCAAAAGATATAAGTGAAGCACATAGAGTGTTCTAACAATTCCTAGGCCATATTTAACTCTCTCAAATAGGTGTGTCCATCAAGGATAATTGTGGAAAACTAACAAGCAAAGGCTCAAATTAAACAAGACGCTCTAAGCAAAATACATATCATGTGGTGAATAAAAATATAGCTCCGAGTATAGTTACCGATGGATGAAGACGAAAGAGGGGATGCCTTCCTGGGGCATCCCCAAGCTTAGGCTTTCGGTTATCCTTGAATTTTACCTTGGGGTTCCTTGGGCATCCCCAAGCTTAGGCTCTTGCCACTCTTTGTTCCATAGTCCATCAAAGCAATACTCAAAACTTGAAAACCTCACAACACAAAACTTAGACAAAAAACTCGTGAGCTCCGTTAGTATAAGAAAACAAAATCACTACTCAAAGGTACTGCAATGAACCCATTCTTTGTTTATATTGGTGTTAAACCTACTGTATTCCAACTTCTCTATGATTCATATCCTCCAATACTACTCATAGATTCATCAAAATAAGCAAACAACACACGAAAAACAGAATCTGTCACAAACAGAATAGTGTGTAGTAATCTGTAACTTTCGCATACTTCTGTAACTCCAAAAAAATTGAATTAAATTGGTAAACGTGAGGAATTTGTCTATTAACCGTCTGAAAAAACAATCAACTAAATAGCACACTCCAGTAAAATTTGGTGACCATTCTAGCGAGCACTAACAATTCTATTTTTCACAGCAAGATCATATAAACTTCACACAAGTCTTCCCAAAGGTTCTACTTGGCACAAACACTAATTAAAACACAAAACCACATCTAAACAGAAGCTAGATGCAATATTTATTCCTAAATAGAAGCAAAAACAAAGAAAATAAAATTAGGTTGCCTCCCAACAAGCTCTTTCTTTATAGCCATTAAGATAGGCTTGAGAATTCAATGATGCTCACATGAAAGATAAGAATTGAAGCACAAAGAGAGCATCATAAGACATGTGGCAAACACATCTAAGTCTAACATACTTCCTATGCATAGGCATTTTATAGGCAAACAAATTAGCAAGATAAACAAGATCTAGCATATGCAAGGAAGAAGAAAGAAACAATAGCAATCTATACTTAACAAGAGGTAATTTAGTAACATGAAAATTTCTACAACCATATTTTCCTCTCTCATAATAATTGCATGTAGGATCATAAGAAAATTAAACAATATAGCTATCACATGACATATTCTCAACACGATCCACATGTATACGAAGTTGGCACTCTTCCAAAATAGTGGGATTAACATTAATTAAAGTCATGACCTCTCCAAGCCCACTTTTATCAAAAATTCCATAAGATTGAATATTCTCCAAATATGTGGGATCTAAAGTTGACATTCTTCCAAACCCACTTTCAATATTGTAGCAAACATTATTATCAATCTCATATTCATCACAGGGTTTAAATAAAGTATCAAGATCATAAGAAGAATCATCCCAATCATGATCGTTGCAACAAGTAGAAGACATAGCAATACTAGCATCCCCAAGCTTAGGGTTTTGCATATCATTAACACAATTGACATTAATAGAATTTACAATAGTATCATTGCAATCATGTTTTTTATGTAAGGAGCAATCATGAATCACTTTTTCTTTTAACAATTCCTCACAATTTCCAGATTCATGAATTTTAAGCAAAACCCCATAAAGATAATCTAGTGCACGCAACTCACTAGCAATTGGTTCAACATAATTGGATCTTTTAAAAGATTAGCAAGTGGACGAGGATCCATAATTTAGCAAGCGAAGATGCAAGCTAATAGAAGGCACATGGCAACACAAGCAAACAAGAGGCAAACACACGGAAAAAGAAGGGCAAATAAAACGGCAAGGGTGAAGTAGGGGAGAGGAAAACGAGAGGCAAAAAATGTAACGCGAAGGATAAGGGTTTGTGATAGGTACTTGGTATATGACTTTTGTGTAAGCCTCCCCGGCAACGGCGCCAGAAATTCTTCTTGCTACTTCTCGAGCTTCCGTTGTATTCCCTCGAAGAGGAAAGGGAGATGCAGCACAGTAGCGTAAGTATTTCCCTCAGTTTTTGAGAACCAAGGTATCAATCTGGTAGGAGACCACGCGCAGGCCCTCGCACCTGCACAAACAAATAAGAACTTCGCAGCCAACGTGATAAGGGGTTGTCAATCCCTTTATGGTCACTTACGAAAGTGAGATCTGATAGAGATGATAGTTTGATATTTTTTAATATAAGAACAGAAAGTAAAAGTGGAAAAGTAAAGTAGATTGTAGATTGATATGTTGAGAATAGACCCGGGGGCCATAGTGTTCTCTAGTGGCTTCTCTCATGATATTGATATTCTACGGCGGGTAAACAAATTACTGTCGAGCAATTGATAGAAAGTGAATAATTATGAGGCTATCTAGGCATGATCATTATATATAGGCATCACGTCCGAGACAAGTAGACCGAAACGATTCTGCATCTACTACTGGTACTCCACACGTCGATCGCTATCCAGCATTCATCTAGTGTACTGAGTTCATAAGAACAGAGTAACGCCTTAAGCAAGATGAAATGATGCAGAGAGATAAAATCAAGCAATATGATATAAACCCCATCTTTTTATCCTCGATGACAACAATACAATACGTGCCTTGCTGCCCCTACTGTCACTGGGAAAGGACATCGCAAGATTGAACCCAAAGCCAAGCACTTCTCCCATTGCAAGAACTATAGATCTAGTAGGCCAAACCAAACCAATAATTCGAAGAGACTTGCAAGGATATTATAATCACACATAAAGAGTTCAGAAAAGAACAAAATATTTCTCATAGATAATCTTGATCATAAACCCACAATTCATCGGATCTCGACAAACACACCGCAAAAAGAGATTACATCGAATAGATCTCCTTGAAGACCGAGGAGGACTTTGTATTGAGATCCAAAGAGAGAGAAGAAGCCATCTAGATACTAGCAATGGACCCGAAGGTCTGTGGTAAACTACTCATAACTCATGGTGAGGCGATGATGATGATGTAGAAGCACTCCGTGGTAGATCCCCCCTCCGGCGGAGCTCCGGAACAGGCCCCAAGATGGGATCTCGCGAGAACAGAAGGTTACGGCGGTGGAACTAGGGTTTTCTCTCTTCTTCTGATGGTTTCGGGGTACGTAGGTATATATAGGAGGAAGGAGGGCACCTGGGGCCAAACATGGGGCCCACGAGGCAGGGGGGCGCGCCCCTACCCTCGTGGGCGCCACGTGTGCCCTACTCCGTGGTTCTCAAGTCTCCCGTGCGTGATTTTCTCCAAAAATATCTCTCCCGAAGGTTTCATTCCGTTTGGACTCCGTTTGATATTCTTTTTCTGTAAAACCCTGAAATAGGCAAAAAAACAGCAATCTGGAATGGGCCTTTGGGTTAGTAGGTTAGTCCCAAAAATAATATAAAAGTGTATAACAAATCCCATTAAACATGCAAAACATCATAAATAATAGCATGGAACAATCAAAAATTATAGATACGTCGGAGACGTATCAGAATAAACTTCAAACACCCTGCCACCGTCACTCGGCCGGAAACATTGAGATTCCTGGTTTTTAAATTCTAGTAAATCCAAAACTCGTCTGAAATTCATGGAACTAGGCATGCTATCATGGAGCGGCATCAACATGCCATGGTAATTTGTTTGTCCCATTTGGGGCTGGTTTGGGTATAAGCTTCTCACAAACCAGAGCTTCTCACAACAAGCGTGATGGTTTCGGTAGGGAATGTGCCACCTTTGGGGATGAAACGATCTCTGTTGCCTCTTATTTCTTAAAAAAAATCTAGGGTCAACATAGAACAACTGGAGTGTTGTGTCTAATTTTGGAATTTTTTTCGGGGTTCGTTTGGACATTTTAATACATTAACTGTGTTTTCTAGGCATTTTATGTGCATAATTCAAATTTGAACTACATGCACATGCTCCAGTGCATATAAATGGGTTGAAAAATCAAATCTGTATCCTTCGGTGCATGCTTAGGTTCCATGCAAGAAATGAGAATGAATTTCAAATACCAGGGCACTATTGATTGCCGGCAAAACTTTGAGATACTTTGTTTTTAAATTCTAGTAAATCCAACACTCGTCTCCAATGCATGACTTGTGCAGCTCTTGATCGCAAACGTTTTAGTTAGAACTGTATGTAAACCAACAGCTTCCCCAGGAAGCCAAGACAAAATGTGCCGAGCAGGATTTCTGCGGCTCTTGATCGCAAATGTTTTCGGTAGAACACCCGTATGCAAAGTGGGAGCGAAGGTCTTCCACCTTAAGTCGAGGGAAAATTTGCAGCGCAGGATTTGTGCACCCCTTCAATGCAAACAGTTGTTTTGGATGACTCGTGTGCAACCACGTACAAACAATTTGTAAATCCTTGTAACACTGTGATCTGCCAAAATATGCGGCTAAAAATCACTAGCACTATCTAATTTTTACAACTAAAATTCAGTAATTAAGCATAGATTTCATTCATAGATTAAGCAGTCGTTCTTAATTTATACAAAAAGTTCAACTCGACAGCTGAATCGCCAAACTTTTCCCCAATTGTTGCCAACCACGTACTGAAATAGCTAGTTCAACTATTTATACTAGATAATTTTAAGTACGTTGTACAGTTCCACCACATCTATAGTCCGATGAACTGAACAAAATTGCCCCTAAATACTACTACTAGTACTACGGAGGGGATTTGTGCTACTTCTGGCAGCCTCTCCTCTGTTGAGCGCGCTCAGTAAGAGGCAGAGGAGGAGGAGGAGCCTACCGACGAGCTGGACAACTGCAATACGGTGACTGACGCTGCTGCACGTTCAGCGACGCTCGCCAGCTCGAACGCCCACTGCTGCTCCAGATGACCCCTCTCAAAGCGGTCAGACTGCTCGTAGATCTCCTGATTCATCGCCTCTGCGTTGGCGTGTGCTGCGGCCATGACTGCGGTAAGGCTCTTTGCGTGCTCAACGAGGTGCTCATCCTCCTCCCGCAAGAACTCGATATAGAGTGCAAGGTCGTTGATGCACGTTTGGGTCTCCACCTCCGCCTTCCTCCTTTGGGTGGCGATGACGGAGCGGGTGATGATCCCGATGGTCGACGGTGGGCGGGCGGCCATGGCGGCAGACGATGGGGTGGCGACCACGATGGCCACCTCCCGCCTTTGGGCCACGGTGACGGAGCGGGTGATGGCCGGCTGTGGGCTGGTGGCCACGACGGCCACCTCCCGCCTTCGGGCTGCGGCAGCGGAGCTGGTAATGGCCCTGGCTTTCGACGGTGGTGTGGTGGCAACGGTGGCCGGCAACAGTTTCCGACGGGCAACGGCGGCGGAGCGTGTGGTGGGTGTTCCGTGCACACCCAACAGGGACGCCACGTGCACTACACTACGCCAGGAACTGTGCCGCCACCGCGGTGTAGCCTCCTAGCTAGAGCTATCCTCTGATGACGGTCGAGTGGCTGAGTGACGACGACGGACCGGTGCCATTGGTGATTGTGGGAGAAGCAGACGAGATAATTTACAGGGAGGGAGGGGAAAATGCAACATGGGACTCGCCGACCGTGAGGGTTTATATAGCAGTCCGATAAGCATTGGGATTTTGGGGGATTTCACCGAGTCGGGCGGGAAGCTTGCGTAGGAACCTGTGAGGTTGTGCGGGAACGGGCTCACCGATGATTCATTGGCGCCACCGTTTGGCCAAAAGAACGCACCCGCGCGCTACGCAAGCTTGCATTGTAAGCTGTCGGGTGACAAGACGTGCGAGAGGAGTATGAAAGGACACGTACACATATGGTTAATACATACAAACGTTTGCGATTTAATTACCTACTACACCCCCGTCCTGGTTTATAAGTAGGATTTAACTAATAAAATACGAATGCACATCGCTTGCATAGTTCTTCTTATTTGCCACTTATCACTGTGCCGGCCTGTGCTCGCGTTTCTCGGCAAGCTCTGCTCACCATTAGGTGATGCGGCACGCTGTGCTCGCCGTTAGGCTCCGCGGCGCACTCTGCTCACGTCCGTCGGCGCGCTCGACTTGTGGAAAGCTTTTCCTTGCGTGTTCAACTGCTATATGCACATATATATATATGGTTGCTCTCCATTGAGGCGAGCGCGGAGCCCTATGCTCACGTCCCTCCGTGTGCGCTTTGCCAGTGTTTGGGCATGCGCACGATCATGTCGGGGGCCCCATATGCATGCGGTTGCGCCGCACGCGTTGCCACGCGATGCAGTTATGTGCGGAACGATGGAGTTACGCGTTGCAAATTAGAACTGTAATCAGGGCATGTAGATATTCCTGGTCGTCCGGCTTCCCTTTTAATTCCCGCGGCCATTATAACCTTAGTCTCTTCAACCTTTTGATCGTGCCCCACAACATAACAAGCACACCCACAATTACACATAGAGAGGGGATGTCTTGCAGTGCTCCAACAGAGTTCGACGAGCATAAAGTGGAGACCCACGCGAGGGAGACGGATCTCTCAGTGGTGTACACCATCGACCCGGCCGTGGTGGACGACTACATCAACATCGTTGAGCAGTTGCTTGCTCAAGACAAGTACAAGGTGGTCGGCATCGACCTCCAGTACACCGCCGGTCGTCCCGACATAGATCAGAAGGTTGTCGTCGCCCTGTTGTGCCTGGACCAAAAGGTCTACCACTACTGCATGACCACAGAGCCTTGCGACCGTTTCAACAGGTTTGTCAACAGCACCGACTACAAGTTCGCCATGGTGGAAACCACCGACGATGTAAAAGCGCTCAGGGTTACGGGCTTGGCCTGCCAGAACCTTGTCGAAATCGGTGAGCACTACGGGGTCTGGGGCAGCACAAAGAAGGACTCCCTGGTTGAACTCGCCTCGGCCATCATTGACCCCTACTACGAAAAGATGAAGCAGGATGCCAAGAGAACAAGTCCCGTATCCTGGCACAGGGCCTGGATGCTGCAACTGGATGAACCTCAGCTCAGGTTCGCGGCCAAGAGCATGTACACATGCTACGAGATGCACAGGCGGATCGTTGACACGAGGAAGTGCCTTGTTACCCAAATCGACGAGCCCGGATCGAGCCACAAGTAGAGCAAGCATCCCAAGAAGTAGATGATGGTCATATGATCATTTATGCTAGTTAATCATGCATGTAATATATAGTTACTTTATTGGTGTGCGGAAATGGCATGTGTGTAGTAGCCACCTATGTAATTATGCATGTAATAGTTTACTTTGATGTGTGCAAATGCCATGGTTGTAGTAGCCACCTATGTAAGTGGATGTTTAGTTTGGTTATGCAACCATGTCCTTATAAGTGTGTGTGTGTGTGTGTGTGTGTGTGTGTGTGTCTATATATATATGTTGTCCTGTATGCAATCCCATCGCACAACACACACGTCTTATTAGCAGCAACCGTCTGTGTTATTATCGGTCTTAGCACACATTTTTTATTACAGACCTGTTTGCCGCGTATCACACACATCTTCTTATATTGAACTATTTCTGTTCTCTTGTCTCAACACAAACAGTTCATCTGAGTGAACCGCACGCCGTATATCGCACACACCTTGATCTGGCTGACCGTTTCTTTTGTGTTGCCTAATCACAAACAGTTCATCCGACGGAACCGTATGCTGTCCATCGCACACGCCTTCATCTGGTAGCTCGTTTCTTTTGTTCCTCCTCATCGCGAACAGTTAATTGAACAGAACCATATTCCCATCATCCACCACACAACCAAAATCTAAACCGTGTTTGATGCATCTGTCATCGCAAATGTATTGCACCTTTTTTGACGGGTTTTTGTACACCACCGTTTGTGATTATTGCTTCGCACACAGTTTCGTCGAAGGGTCTCTGATCGTAGTGCCGCGTTAGCAGCATCCTGCATTAGTGATTCATAGGGCAATCCTCCTCGTGGCGACCAGGAGAAAAATTCAGAAACAACTCGGTGAAGCAAGATTTGAATGACCATACCTAGATAAAATAAATCTTCCAAGAAGATCCCGTCGTCGAATGAAGGCGAAGATTATTTATTGTAGATGATACCATCTCCAATGAAGAAGAAAACGACTACCGAAACCCTAAGCAATCTAATGAAAACACTACTATTATTAAAAACTCCACTCATAGATCGGGTTCCGACAAGGCTGGCCCTAGGAGGAGGAACCGATCTATGATGGAGACGAAAGTGGTGGCGCTGGACGCTAGGTTACAGGAGAACCTCTTGAGTGAGGGGAGGAAATGTATTACTCACTAGAATATTTTTACTATGCATATGATCATAATGTTTATGGAATTTATTTCGCGGTGGTTAGTTTCCTTCCCACTGGTCCTTCCAGAATCTCATTCTATAACCATTGCCTGTCACTTTATAACATAATTAAAAGAAGACATCTCTAACTTTCAGCAGACCAGACAAAAAATGAGGATGAATAGGCTTTGGCTTGAACTATGAAGGAGGGGTAATATGTGAGAGACCATCTTCATTTTCTAACTTCCACAACCATTGCATGCAAAATGATTTCAAAGATAGTTGAGACCATGAGAGCATGAACATAGTGGATATCTAGATCGGGAACATGGAGAACTTTATCGGCGTTCTGGGAACCAGGGTACCCAGAATTGCCTGCCTGCGGCCCATGACGTGGCTCCTTCACCGGCCTGGTATGACCCATCTTCAGCATCGACACATGATACTTATCCGTCGTATCTATAATTTTTGATTGTTCCATGCCAATATTCTACAACTTCCATATACTTTTGGCAAGTTTTTATACTATTTTTGGGACTAACATATTGATCCAGTGCCCAGTGCCAGTTCCTGTTTGTTGCATGAAATTTGTTTCACAAAATATCCATATCAAACGGAGTCCAAATGGGATAAAAACGGACGGAGATTTTTTTGGAATATATGTGAATTTTGGGAAGCGGAAACAACGTGAGACGATGCCCGAGTGGCTCACGAGGGTAGGGTGCGCGCCCTGGGCCCTCGTGGCCACTCCGTAAGGCGATTGATGCCCTTCTTTTGCCGCAGGAAAGCTAATATCCGGATAAAAATCGTGTCCAAAATTCAGCCCGATCGGAGTTACAGATCTCCGGGAATATAAGAAACGGTGAAGGGCCAGAATCTGGGAACGCAGAAACAAAGAGAGACGGAGCGACAGATCCAATCTCGGAGGGGCTCTTGCCCCTCCCACGCCATGGAGACCATGGACCAGAGGGGAAACCCTTCTCGCATCTAGGGAGAAGGTCAAGGAAGAAGAATAAGGAGGGGGGCTCTCTCCCCTCGCTTCCGGTGGCACCGGAGTGGCGCCGGGGCCATCATCGTCACCGCAATCTACACCAACAACTTTACCACCGTCATCACCAACTCTTCCCCCCTCTATGCAGCGGTGTAACCCCTCTTCTACCCGATGTAATCTCTACTTAAACATGGTGCTCAACGCTATATATTATTTCCCAATGATGTATGGCTATCATATGATGTTTGAGTAGATCCGTTTTGTCCTATGGGTTAATTGATGATTGTGATTGGTTTGAGTTGCATGTTTTATTATTGGTGCTGTCCTATGGTGCTCTCCGTGTCACGCAAGCATGAGGGATCCCCGCTGTAGGGTTTGCAATATGTTCATGATTTGCTTATGGGGGTGGCGTGAGTGACAGAAGCACAGACCCGAGTAAGTAGGTTGTTTGGGTATGGGAATAAAGAGGACTTGATACTTTAATGCTATGGTTGGGTTTTACCTTAATGATCTTTAGTAGTTGCGGATGCTTGCTAGAGTTCCAATCATAAGTGCATATGATCCAAGAAGAGAAAGTATGTTAGCTTATGCCTCTCCCTCAAATTAGATTGCAATAGTGATTACCGGTCTAGCTATCGATTGCCTAGGGACGAATAACTTTCTCGTGACAAAAAGCTCTCTACTAAAACTAATTTAGTTGTGTCTTTATCTTAACAACCCCTACTTTTTATTTACGCGCTCTTTATTATCTTGCAAACCTATCACACAAAAACTATAAAGTACTTCTAGTTTCAAATTTGTTCTAGTAAAGTAAACGTCAAGCGTGCGTATAGTTGTATTGGTGGTCGATAGAACTTGAGGGAATATTTGTTCTGCCTTTAGCTCCTTGTTGGGTTTTACACTCTTACTTATTGAAAGAGGCTACAACTGATCCCCTACACTTGTGGGTTATCAACACTCAAGACCCTCGTGGGGGGCCAAGCCTCGCGAGGCGAATGACGCAGAGACCACCAAAGGGAACAGTCTCGCTAGGCTGGCTCCTGAGGGGCAGAGAACTCTATGCAAGCCCTCACCTCATGAGGTTTGGATGGCGCAAGCCATGATGACCAAGGCCAGGTGGGTGCCAGCGGGCGCAGGACGACCAGTTTCCTCTTTGGTGCTAAAGAGGCAAGCACAAGCGCAGAGTCTTGAGGAATCAACCAAAGGTTTCCATTTTCATGCAACAAGACCAGGATCGCCAGGACGGCAGGAAGGAGGTCATCGTCGAGCCCACCGTGGCGTCAGGATCATGAGCTTTGCAGGCAAACACCACCTTTAGTCAGGATAAGATGTACTAGTTGTCTCTCTTCAAATTTAGCCATTGTGGGATCCCTTCCCGCCCATATTTTGAGGGAAGAGGACAAAGGCCATTATAAATATAGCTTAGCCACCACCATAGGGAAGAGATCGGACAGATCATTGAGACCTCCCTCTAGACACACACAAGCAAGAACACACCTCGCGAGGTGGTTCGACCACTGTACTAGTTCACCTTGAGGCAATTCACCACATTACAGGAGTAGGGCCACTCACCTCTAGGTGGCCTAAACTTGGGTAAACTGCCCTGTGTCGTGTTCTTCCTTGTTCCTCGAGTCAGTTCGTAGAAATGGCAAGTAAGCTGATAGGGGGAGTTGAGTTCTTCGCGGTTTGAACTTACACGGGTTTTGCGGAGCCCTGAATCTGATGTTTGGCGTGCCAGGTAGGGGTTCGTCGGAGTCTCTCCTCTTTTGATCAGTTCGACATCGCTTCATCGTCTCCATGGCAGATGCACGTCAGGTTCGTGATGAGCGCCGGGCCGCTCTGGCCGCCCGCGTGGCTCAGACCGCACCTCCAGGCGACGGCATCCCCCGTCGTTCTCCATCTCTAGCGGCGGACGCAGCCACCGGCCCCGCTACCCACGAGCAGCATGACTCGTCGCTCCCGCTCTCCGCGCGGCGCGACGGCCACACCGCAACCCCGTCACTAAATCATGTGTCCGCTTCGTCCTCCCACGCTTGTCGGGGGCCGGCAAACTCGCAGGCCGCTCTGCTCATGGCGCGAGAGCTCATACGCTACCGCCCGGCCAATGACCTCTATGAGGAATGGCTGGACCACATTGTCAAGCTCGTCAGCTCCACGGGAGAAGCACGAGCATCGTACCGCTTGCTGCCTCCTCCACCACCTCAGGCAGGCGACCTGGCCCACGGCGCACCTCCTCCTCCTCTCCGGCCTGATGTCATCCTCGAGCCAAGGCGTGAGGCTCCCCAGCGCGACCAGACGCACAGGGCACCTGCGCGTGATGAAGAAAGCTGCCAGGTGGTGCAGCAGCCCCAAGGTGAGGCACGCGCTCTCCCAGTGCCGCCTCGTCATGGTTGCGCGCCGCCTCTCGCGGCGGCGCGTGAGCATCCTGATCAGGCTCCACCTCAATGGCGGGCACCCGGGGTGCAGCAGGCTGTCGAGCGTTCACTCCGGAGCCGCGACGCATCGTCTGGCCCGGCAAGTTCAAGCCAGATCTGCCTCCACGCTATGATAGAACACCCGACCCTGCTGAGTTCTTGCAGCTTGATAACCCACAAGTATAGGGGATCGCAACAATTTTTGAGGGTAGAGCATTCAACCCAAATTTATTGATTCGACACAAGGGGAGCCAAAGAATATTCTCAAGTATCAGCAGCTGAGTTGTCAATTCAACCACACCTGGAAACTTAAAATTTGCATCAAAGTATTTAGCAGCAAAGTAGTATGGAAGTAACGGTAACGGTGGCAAAAGTAATAGTAGCAGTTTGTAGTAATGGTGAGAGCAGCAGTAACGAAAGTAACAAAGTAAGTATCAATATGGAACGAACTCGTAGGCAATGGATCGGCAATGATAGGTGTTGTACAATATTCATCATGTAGCAATTATAACCTAGAGTGACACAGAACTAGCTCCAATTCATCAATGTAATGTAGGCATGTATTCCTAATATAGTCATACGTGCTGATGGAAAAGAACTTGCATGGCATCTTTTGTCCTACCCTCCTGTGGCAGCAGGGTCCTAATGGAAACAAAGGGATATTAAGGCCTCCTTTTAATAGAGCACCAGACCAAAGCATTAACATTTAGTGAATACATGAACTCCTCAAACTATGGTCATCACCGGGAAGTGCCCCGGTTATTGTCACTCCAAGTTTGCCGGATCATAACACATAGTAGGTGACTATAGACTTGCAAGATAGGATCAAGAACACAAATATATTCATGAAAACATAATAGGTTCGGATCTGAAATCATGGCACTCGTGCCCTAGTGACAAGAATTAAGCATAGCAAAGTCATAGTAACATCAATCTCAGGACATAATGGATACTAGGGATCAAACCCTGAAAAAACTAACTCGACTACATGATAAATCTCATCCAACCCATCGCCGCCCAGCAAGCCTACGATGGAATTAGTCACGCACGACAGTGAGCATCATGAAATTGGTGATGGAGGACGCTTGATGATGATGATGGTGACGATCTCCACTCTCCGAAGCCCCGAACGGACTCCAGATCAGGTCTCCCGATGAAGAACAGGAGGTGGCAGCGGTTCCGTATCGTAAAACGCGATGGGATCGTCTATGATTTTTCTCCCCGAAAGAGATTATATGGAGTTGGAGTTGAGGTTGGTGGAGCTCCAAGGGGGCCACAAGGTAGGGGGCGCGCCCTAGGGAGGGGCGCCCCCACCCTTGTGGCCTGGGTGTGGGCCCCCTTTGGTGGTTCTTTCCGTCAATATTTTTTGTATATTCTGAAAATATTCGCCGTGAAGTTTCAGGTCATCCCGAGAACTTTTATTTATGCACAAAAATAACACCAAGGCAATTCTGCTGAAAACAGCGTCAGTCCGGGTAAGTTCCATTCAAATCATGCAAATTAGAGTCCAAAACAAGGGCAAAAGAGTTTGGAAAGGTAGATACGATGGAGACGTATCAACTCCCCCAAGCTTAACCCATTGCTTGCCCTCAAGCAATTTAGTTGATAAACTAAAAGTGATAAAGAAAAACTTTTACAAACTCTGTTTGATCTTGTTGTTGTAAATACGTAAAGCCATCATTTAAGTTTTCAACAAAGATTATGAACTAACCACATTCACAATAACATTTAGGTCTCATGTTCACTCATATCAGTGGCATAATTAACTAGCGAGCAATAATAATGAATCTCGGATGACAACAATTTTTCAAAACAATCATGATATAATACAAAATGGTATCTCGCTAGCCCTTTCTGAGACCGCAAAACATAAATGCATAGCACCTAAGAAGATGAAGGACTGACTAGACATTGTAATTCATAGTTGAAAATATCCAATCACACTCATACTCAATATTAATTAATAACAAAGCATATAAATGACAGAGGTGCTCTCCAACTGGTGCTTTTTATAAGAGGATGATGACTCAGCAATAAAAGTAAATAGATAGGCCCTTCGTAGAGGGCAGCAGGGATTTGCACAGGTGCGAGAGCTCAAGTTTTTGAATCAGAGAAGAATATAATTTTGAGCTATATGCTTTCTTTGTCAACGCTACGACCAAAAGTTCTCAATATCTTCCATGCTACATACATTATAGGCGGTTCCCAAATAGAATGGTAAAGTTTTACTCCCCCTCCACCATCAAACACACTCCACGGCTTATCCGAAACAACGGGTACCATCCAAACCAGCAACAATCCAGGGGGGCTTTGTTTAATTATTATTTTATTTGATTTTTTGATGTTTTGATCATGGGACTGGGTATCTCGGTTACCTGCCATTTTCTCGTGAATGACAAGCGGAGTCCATTCATCGCGAGAATAACCCACCTAGCATGGAAGATATTGACAGCCCCCAGTCGCCACATGATCGATTTTGGCATACAAAACAGAATTTTATTTGAAGGTTTAGAGTTTGGCACATGCAAATTTACATGGAACGGCAGGTAAATACCGCATATAGGTAGGTATGGTGAACTCTTATGGAACAACTTTGAGTTTATGGAAGTGGATGCACAAGCAGTATTCCCGCTTAGTACAGGTGAAGGCTAGAAATAGACTAGGAAGCGACCAGCTAGAGAGCAACAACGGTCATAAACATGCCTTGAGATTAACAAACATTGAGTGCAAGCATGAGTAGGATATAAATTACCATGAACATAAATATCGTGGAGGCTATGTTGATTTTGTTTTAACTACATGTGTAAACATGTGCTTTTTCGAGCCACTTAAATCATTCAAAGGAGGATACCATCCTATCATACTACATCACAACTATTTTAAAGCATGTTGGCACGCAAGGTAAACCATTATAAACTCCTAGCTAATTAAGCATGGCATGAGTAACTATAATCTCTAATTGTCATTGAAAACATATTTCATTCATAATGAGCTGAACCAAGAATGATAAGCTAATAATATTTACAAAAACAAGATAGGTCGAGTTCATACCAGATTTTCCCCATCTCAATCATTTCATCATATATCGTCATTATTGCCTATCACTTGCACGACCGAACAGTGTGAATTATAATAATAGTGCACGTGCATCAGACTAAGTTGGAATCTGCAAACATTTATTCAAAGGAGAAGACAAGGTAATGTGGGCTCTTCATTAGTTCAACAATAATGCATATGAGAGCCACTCATCATTTTCATTGTGGTCTTCTCCTCTCGACCCCCAAAGGAAAGAAAAGAATTTCAAAGAAACACACTGAAATATTATTGGAGTTTTTGTTTTTCTAAAGAAAGAAAAACAAGAACGAGAAAACTATTTACACGGGAAAGCTCCCAACAAACAAAAGAAGAATGAGAAATCTTTTTGGATTTTCTTTTACTACTACTACAAACTACTAAGAAACTAACTAGAAAGAAAAGACAAAAAAGAAACTGGAAATATTTTTGGATTTTCTAAAATTTCCAAACACACAAGAAGAAAGCGAGAAAAGTAAACTAACATGGATAATACAATGAAAAAGTATGAACACCGACAACTGGAATGAATGTGTGAACATGAATGTAATGTCGGTGAGAAATACGTACTCCCCCAAGCTTAGGCTTTTGCCTAAGTTGGTCTATGGCCACCACTGGCCTCGATGATATCCGAAATCATAGTTGGGGTTGTACTGTGCTGCAGCGGCTACTGCTAGGCAAGCTTCTTCATGAAGGCGAGCAGTCTCCACCTCTCTCTCTCTCTCTCGTATGCGTTTGCCTCCTCTCTGGTTATAATATATCGCCCTTTTTCCTGAAAGTCAAACAAAGCAGGAGCAAGAAGAGAAATTGGACGGCACACCGTCTATCAAAGTTTAGTCGGTACTGAAGGTGTTGTTCATTCCTCTCGAGAAACTGATAACGAATCATAGCTTCATAATCTAGAAAAGCAGGTGGCAGCTCGACATCATATCATCTTATGGGTACACCTAAATAGTTAGCTAAACAAGTTGCATATATCCCTCCAAATAAATCTCCATCTTTTAGCATTAAGGTGTAGCCTCCTTGCAATAATTGCTCCCAAATCATAACTCTTATCACCTAACACCACACTTTTAAGGATACTAAGATCTGGAAAACAAAGATGGCTATGCTCATGTTTGCCATTAATGCATCTACCTATGAAGAGAGCAAGATAATGTATAGCAGGAAAGTGAATGCTCCCTATGGTGGCTTGTATAATGTTTCTAGTTTCCCCCATGGTGATGCTATCAAGGAAATCACGGTACTCAGATTTGTGAGGATCATTGAGACTGCCCCATTGTCGGATTTTGCATGCAACACAAAAGTCTTCTAGGTCCATGGTATAAGATTCATCATAAAGATCAAACAGGACAGTATGAGTATTGCGCTTGGATGAAAATTCAAACCTCCGCACAAAGGAATCGGTGAGGTAATAATGTTGTCGGCACTTATCTGAAACGAAGTCCTCAAGGCCGGCATTTCGTATGTATGCATCAAATTCATCCTTGAACCCTACGCGAATCATAAATTCATCTGATGGCCATTCACAAGGTCGTACTTGAGCATCTCTTGGTTTCAAGGTCAAGTCGCGTATCGCGCACCTCGGTGCTTGTTTTCTTAAAGGGCCACCTTGATATGTTCTCCTAGACATTTTCTTTTTCTGCAAAATTTCTGAAATTTTTAGTGACTCAAAATAAAAGTGAACCAAACTCAACAATATTGATAGAAACTACTCCTACAAGTGTCTAGATGCCATATCATGCATCAAAACTACTTTAGACCATCTAAATTTGACATGCAAGCTCAAGAACAATGTCACCACAGCAGCAAAAAATTGCAATAAATAAAGCACTAGAACAAAAACTAATTGGGCCATTGGAGGAGTCACATACCAAAGAACAATCCCTCGAAACAGTTTTGCAAATGATGGATTGAGCAAGGAGATCAAAAATGGCAGCAAGATGAGCTAGAACACGGGTTTGAGTTGGTGCATGATTTTTTATTGAGGAAGAAGGAGAGGATGGGTGTTGGAATAAGTGGAGGGGGCCACGTGGGGCCCACAAGGATAGGGGGTAGGGCACGCCCTCCATCCTTGTGGCCCACTGGTGCAGCCCCCTGGTGCATACTCAGTGCCAAAAAATCTTAAAATATTCTATAAAAAATCATATTAAATTTTCACGGCATTTGGAGAACTTTTATTTTTGGGACATTTTTTTATTGCACGGATAACTCAGAAAGCAGAGAGACAATACTATTTTTGCTTTATTTAATCAAAATAACAGAAAGTAAAAGTTGGGTATAGAAGGTGGTGTTCTCTGAATTCATGTGTCTCATGCTCATCAAAAGGGATCCATCAATGATGTTGATCAAGTCTCATTAACAAACTTCTTTCGAATAACATAAAACCAGAGAATTTTTTATAACACTAGGACTCCGACGGGAATCCAACGGCGCCCGAACGAATAGTCAAGGGGTACTCGCTTCAGCTCGGGTGCATTCTCCGGAGCACCGTCTCGATCAACGCCGAGAACCTGAGGCATCCTGACCGAGCGAATTTGCGCAACCTCCTCTTCATGAATCTGCACGAACGATACAAGTTCCCCGCTGAATTTGAAAACACAAGCCTCAAAGGGAATAAAGTGAACAATACTGCCCTCACGAGGATGAGCACGGCCCTGTCTACTTCGAGAAGCAATGTGAAGAGAATGATCGAGAAAGGTGATAGTTATGAGAAGATCAAGGAGAAAAATCCTTCGATCACCGAAGATGACTACAACGACTTCAAGATCAAGTGCTCAAGCACCGCAACCTCCGAATCAAGTCAATGGGGGAAAGAAATGCGGGAGCTGAACTTAGGGGAACACACACTCGGTCCCGGCGGTTACAGAGTGGCGGAGCCTATATGGGACAAGGAGGAGGCGGACCGTGCCGAGCAAGGCCTATCGCCCCTCTTCGATAAATACGGTGACAAGCAGACCAGGAACTTTGTCAGGGCCCGGTATAAGAAGGACCCGAAAACAAAGGAGCTTACCACGGATCCGAAGACCAGGGCGCTTGAGCTTCTTCTGGTAAGGAATACACCCCTGCGTAATTAGCTCCATATGGTTGCATTCTAATTAATGAAGCCAAATTTCTAAATGGTTCACATTCCTTCCGCAGGCGACTGAAAGCAGTAGCGCGGGGTCGACTAAGAGCAACCCTTGGGACACGACTCTAAATAGGGCGTTGAATGTAATGAAGAACAAGGATAAGCTCAGTAAGCCGATGTCAGCTAGTCGTGTGGCCGGCAAAGGCTTGTCGACAAAATGGTCATCATACTATAACGCTGGTGGCCGAAAGGAGAAAAAGACCAGTTCGGGAAGCCAGGCGCGCGAGGTTCAAGAACTCAAGGCACAGGTGGCACAGATTCCGGAGATTGTCCAAGAGCAAGTGCAACAACAGCTCGGAGCGACGATCACCGCCATTGTGCCTAGCTTGATCGAGGGGTTGCAGGCGTGGATTGCGGGCGGCCAACAGGGGCCGCCCCCGATTCCTAGCTTTACGGCCAGCAACTCGCAGAACGCGATGGCGGGGCCATTGGTGTCTCCGGCGGAGGCGGCATTGGTGTCTCCGATGCCGGCACGGGAGCTTAATGCACCCGGGTGTACGCCGGCCGGCACCTCTGCAGCAAGCGGCCCCTCCGTCAACTGCACGCCCGCCGTTGGCGGTGCCTCGACATTAGCCGAGCTCGACGCCATCATCACGGTAACTAATTAAGCCTCTCTCGGCCGAGGACTTCATCTCCTTGCCTTTGACTGGGCATCCCTGATGCCCTACATGTTTTCGCAGGGCGCCGCCGACGTTCCGTGCACTCTCCTGCACTTCGTGAACAACGAGTTGGTCGATGTCGCCAAGGGCAAAATAGTTCAACCGGGCAACCCCTTGTTCCACGGTATCCAGATGCCACCCAACTTGTTTAGGGTTCAACTGGTTCGGGTGCTGCCAGGCTGCAACGTCGTGTTACCTCCGATTCGACCCGTCGGGGCCGACGATGATGACGTGATGACCCTCAGCGCCTGCCTGAGCTAGCCCCTGCTTTGGCCGAAGAGCCAGATTCGTTTGGGGGCGGGGGACACCACCCCAAAGACAACACCGCCAGTCGTGCCGGCGCCAAGTCGTCCCCATGGCAAGACCACCGCAACGGTGCCGGACATCCCTATGCCACTGGATCCATACATGCATATGGCACAGGATCAGAACGACGACGACGATGATACATTTGCCAACGTTGATCAGTACTTTGCCGATCATGGCGGGTACGGTGGCGACTTCATGGGGCCTCCTTCTCAAGAACCCAACCCAACAAAAGACGTGCGCCATCTAGCTGGTACCGCGGAGAAGCCAAGTTGCAACAGGCGTCGTCTGCCGTTCAGCTCTCAGGAGACGCCTCCAGCTGCCGACTTCATCGAGCCTCAGATAGGCGAGGTGCGAAATATTATCAGCCCCAACACACTCAAGAAGGCGGTCTCTGAGCAGAACTCGGTCCCAATTCAGGAGAAGAAGAAGGCACGCAAAAGAAAAACTAACAAGGGTGCGAGCCAGCCGGCACCGAGTACGATCCGTGCTCAGGATGGGCCACCTTCACCTGAGGATGTAATGAGGAGGGTGCATGTGGCGGGTAGGCCGATGCTACCGAGAAATATGCTCGATGCTGTAACCGGTGCTATGCGGAGTCTGCATGACAGTGTTCTTTCTTTGGAGAAGCGGCGTCTCAGAGAGAAGGATGTGGCATACCCGGTTTTCGCGGCCAAGGTGCCAGAGGGCAAGGGCTTTGTGGATAACTCCATCGGGGGTACGATCGTCCTGCGGTTTGATGACATCCACGCTATGTTGAACCTTCTTCCGCTGCACTGCACCTTCGTTCGGCTATTTTCGCTGAGTATGGAGATGCGGATCATTCGCAACAAGACCCCGGACATCGTGATAGTCGACCCCTTCTACATGCGTGCCAAGATCTTGGGCAGCGCTGGGGACCGGCAAGTCGCGAGTTCTTACCTCGAAGGCGTCATTCTGGCAAACCGAGATAAGGATAACTTCCTCGTGCCTTACTTTCCCAAGTAAGTCATCCGCCTCAACCGCCCCGTAACATATGAATTCTTAGATTTCGATCGTTCTTCTTTTAACATTCCGTGTTTTCTGCAGTGACACACATTGCACGCTCATCCTCCTAAGCCCCAAATATTCCATGGCCACGTATTTCGACCCGGACCGTCAGTCGAAAGTAGACTACACAAATGTCAAGAAGGTTCTTGATGATGTTCTCCCCGGTTACGCCAAATCTGGAGGCACCTTCACCAGGCCTATTCGTAAGACCGGCAAGCACGTGTTCTCCCACAATACGACGTTCTGCTGCGTCAAGCAGCCGCCTGGCAGTCAGAAGGGTGCCTACTACGCCATCCATCACATGCGTGCGATCGTACGGGACCATCATCAACTTCTGCTACCGAGTAAACTCAAAGATTGGGCCGCGAGTATGTCGGCAATCCAGGACGCGGACATCAGACAAGAATTCTTTCGCATCCAGTCGGAGTTTGCGGAAATCATCCATCAAGATGTCCTTCGTACCTCGGGGCAGTTCTACCTCAGAAATCAACCGTCGAACAGTGACATCGACACAATGCTACAAATGCAGGGTGAAAACGCCCGTGATTTCATGACTCCCACGATAGACGGCGGCTTCATCCATGCTCCGGTCCCTTGAGTCGAGTCGAAAGCAGTGATGCTGTGTCTAGTTCGGAAACATCGATTGGCTCATGTTGTAATTAAACTTTAATGAACTTGTAGTATGTCTCTTTGGTTTCGAGAGTCGTTCAACTTAGATGTAATCGATGTTATTAATGTCTTGCTTTTCTCTTTCGATCGTTCTGTTGCATACTTATATATTGCTTATGTATTGTCTGTGAATTGGTACTAACGTTTCGTTTGGCTAGTGCATAGCGATGCCGTCGTATGTCGTGTACAAGGGTAAGGTTCCCGGAGTCTACGACGACTGGGAGGAGTGTTGGAGACAGGTTCACCGATTCAGCGGTAACAGTTACAAAGGGTACACCACTAGGGCCGAGGACGAATCTAGATACGCCCGCTATCTAGCGGGAGAGGGGAGGGAGCATTGGAGGAACCGGATGAAGACGAGTTTCATCGTGATGATGCTCATCGTGATGACCGCAGCTCTCTTCTATGTGATAGTAGTTTAGATGATCGATATCGACTTGTAATGTGAAGACAAACTCGCTACTTGCGGTCTCGAGACTTGTAATATATTGTTCTATCTTTGTTCGGTCTTTTCAATTCGGAGACTAATATGATGAATTGTATTCGAAGACTAATATGATGAATTGTATTCAGAGACTAATCTTCTATTGTATTCGATGAATTTGTTGTTGATGTGTGCTGTCTATATTCTGTGCAATTATACATTTTGTAATCTATGCAAAAAAACAGAAAAATAATTAAAAAAATCCTAATATTCATACTAATGGCGCATCACAACACAGTGCGCCATTAGTATGCCAAAGGATACTAATGGCGCATCACCAGACAGTGCGCCATTACTATGCGGACATTACTAATGGCGCATCCTGCTGGAGTGCGCCATTAGTATGCCAAAGCACCTGGGTACACATGGCCCCTGGGAGGCATACTAATGGCGCACTACTGTGCATACTAATGGCGCATCAGCGATGCGCCATTAGTATACCAGATACTAATGGCGCACCAGAGGTGCGCCATTAGTAAAATATACTAATGGCGTGGCACTAATGGCGCACCACTAATGCGCCATTAATGGCCAAATTAGGTGCGCCATTAGTAGGCCTTTTCCTAGTAGTGCACCCTTTAATGAGAAAGGAAATAATTTAAGAATATAGTAATAACAAATTTTTTCCTCATGAGCAAATAGGGTGGCTATATCATTTAATTTAGTAAGATGTGCCATGACAGTTTCACATTCATAACCATGAAAAGGATCATATTCAACCAAAGTAATTAACTCAGGATCAATAGATAATTCATAATCCTTATCAGCAACACAGATAGGTGAAGTAGCAAATTCAGGATCATATTGCATTCTAGCATTCAAAGATTGTTCTTTCCACTTGCGTACTAATTTCTTAAGATCATTCCTATCTTTACAAGCAAGAAAATCTCTAGATACTTCTCCTTCCATAACATCTCCCTCAGGAACAATAGGCAATTCATATCTAGGGGGAGTAGGTCTAACAGGTGTTTCAAAGTTTTCAATGTCATTAATTTCATCAGTTTCAGAAATATCATCATCTTAAGCATAATCAATAGTACTGGCTCTAGCAAGATGTTTATCATGAAATTCACCCAATGGCACAGTTTCATCATAAGCATCATTCATAATAGAAGTGTCATCATCAATATCATGCGACATATCAAAATCAATAGCAGGTGTAGGTGTCACAAGTTTACTCAAAACAGATGGTGAATCAAGTGCAGAGCTAGATGGCAGTTCCTTACCTCCCCTCGTTCTAGAGGGAACGATCTTGGTTCTATCATCCTTTAGTGGCCTCATAGTGATCAACATATATAAATCCTAAGTGACTCAGAGAATAGAGCTATGCTCCCCGGCAACAGCGCCCGAAAAAGGTCTTGATAACCCAAAAGTATAGGGGATCGCAATAGTTTTCGAGGGTAGAGTATTCATCCCAAATTTATTGATTCGACACAAGGGGAGCCAAAGAATATTCTTAATTATTAGCAGTTGAGTTGTCAATTCAACCACACCTGGAAAACATAATATCTGGAGCAAAGTATTTAGTAGCAAAGTAGTATGGAAGTAACGGTAATAGTGGAAAAACTAATAGTAGCAGTTTTGTAGTAATGGTGACAGCAGAAGTAACGAAAGTAACAAAGCACGTATCAATATGGAACGAACTCGTAGGAAATGGATCGGCAATGATAGCTGTCGGATAATATTCATCATGTAGCAGTTATAACCTAGGGTGACACAGAACTAGCTCCAATTCATCAATGTAATGTAGGCATGTATTCCGAATATAGTCATATGTGCTTATGGAAAAGAACTTGCATGGCATCTTTTGTCCTACCCTCCCGTGGCAGCAAGGTCCTAATGGAAACTAAGAGATATTAAGGCCTCCTTTTAATATAGCACCGGACCAAAGCATTAACACTTAGTGAATACATGAACTCCTCAAACTATGGTCATTACCGGGAAGTGCCCCGGGTTTTTTTTTGATAGAAAGACTGTAAGGGAACCCCTTATAGTATAATTGGTGCAACAAACCCAAATTGCAAGTATCGTGCCATGAACCTGGGTGGGTGGGAAGTGTCCCGGTTATTGTCACTTCAAGTTTGCCGAATCATAACAAATAGTAAGTGACTGTAGACTTGCAAGATAGGATCAAGAACACAAATATATTCATGAAAACATAATAGGTTCAGATCTGAAATCATGGCACTCGGGCCCTAGTGACAAGCATTAAGCATAGCAGAGTCAGAGCAACATCAATCTTAGAACATAGTGGATACTAGGGATCAAACTCTAACAAAACTAACTCGATTACATGATAAATCTCATCCAACCCATCATCGTCCAGCAAGCCTATGATGGAATTACTCACGCACGGCGGTGAGCATCATGAAATAGGAGATGGAGGATGGTTGATGATGACGACGGCGATGATCTCAACTATCCGGATCCCCGCACGGACTCCAGATCAGGTCTCGCGATGAAGAACAGGAGGTGGCGGCGGCTCCGTATCGTAAAACGCGATGGGATCTTCTCTTTGAATTTTTTTTCTCTCTGAAAGAGATTTTATGGAGTTGGAGTTGAGGTTGGTGGAGCTCCAAGGGGCCCACAAGGTAGGGGGCGCACCCCCACCCTTGTGGCCAGGGTGTGGGCCCCCTTCGGTGGCTCTTTCCCTCAATATTTTTTCTATACTTTGAAAATATTCTCCGTGAAGTTTCAGGTCATTCCGAGAACTTTTATTTCTGCACAAAAATAACACCAAGGCAACTCTGCTGAAAACAGCGTCAACCCGGGTTGGTTCCATTCAAATCATGTAAATTAGAGTCCAAAACAAGGGCAAAAGAGTTTGGAAAAGTAGATACGATGGAGGCGTATCACAGCTCTACGAGCTGAAGATCGAGGCGGTCAGTGGAGACGAGAAGGTGATACGTCCAAAACGTATCTATAATTTCTGCTTGTCCATGCTTCTTTTGTGTGATATTGCTATGATATTGATGCACTTACATGCACTTTTGATCATATTTGGACTAACCTATTAACTCAGTGCACCACAATGCCAGTTCCTCTTTTCTGCTGTTTTTCTATTTCAGGTTTCCCCCATATTAAAAGTGCTCCAAAAATTCCAGGAAAAATATAGGAAAAATCAACGTACAGGAAGCTTCGCGAAGAACCAAATATGGGCCAGAGGGGAGCCAGGGGAGGCCCAGGCGGCCACCTGGCGCGGCCCCACCCCTGGCCACGCCAGGGGGGGGGGGCGCCTGGGGCCCCCGCTTCGCCTCTGGCTGCCCCCCTTCGCATATATATCCCTCTCGTCCCGAAACCCTCGAGGACAGAACCCTTTTTCGCGATCTTGCCTCTGTTCCGCCGCCGCAGCGCTTCCAAGATCGGGAGCATCAGGAGAACTCTTCCCGGCACCCTGCCGGAGGGGAGAACCACCACCGGGAGCTTCTCCACCACCATGTACGCTTCCCGGATGAGTCGTGAGTAGTCCACCTTGGACCATGGGTCCATGATCAGTAGCTATGTGATGTTCTCCTCCCCTCTTTTCTCTTCATGGTTTAGACCTCGTGAGCTGCCCTACATGATCGAGGCACATATGTAATCTTTCTGCTGTTGCTTTGCTGAGTTAGCTGGGATCTGATGGATTATGAGACTATGTTCAGATTGTGTTTGAGTAATATATTTGATTCACCTCTTTTATATCTTTGTTCTTGAGTAATTCTTGCATGTTCTCCGTTGCGGTTTATTGCTTTTGCCAAGTAGTAGGTAGTAACTCCAAGAGGGAGCGTTATGCTTGATTGTGGGTTCATGCCCCCTGATGACTAGCTTGAGTGACAGAAACATGAGTCTAGGGGATGTGCTGTTGCCACAAGGGAGAAAACAACGGTGCTTGTACTTGCGGGTGCAAGGATTGTTTACTTTACGCAAAGTTCTTTTAATGCAGTTGTGTGTTGCTTTGAGTTTACACTTTGGGTGGGATTCACAACTTAATACCAGCGAGATGTTCTGGATAGATATCTCAAGGTGGATGATTAGTAGTAGATGCAGATGGATTTCGGTCTACTTGCCTTGGCGTACCGCCCATGCTTTTGAGCCTCTACCTTTATTTGCAGCATAGTTAGCATTGGTTTGCGCACATAATCATGTCAATTGCCCAGCTGTAATTTGTTTATCTCGCTTTGCTGTTTTATCGTCTTTTGGAAGAGAGACATCACTAGTGAACATCATGGGACCCCGGTCCATATTGCCACCGCTGATCACACCTTCTATGTACTTCCAGTTTTTATTTCCTAGTTGCAGTCATAGCTATCATTATTATCTCTTGTGTTTGATCCTTTGTAAACAACAAGGCCGGAGGGATTGACAATCTCTCTATACTCATTGGGAGCAAAGTTATCTGTATCTGTGTGCAGGTCCCGTCAACCGCAAAGTTTCTGGCGCCGTTGACACCTACTTGTCGACCCTCGGAGTCTCACGGGATTCGATCCTTGGTATCTTTGCCAAGGGAAATTTGCCGCTACGCTACATCTCAACCTTCCACTTGGGGTAAGCAACGAGGGGCGAGAAGCTATCAAGCAAGTTTCTGGCGCCGTTGCCGGGGACTCCACTCTTCAAGATAGGGGAGTTGCATGCTATCTTTTATCTTTGCTTTTTAGTCTTGTTAGTTTACCTTTCAGTTTTTGCTTTAGTGTCCCTTACCAAAAATCACAAAAATAGTTATCTTGCTTGCTGCTGCTATGGGTTCCACCGAGAACACCAAGTTGTGTGACTTCACTAGTCATAACAACAATGACTTTATCTGCATGCCTATTTCTACACCTGACACTTCAGCACCTTCTTATGAGATTAAACCTGCTTTGCTGAACCTAGTTATGAAAGATCAATTCTCCGGTGCTGGAGATGATGCTGCTTTGCACTTAAATAATTTTGTTGAGCTCTGTATATGCAAAAGTACAAAGAAGTAGATTGTGATATTGTTAAGCTTAAGCTTTTTCCTTTCTCCTTGAGAGGAGGAGCTAAAATCTGGTTTCAATCCTTGCCTAGGAATAGTATAGATTCTTGGGACAAGTGCAAGGATGCCTTTATTGGGAAGTGCTACCCCCTTGCTAAAATTATCCAATTAAGGAGTAACATAATTAATTTTAAACAATTGGATAATGAACACGTTGCCCAAGCTTGGGAACGCATGAAATCTCTTGTCAAGAACTGCCCTACTCATGGTTTGACTACTTGGATGGTTATCCAAACTTTTTATGCAGGCTTGAACTTTACCTCGCGGAACTTGTTAGATTCGGCCGCGGGAGGAACCTTTATGTCAACTACACTTGGTGCTGCCACGAAACTTCTCGACGAGATGATGACCAATTATTCCCAATGGCACATCGAACGCGCTCCAACAGGTAGGAAGGTAAACTCTGTCGAGGAGATTTCCTCCCTAAATGATAAAGTTTACTTGATCATGTCTCTACTTTCCAAGCAATCTTCTATTGATCCTCATGATGTTCCTTTAAATTCTTTGATTGCTCAAGATCAAGTAGATGTGAACTTTATCTCTAGAAACAATTTCAATAACTATGCTTATAGGAGTAATTTTGGTAGCAACCCTAGACCGTTCCCCTCTAATTCCTATGGGAACAACAATACTTATCCTAGCACCAAGAACTCCACCCCTAGAGATAGAGACATGCCTAGTTATGAGAAACTTCTAGAAATAGAGAAGGCCACTAAGAACTACATGTGCACCCAATATGAACAAAACAAGACCTTCTCGAGGCTATTAGATGAGCATACTGCTATCTTGCAAGACATTGGTAGACAACTGGAGAGCCTAAATATTGAGATTTCTAACCTCCGGACTAGGCTCACCATCACTGAGACCCAAGTTTCCAATATGTCCCACACACAAGCCACCTTGATAAACCAAATGGCAGCTAAACCTGAAGTGGTTGCACCCCTGAAGGAGGAAGAAGATAGAATTAAGAGCCTTGCTACCCACCACACTGTTGCTACTATCCAAGTTGTTGAGGATATCCAAACTCTTAGCACCAAATGCACTCCTAGTCCCATTGGACCTATTAATGGTGATGTTGTGACCTCAACCATACAAGAAGAAACTCCTATGACCATAGAAGCTACCAAACAAGTGAGCCTAAAGGACACCACTACCACTTTACTTGATAGTAGTGACCTTGATTTTGATAATTGAACCCTTTCTGAAGTTATTAGTTTTCTTCACAAGATGTCTAGAGATCCCCACACTAGCACACTTAATCTTGCCTTCACAGAGCATATCACTAATTCTCTTATCAAAGCTAGGGAGGAGAAGCTTAGGGTAGAAGCCTCCATACCTAGAAAGCTAGAAGATAGTTGGGATCCTATGATTAAAATTAAGTTGAATAACTTCTCTTGCTATGCTTTATGTGATGTTGGAGCTAGTACCTCCGTTATGCCCAAAAGAATGTATGATATGTTTGAATTGAAACCTTTTGATCCTTGTTCTTTTGGTTTTCGTCTTGTTGATTCTTCCGTAAAGAAACCTTTGGGGAAGATCGACGATGTTCTTATCATTGTCAATGACAATTATGTTCCCGTTGATTTTACTATTATGGATATTGAATGTGAACCTTCATGTGCAATTATTTTGGGACGTCCTTTTCTTTGCACCGTTGGTGCTATCATTGACATGAAAGAGGGGAATATAAAATTCCAATTCCCTCTCAAGAAAGGGATGGAACACTTCCCTAGAAAGAAGATTAAGTTGCCTTTTGAGTCCGTTACACGGGCTAGCTATTCTCTTACTCTTGATAAAACTTGATCTTCTCTTTTTGCATCATGCCTAGCTTAAAGGCATAAATAAAGCGCTTTTGGGAGGCAGCCCACAACGAATTAGGTTTTATTTTGCTTTTGTTGTGTCTTGATGTTTGTTACTACAGTAGCATCATCATTGTATCTTTTCTTTTCAGCTTTGTGCCAAGTTTAGCCTCCGATTGCAAGAAAGTTCAAAAGTTGTGACGTGCTGTCCAGAAAACAGATTCTGTCCTTGGACAGAAAAATTCGAATAAAATCACCAGATCATCTTTTTGATATGAATTTTTTTGAAAGCGTGCTCTATACAATTGGCTTTCGAGCGTCTGTTCTGAGTTTTTTTATTTGAGTTGTAGAAGTGCCCCAAAAAAATTATTTACTACCCGCTGGTCTGTTTTTCACAGATTCTGTCCTGTTTTGCCTTTTCTTCATTTTGCAAACCTTGAGCTTGCTTTTTCTTTGCAAAAACCTTTTGGCAATCTTGAGAAACAGTAGCTCTTCAAGATTATCTTTATTTCCAGTAGGGAAAAATTATTTTATTGTGGGTACTAACCTCGCTAATCAGATTATGATGAGTTATGTATGAAGGGAGTTTTCAAGTGTGCGAGGGAAGATGGTAAAAGAAGATTTAGGAGGGTCAAACGCTCAAGCTTGGGGATGCCCCCGTGCACCCCCAAGAAATATTCAAGAAGAATCAAGCGTCTAAGCTTGGGGATGCCCCCATGCATCCCCTTCTCCATCAACAATTATCAGTTCGTCTTTCGTTCCACTATATTCTTATCACTTCATGCGTTATGTGCTATGCTTGGAGCGTCTTGCTCTTAGTTTCCTTTTTTAGTTTTCTTTAGCTTTGCTTGCTGTTCATAACAAGTTAGAACCCAGCTTTCTTTGTGTGGGAGAGAAACACGCTCCACTTCAACCTAGAACACAACATAGGATTTTCATGCTTATCTTTGCTGTGTGTGTTTTTTGTCTTTCCATAGCTGCTGTCATGTTTAGCTCTTAGTTTTCATGCTTTTCTTTTTAAAGAGCTTTTGTTTAGTTGGTTGCTGAACTCTCTTGAGTTTTCATGTTTATCTTGTTAAGAGAGTTTGCCTATTGCACTGAGTTGTGTGTCTTAACTTAAAGTAGGTAATTGAGGTTGCTATTTAATTTTAGTAGTAACTTGCAATAGTTTTGAGGTATTGCCATGAGTAATGTCTGAACTTTTGGTGTCAAGAGCTTTAGCCTATTAGTGATAGATGTCGTATTTTGTGCAATCCGTGTTTATTTTTGAAAACCTACAAAATAGTTGAGAACTTTAGCTACTAGATGGATCACTAATCTTTGGAGGGATCGAATATTAGAGTACACTCACGTACCATGAGTCGAGGATGCGCAAGGATAACCAAACCCCCATACACTCCTCCTCGGGGTACTTGTCTCTTTGTGAACCTCCTAATTAGATTGAGAGTTACCGATAATAAGTGCATGAGTTCTTCGGACTAATGTGAGTATTCGAAAGTTGACATTTCCACCTACCCATATTTTTCTAGCCTCTTCGGTACTGTGCATTGCCCTTTCTCACCTCGAGAGTTGGCGCATACTTCGCCGGTGCATCCAAATCCTTGGCACGATACGCTCTGTCATCATATGCCTCATTATATCCTTCCTCAAAACAGCCACCATACCTACCTATCAAGGCATTTCCATAGCCTTTCCGAGATACATTGCCATGCAACATCCATCTTCTCATGACTTGATCTTCATGTCATACATGCTTTTTTGCTTGATCGATGAGCCGCATGCTAGTTGGGCCTTGCCCTAATCATTGCTACATGACGCGCTAGTATCATTGCATATACTGCTACACCGGCAGAGGCATACATTTGCATACATCATGATAGTTTCATTTTCTTTATGTTGAGTACTTTTGTAAAGTGTGAAAGATCTTCTATACTTCTTGTAATATATAGAGTGTTGCCCCTAAAGTGAGGAAAAGATCCCAAAGAGGACAAAATCAAAAGATCCCAAAGAGGACAAATGAGAGTTAAATAGAAAGAGCCATTGAGTCCACAAAAAAATAAAAAAAAAATAAAAAAAGAGAAAAAGAAATAAAAAGAGAGAAGGGGGCACACTACTATTCCTTTTGAGAGATCCACACTCGTACTCCATCTTATACCTTGTACTCCATAGATATTATCATTCATGCATATAGCTATGTGGGGACCTTCACACTATAGAACTTGGCTTGTATATTCCAATGATGAGCCTCCTCAAAAGAGCTCTAGGTCTTCTTGAGCGAGCAAGTTGGATGCACCCCCACTAGTTCCATTGGAGAGCTTACCTTAGCTCATATGTGCATCCGTTGCATGGCAATCCCTACTCCTCACATCATATCTATCATTTGGCTTTCTCTCGCCTATGATTGTCCTCATTGATGTGAGCCTTTCACACCTTTTTTGTCTTCCCCCTTCATCATTTTTCTCTCTTTGCCATCCTAAGTGTCAACTTTCTTGCTTACGCTCATCCATTGCATGAGTGCTCAAAATATCGAAAGGGAGTGGATCATTTTGACTTGTACCTGGCTAGTGGTCTGGGGATGAGTCAAGATAAGATTCCAAAGAAGATCAAGTGTGAAACTTTAGTAGATTAAGTTCTCAACAATACAAAAACTATGTTTTACTCTCTCATATATCCCTATCCCCTTTCTTGCATGCAAACACCATTTGGAGACATTCGAGTCACGGACAGCGAGAGCTCTTGCACCTTTATGTTCTTATGTTGCTTGTTACAATGCTAATATAGACTCTTGCTTGTTATGACTTGAATTGAATTACATGCCTTGATTGCTTTACTTAAAAAGTTCTTATATGGTTGATAGCATGTCACCACAAAAATTATGCTTGTTATCATTTACCTACTCGAGGACGAGCAGGAATTAAGCTTGGGGATGTTGATACATCCAAAACGTATCTATAATTTCTGCTTGCTCCATGCTTCTTTTGTGTGATATTGCTATGATATTGATGCACTTCCATGCACTTTTGATCATATTTGGACTAACCTGTTAACTCAGTGCACCACAGTGCCAGTTCCTGTTTTCTGCTGTTTTTCTATTTCAGGTTTCCCCCATATTAAAAGTGCTCCAAAAATTCCAGGAAAAATATAGGAAAAATCAGCGTACATGAAGCTTCGCGAAGAACCAAAGATGGGCCAGAGGGGAGCCAGGGGAGGCCCGGGCGGCCACCTGGCGCGGCCCCACCCCTGGCCACGCCAGGGGGGCGCCTGGGGCCCCTGCTCTGCCTCTGGCTGCCCCCTTTCGCATATATATCCCTCTTGTCCTGAAACCCTCGAGGACAGAACCCTTTGTCGCGATCTCGCCTCTGTTCCGCCCCCGCAGCGCTTCCAAGATCGGGAGCATCAGGAGAACTCTTCCCGGCACCCTGCCGGAGGGGAGAACCACCACCGGGAGCTTCTCCACCACCATGGACGCTTCCCGGATGAGTCGTGAGTAGTCCACCTTGGACCATGCGTCCATGATCAGTAGCTATGTGATGTTCTCCTCCCCTCTTTGCTCTTCATGGTTTAGACCTCGTGAGCTGCCCTACATGATCGAGGCACATATGTAATCTTTCTGCTGTTGCTTTGCTGAGTTTGCTGGGATCTGATGGATTATGAGACTATGTTCAGATTGTGTTTGAGTAATATATTTGATTCACCTCTTTTATATCTTTGTTCTTGAGTAATTCTTGCATGTTCTCCGTTGCTGTTTATTGCTTTGGCCAAGTAGTAGGTAGTAACTCCAAGAGGGAGCGTTATGCTTGATTGTGGGTTCATGCCCCCTGATGACTAGCTTGAGTGACAGAAACATGAGTCTAGGGGATGTGCTGTTGCCACAAGGGAGAAAACGACGGTGCTTGTACTTGCGGGTGCAAGGATTGTTTACTTTACGCAAAGTTCTTTTAATGCAGTTGTCTGTTGCTTTGAGTTTACACTTTGGGTGGGATTCGCAACTTAATACCAGTGAGATGTTCTGGATAGATATCTCAAGGTGGATGATTAGTAGTAGATGCAGATGGATTTCGGTCTACTTGCCTTGGCGTACCGCCCATGCTTTTGAGCCTCTACCTTTCTTTGCAGCATAGTTAGCATTGGTTTGCGCACATAATCCTGTCAATTGTCCAGCTGTAATTTGTTTACCTCGCTTTGCTGTTTTATCGTCTTTTGGGAGAGAGACATCACTAGTGAACATCATGGGACCCCGGTCCATATTACCACCGCTGATCACACCTTCTATTTACTTCTTGTTTTTATTTCCTAGTTGCAGTCATAGCTATCATTATTATCTCTTGTGTTTGATCCTTTGTAAACAACAAGGCCGGAGGGATTGACAACCTCTTTGTACTCGTTGGGAGCAAAGTTATCTGTATCTGTGTGCAGGTCCCGTCAACCGCTAAGTTTCTGGCGCCGTTGACACCTACTTGTCGACCCTCGGAGTCTCACGGGATTCGATCCTTGGTATCTTTGCCAAGGGAAATTTGTCGCTACGCTACATCTCAACCTTCCAGTTGGGGTAACCAACGAGGGGCCAGAAGCCATCAGAAGGTCATGGCCAATTGGTTCCCCATGGACCTCAAGGACGGTGCACGCTCGTGGCTCCTGAACCTCCCAGCGGAGTCGATCTCTTCCTGGGAGGATCTACGCGAGCGGTTCATCTCCAAGTTCAAAGGGACTCATGATCGCACCCCTGCGATAGGCGACCTGCGGTGCATCAAGCAGCAGCCGGGGGAAACCTTGCGCAAGTACATCCAGTGTTTTACCAATGTCCGCATCAAGATTCCCAAGGTGTTAGATGAGGCCATCATCTCCGCGTTCACCGGCGGCGTTCGGGACGTCAGATGAAGGAAGATCTCTCCGTTCATGAGGACTTGTGCTCAGCTCTGGAGATGTTCAACATGGCAGTCAAGTGCGCAAGGGCGGAATAAGGTTGCCTCTCGCTCGTCAAACTCCCTAAGGCTGACCAAGAAGACATGAAGGCCAAAGACAAGGAAGCCAAGCGAGAGGGACCTACTGTGCTTGCGGCTGAGTCCGAGATGAAGTGTGGGTGCGACTACCCCAAATCCTTCAAGGGAAGTCGCCCGTTTTGCGTCTTCCACAACGTGCACAACCACAACACCAATGATTGCTAGGAGCTCAGAGCCATCCGTGACAGACGCCTTGGTTGTCGCCCCGAGCGCGGCAACCGAGGCTATAGCCGCAGAGGTGCACGAGGCGAAGGACACTGGGAGAACCGTGACCCTCGACAAGGCTGGCGCGATCAGCCTCATGATGACCACTGGCAGGCCAACCTCGTGAGGGCCCATGGAGGGACCAGCCTCGTGAGGGTCCATGGAGGGACCAGCCTCGCGAGGATTGTTTGCAAGGCAATGCTGGTCTTCCTCTGCTGCCTCCACCACCAAGAAGGAATGAAGACCGCAACCAAGATGATGGGGCTGGGGGCTTCCAGGAGCCTCGTTCCATCGCTTGCATCCTGGGTGGTGCTATCGCCCACATCCATCTCCTGTACAATGCCATCCTCGGCTACCCAGCGCTGGCCAAGTTCATGGCAGCAACCCACCATGGCTACAACGTCCTCTAGATGCCAGGAAGCGGCGTCATCATCACGGTCGCCTGCGACGAGAAAGACGTGGTGTGCTCCCTCAATCGCGCCTACCAAGCTGCAGTGGTTGAGAACTCAGATGTCGTGGTTTTTGCCTAACCACCTGAAGCTGCCCCGAAGAAGAAGAAGCTACTGCTCACCCTAGGGCCTCAAGAGGGCAGAGCACCTAATGGCCATGCCTTAGGACATGTGTCCACGAACGGGGCACCTTCCCCTCGCGCATAGGAAGGCGCGCCCGGTGCCCCTCTCAGGCTGGACTCGAAGGCTCTCCTTTGGAGGGCCTCCGACCTGGCCAATGTCGCGAGGGAGGCGCTCAGGCACCATGCGGAGGCGTGCTTCAGCGTGTGTTTCCGAAAAGATAGCACAGGGCGTGAGGCGCCAAGTGCTCAGGAGTTTGTCACTAAGGCGATCAAGGATCATCAAGAAGCAAGGGCGATGCGAGGCTAGCGTTGTCCCGCGTCACTAAGCACCGCTCCCTCTACCGACGAGGGCAGGGGGCTGCGAGTCTGCGTCAACATCCCAGGGCTCAACAAAGCCGCGTTTCAGGAGCTCTTTTGGCCGTCCCAAGTAGGTCGGTGCGAGGGTCCCCCTCACAGCTACGTTTGCATGCCCTTCGGCCTGCCGAACAGCGTTGTCTTGCACCAGCGCTGCATGCGGGGCATCCTGGCAGCTCGCGAGGCCAAGTACCAGGAGATCCTGGTGGAGGAAGCTCTGGTCCTCTGTGAGCCTCCTGGATCATAGGAGCTTCGCGAGGTCTAGGGGCCAGACGACCCATGAGGAGCTACTTCAGCGGCGTGCATCTTCAGCTACCCCAGCACTTCTCCCGCAACGGTGCCAAGTGACATTTTTTGTTTCGTTCAGTTGGGGGCGCCCCATGGGATGCACCATCCCCAAGTCGTGTGGGTCCATCCCTACGGTGCTTATCGTCTTTTCTTCTCATTCAGTTGGGGGCGCCCCTCGGGCTGCATCATCCCCAAGCCATGTGGGTCTGTCCTTATGGCGTGTATCGTTTTTGCATCTATTAAGAACTTGCCTTATTCTTGTCATGAGTTATCCTAAGATTATCGCATGCTCACCTGGTGTTCCGACACCCACTGCGGCTCCCACGCAATACAAACCTGTCGGTTGCTCATTCCAAAGAATCGCTCGCACAATGCCTGTGCTCGGGTCCGTCCCTGCAGCGCCAAAAAATCAAGAGACCGAGCTCTGATTCGTAGCCAGCCATGCGCACATCACCTCACCAGGTCCTCGGTGCCTACGCGTGCAAGTGGAAAGATCAACGACAGCAAGGCAAGCGCTGCCATGTACTATGACCACTTTCTCAGATTGATTTGCATGGACCTTTGGTGTCAGGCTAAAGTGGCATCGCTGGCCACTCCCCTCGACGCGCCCCGCTTGCATGTTAAAGGGGGGCTCCTGAGCATCGCGCCTCAGGGGCTCCTACTGGTTCTCGAGCCCTAACCCCCTGGCCTAGACCATGGCATCGCGACCTGGCATACCAGCAGCGGCTGAGCTTCGCTCGAGGACCAGGACCCGAGGACGTAGAGCACTTTCCTGAGCTAAGGGGGATAGACCGGCGCGAGCCTCACCTAGAGGCGCTATCGCATGGGCACAGCCAGGCACCCCGCAAGGAATTCATCGCAAGATAAGTCACCCCCGCATGATAACTAGAACTACGTAGCCTGACGTTTCGACCTCTCTGATCTCGCTCGGGCAATGTCATTTTCCTTTTCGGCCTCTAGGAAGCTGCTTGCACGCTAAAGAGGACCCCTTGAGCATCGCGCCTCAAGGGCTCTTACCGGACCTCGGGCCCCTCACCTACTGGCCTTGACCACGGCATCGCGACCTGGCATACCAGCAATGGTTGAAGCCTGCCTGGGGACTGGGTCCTGTTGGCATAGAGCACCAAGCTACCGCGAGAACGAAAAAGAATACAATGCCCTGGTGAGGCATGCAGTCCCAGTACTAAGAGAGGAGTGGTGACATTAAGACAAAAATCATTACAGTCCCTTACACACCCCTACGGGGCTTAATGTGGCTCTGCGCAGGGAAACAAAAGAAGAAAGCCGAAGACATCACTGCCAACGGCGGGCGGACGCCAAAGCCCTGCTCCGAGCACGGCGAGAGCTCGGAGGCTCATAGCTATCATCGTCACTGGACTCCGGAGAGTCTCTGGACTCCGGGGACTCGTTAACACTATTGGAGGAACCGCTGACGAGGCCAAGGGGAAGTTCAGCGCCCCTGGTCGTGCCGCGCGCATCGCCCCTCTCGGGGCAGCATTCAAGGCGCTGCCCATCCTCGCCGAAGAACTTGAAGAAAAGCATAGAGGTGCCGTCAAATTCGAAGTCGATGGCGGACGCCCCTCGAGAGTGACAAGGTTGGGCAACCTCGCCCCATCCGCGGGTCATGAAGACGTCACCTAGAGGGACGACTTCAACCTCCGCCTCAGTAGTCGGGCTGCAGCACCCGGCGTGTTGCAGCCACAGCTCGGCAGGCCCCCTCGGCGGCATCAGCTTGGCGAAGAACCTCGGGAGACGAATCAACAAAAGCGGCGGCGTCACTGCCATAGGATGAACTCGCGAGGCGAGCTCCCAGCGTGTATCCGCACGCCGGCCGGCCGCACGGACGCGGCCAATGCTCTACGATCCTCGCCGGCAGGGGGCTGGGCGACGCCCTCCTGCCCTGCACCTTGCTCCAGGGCGTACAAAGGGATCGGGAAGCCAGGAGGTGGACGCTCCATCCAAGGTCGCGTCAAACCGCGATCCCCGCCGACGTCACGGGAGCGCCCAAGCCTCTTCTTCGGCGGGAGAGGCCCGGGCTCCTCTCAGGGAGCCTTTCCCTTCTCCGCCGCGGAGAACCTCCTTATCGGCGCCATGGACTCTTCGACGAGATGGCAGAGCAAGGAAAAAGAAGGAGGGACGAGAAACAAAGAGATGGAAATGAGCAGAGGGCTCCACCCTTCCACATTTATAGAAAGAAGGATGCGAATCACCGGCCCCCACGATCGAAGGTAATGATGATCTTCCTTGCATGCAGCAGGCTCCAGTCAAGTCGAAACGATTGCCGAGGCAGCATGGGTAAGTGGAGACCCCCACGTCCCATCAGGGCGCCACGCGTCGATCAGGTCTGCAGGCGGTTGGGGCCCGCGGCGCTTCACCCTTTCCCTTTGGCTTTGCCTCGAAGCCAAGTCCGAGCGCGTCTTGGGCCCGGGGGCTACTGTCGGCGTTCTGGGAACCAGGGTACCCAGGCTTGCCTGCCTGCGGCCCATGACGAGGCTCCTTCACTGGTCTGGTACGACCCATCTTCAGCATCGACACTCAAGACCCTCGTGGGGGGCCAAGACTCGTGAAGCGAACGACGCCAAGACCTCCATAGGGAACAGTCTCGCTAGGTTGGCTCGCGGAGGACGGAGAACTCTATGCAAGCCCTCACCTCATGTGGTTTGGATGGCGCAAGTCGTGACGACCAAGGCCAGGCGGGTGCCAGCGGGCGCAGGACGACTAGTTTCCTCTTTGGTGCTAAAGAGGCAAGCGCAGGCGCGGAGTCCCGAGGAATCAACCAAAGGTTTCCATTTCCATGCAACAAGACCAGGATCGCCAGGACGACAGGAAGGAGGTCATCGTCGAGCCCACCGCGGTGTCAGGATCAGAAGCTTTGCAGGCGAAGATCACCTTTAGTCAGGATAAGATGTACTAGTTGTCTCCCTTCAAAGTTGGCCGTTGCGGGATCCCTTCCCGCCCATATTTTGGGGGGAAGAGGACTAAGGCCACTATAAATATAGCTTAGCCACCACCATAGGGAAGAGATCAGACAGATCATTGAGACCTCCCTCTAGACACACACAAGCAAGAACACACCTCGCGAGGTGGTTCGATCACTGTACTAGTTCTCCCTCAGCCCACCTTGAGACAATCCACCACATTGCAGGAGTAGGGCTACTCACCGCTAGGTGGCCTGAACCTGGGTAAAGTGCCCTGTGTCGTGTTCTTCCTTTTCCTCGAGCTAGTTCGTAGAAACGGCGAGTAAGCTGATAGGGGAATTGAGTTCTTTGCACGCACCACAGTGTTCGAACTTACAAGGGTTTTGCGGAGGCCTGAATCCGACAAACTTGTTGTAGGAGAAGGCGGGCTCGAAGATGAACCGTCTTTAATTAGTAAATTTAAGATTTTTCTCAATATAACTCACTTAATTATTGATATTGTAAGAGATTCATGCCGGCATTGCATCACACAACATATGGTGGAAAAGAGTGTTTATTGTTTTCCAAAAATTCAAGTGGTTTATTTTCTCTCACAAAGTAAGTACTCTGTAGCATAATCTTATTACTAGTACCGTGGGGCATAATAAAGAAATTCAACTTTGGAGCATATTACAAAGTTTAGATCCACCTGTTTACAAGTACTTCGTTCATCCTAAGATCATTGGTACCTCCCAAGTAGCCTTCTGAATGAAGGAGTAGCTTTGGGAACCAAATAATGAGGAATTTTTTTTAGAACAGCAGTGGTATATGTCCTCTCTCTCTCTCTTTCATTTCTTTTTTGTTTGCGGGAAAGCAGTCCTATTCAAGCTGTGAAGCAGAGTATCTGCATACCCTGGCCTCCTTAAACACAAGCCCCGTTCTGCAGTAGTAGCCTTGCCCTGGGCTGCAGTGTCTGTCTTCCGAGCAGACGCACTGCCCGTCCAGTGCGCACCCGTCGTCCTTGCCGAGCTCCTTGCCGCCGACCACGTCGTCGGACCACGGGCTGTCGAACAGTCCCCGCGGGTCCAGCTGCCGCTTCGCCGCGGCGAACCTGCCCCATCCCGGGTACTTCCCCTGCACGCTCCGGAAGGCCACCATTCTGTTCTTGGCCCAGTGCGGCCGCGCCCCGTGCTTGACGAACGCCAGCTGCTCCACCTCCTCCCACACGTCCTGGCTGAGCCGCACCGCCGACGGGTCCGCCGCGCGGTAGTAGTTGAAGTCCACCACCACGGAGTCCTCCGGCTGGCCCAGCCACGCCTCCGACCTCCGCACGAACCGCACCAGGAGGCCGTTGTAGACGTCCACGCCGCACATGTTGTCCGGGTTGAGGTCGCGCAGCTTCTTCACGTCAACGATGAAGGACCGGAACCGCGCCGGTGAGAAAATGGCTGTGCTCTCGTAGAAGAAGAGCCCCTTGAACCTGGGGTCCCACGCGCACGCGGTGAGCGGGCTGGAGGCCGGCGAGTGCGCGCAGGAGCCCGAAGTCTGCATCTTCCCCTGGAACCCCACGACGGGGTAGCCGGTGAACAGCTGCCCGTCCTTTCTGCGCAGCCCGTTGCCGATCAGCCGCTTCGCCGCGATCTCCGCCGTGGCCATCGCGCACTTGCCCTTGACGTTCCTCGACCCCTCCAACGCGGTCTCTAGCGCCCTGACCCCCTGGGAGACAGCGATGAGCGTGGACCGGAAGCCGATGAAGTCGTTGACCCCGTCGCCGGTGGCGTTGAGCGGCGCGCGGTCGTCGAGCCTGTACACGGCCTGGTGCTGGGACGGGTACCAGGCGATGTCGGCGAACTCATGGCGCGCGGCGTGGTCGGCGAAGTCGTCCTGGAAGGTGGAGTCGTCCCTGTAATCGTAGGTCACGCTTCTCTTGAACCTCGGCTCTAGTGCCAGAGTCACCTGCACAGTGCGTGCCATCCATGCATCAGTTGAGAATTGGACATGAAACAAAAGCAAAACAAAACTTGCATCTGAACATGTGATCTCTTCAGAATGACAAATTGACAATGCGTGCAAGCATGCAGTTTTCCTGTCTTTTCAGAGTTCTCGTGTTACATTGTTTCTCAGCTGAAAGGTTTTCTACTGCATTCATAGCGACAGCAAAGCATTCGCCACTAAACATTTCGGCGGCAATAGGCAAGAATGTATTAACATTTAAAAGCATGCACTACCTCTCTCTCTCACTCTCTCTCTGATTAGGATCCAGATCTGGTGATGTTTCATGCTTCATCTGACCAAGAAAGCATTAGTAGTTGGCCGCACTCAATTGCTAATCGATGAGTTCGTAGGGCCACTTGGACTAGTATGCGTTACACAGGTCATTCCAACTCCCACAGGACCAAAATTGCAATCAAAGAATCCCTATTATTTTCTGAGAAGAAACAGTGGAGTACTTGGGTTGATTTTGATTACATCTTTCATATTAGTAACAGAGTTAGTTTCCATTTTTACCCTCTCTTTTGGCGTTTTTTTTACAGGATTAGCCCCATTTATGAGATTTCCATCCGTTTGATCCCATTTAACAAAATATATACTGCCACGTATCAAAAGTGCTTTTGTCTTCTGCCATTGTGTATCTATGCCAGTACATCATATGTTTCCAGTAACAAAAGCTCAGAATCAGAGTTTTCACCTAAAGCATGTCAGCACGACAGCACATGAGATTTTCCCTTAGTCTTACAGGTACGAAACTGAACGCCAGAGTGCAAATCGTACTACATGTAAGATTTATAACCGACAAGCTAGCGGGACAAGTACAAGAGAATGTAGTCCATGCATGAAGTCTGAACTACGGCGCATGCTCGACAATCATTCTTAGTCCTTTCTGAAGTTCACATCTACGAATCCATACTAGTACTAACCTTGGAGACGACCCCGAGCAGGCCAAGCGAGACCAGCGCGGCGGGGAAGAGCGCGTCACCTTTGGCGAGCGGCACCACCCTGGCCCACCCGTCGGCAACTCCGGCGGGCACGACAAGGCTGAGCCGCACGACATGATCGTGTAGGGCGCCGCCCCGGCCCCACCACGAGCTGCCGTGGGACCCCGTGCTCACGGCCCCGCCGACGCTCACCCCCTCCCAGTAGGGCGACGCCGTCAGGCTCAGCCCGCTCGCCTCCGCCGCGTCGATCACGGCCCGCAGCGGAGCGCCGGCGTCCGCGGTCACCGTCCTCGCTGCCGCGTCCACTTCAACGCCGACATACCTCGCCGTGCTGATCAGCAGAGACGCCGCGCTGCCGTTCCCGCCGCCGCCGCCGGGGCAGGCCAGCTTCGGGATGGTGTGCGCGAAGCCGCTGACGGCCTTGACCCGCATGCCGCCCGCGCTGGCGCGCGCGACGGCCGCGACCACGTCCCGCTCGGACGCCGGGTACGCGACGGCCGCGACGGGGCAGTCGGCGCGGTCGCTCGACCATGCGCCGTACGCGTTCGAGAGCACGCAGCCCGCGTCGCCGTCCCCGCCGCAGCGCACCGGCGGGCGGGGCGGGACGGAGAGGGCGGCGGGGGCCAGCGAGCAGAGCAAGAGTAGCACAAAAGCGGCCATCATTGTGTTTGCTCTTCTCCAGCCAGTGCGTGCGAGTGCGAGTGCGTTGCGCGTTGCCTTGGGCTCTGCTTTTGCTTTCTTCGTGTTGCGGCGGTGGTGGCGGGGAGGCTGCTCCGTCAAGCAATGCTTTGGCTGGAAAGGTTCGCCAGGGTTGCCTTATAAGGATTAGTGGTGGATCGGCTTAACTTTCGCCTGGCTCGAGTATACTACTGAGCATTTTGTGTGTAACTTCTTGGACCGCGTTTGATATTGGACCTTCAGTCGGCCATGGTCCCTGGAGTCCAACCTGTACTCCTCTGTAAACTAATATAAAAACGTTTAGATCACTAAAATAATTATCTAAAAGTTTTTATATTAGTTTACGGAGGAAGTACTTAGCAAAAAAAATTGACAATATTTATACTTTGCAATTTGTTATCCCCTCCCCCCCTTCAAAATGTATAATTTTAATGATTGTGCAGCGATATTAAGGATTTATTTACCTCTACAAATTAGGAAACGTAATTTCTCTTGCGGGTAACTATGGAAGAGATTCCCTAAAAAAAACTATGGAAGAGATTATACCTGTCAAACAAAAACTATGGAAGAGATTACAACACACTTAAATATTGAAGGTAAATGAGGAAAGAATAAAAAAAATGCTAATTAATGTTATTTACTAATCAATCTTCGAATATCTACCTTCCAACTTTCGTTCCAACACAAGGGATCAACTTGTAGTTTTCCTTCTTAATGCGTTTTTACAAGAAAATCTCGTGAATCTTTTATTCATCCATCACAATATTTATAGAGACGAATGAAAGACATCAGGCCGACCTAACCAAACATGGCGGCCAACCCCCAAAGATAACACATAGTTCACTAAATTGTGAACTTCAAATTTTGAGCCCCTTTATTCATGAACTAAATTACATGAAATAGAAACAACTAAATGTTGTTTGATCTACTGGATGATTGCAGCATAGCTAACATCACATCATTGCTTAATCTGTCAACCACCACCTTGCAGTCAGATGCAACATGAATATGTTGTAAATATAAATCCTTGGAGAGAGCAGGGGCTCCTTTGACAGCTAACGCTTGTAGGGTAGTAGGGTCGCCTATATTGGCGAAAACAATTGATAAAACTCCCAAGAAAGCTCACGTATAATTTCTACTCTCACCAATTGCCATGTACACACCAGACCGCCGAACTGCTCCATCCACATTAATATTAGAGGAACTTGCTGGGGACGCGATCCACTGTGTGGTCGGGCAGCGGTGGTGGTGGGAACAACCCTACTAGGTTTGGTCATTTGTATCTTCGACAAGCATGATGCGATGAAGCCATGTATTGCATAGGGCTCTGAAATATAACTAAATGGATCACTTTCCTACGGGCTCCCCGGACCGCCCAAAAATTCACGACTAGTGTGACCAAATCTTTTGTTTGCAAAACTTCATGCATGTAAATATCCAGCTCTTTGCACTCTTCTCTTAAAGTAACTTAGCTGGTCAATGACGGGTTCCGACGATAGAGTGCTCTGCGACATGGGGCAAATAAGGAGGGCATGTCTCCAAGTATCGTGTGCCCCGCACAGACTACATGATGTTGTCGTCGCCATGTTTCTTCGTTGTAACACCTCACCAGAAAGTATAGAATGTTGTACCAGTTGCTAAATGCATACTCTGAGCTTTGAAGGGACTTGGATTTTCCATATAGAGCTCAAATTCTTGCTCTCTGCCATTTTATAGGATGATCCCTCTCTCCCCTCTAACCAGTTTCATGTGCTAAGGTTGGTTCGAACTAACATCATATGCCGAGCAAACTGTGCAGTTGCATCGTGCCTCCTTGCCCCAGGCCCAGATGTCTCCCTCCCTCCTGGTACACAAAGGAATCTTGAGTATCGCTTCAACATCAAAATGAGTAAACACCAATCTCTTCCCGCCATGAGGCCATTGTATTTTCAATGAGTGTCGCCACACGTTACAGAGGATCCTGAACCAGGGATGTTATCAAAAGTTTCTTTGTTATGTTGGGGCTCAAAGATAGTCTTCACAGTCACAACCCGTTGAGGATAGACATCATCGGCAACATAGTACCATATGGTGTAGTTGTGCCCATTGATGGTGTAGCTGCACTCCTAAGCGTGCCCACCACAAAGTATTTTAAACAATGGAGACCGCTGAATCATATTGATATCGTTGTGAGACTTCAGCGTGCTAAAGAAAGGGCCAAATCCACAAGTATTTTGATGTCACCGCTTCCACTATCATGGTGGAATATTTGGTATGACCTTGGTATTGCATGTGGAAACCTACCATGCAGAATGTTCTTCCATTGTCAGTGCAAGCAATCAACGGAACGGAGCATATCGGGAAACCCTCTTACTTCTCTAAGTGCCAAAAGTGTTAGGACCCAGAGTATATTGACCAGGGGGGGTGAACGGGAGATTCAAAATTTCTTTCGAAGGTTTTTGAATGTATCCCACACACAGCAGTTGAGAGAAGGTCGGTAGATAAGAACTCAATCAAGTACACTACTGAGGAACAAAATCTTTGTGATAAGATGCTATAATGGTTCGAGCATAGTATATGATAAGCTTGATGATAATGATAGTAATGCAATAAGCCAACATGTAAACTATCATGGCATAGAGCAAGTATCGAGCAGCGATAAATAACTCCGAAGAAGAAGAATTGAGATGAGATAAACAAACACTACATAGATGGTGAAGATACCTAAGATGTCATAACAGGATGAATATGCTGCAATATGAGAGCAACAAATAATAACTGATGGGAATGGTAGATGCAATCAAAACGAGAGATATCCAACACATTATAGATGATCAGACAAACTGTCATCACAGAGCACGAATAAGAACTATTGAAAGAATTGCAGAGAAGGGAATAGAACGAATGATGCTCGATGGCGACAGAGAGATTTGGTAGACCATATCACCCTTTTGCCAAAGGGCTATGTATGGTTGGAGGGTCGTGAATTAACACAGAAGATAGGCTCTCTTCGCCCTATTCTCCTTCAACACAGAGTTGATTAGACTCAGGTTGAATTCACTAGTGGTAGATCCTTGTCGGCGATCTCCAAACCTTGAGTCAATCAACGCGAACCACAATACTCTTGGTTGCTTAAGATCTGGTTCAGTGAAGACAACGACTCTTCAACAGTCAAACCAAAACCTATCCGTCTAGAGAGTGCGCAGCTCTCAAGAGTAATAGGTACAAGAACTCAAACTCAGAACTACTGTGATGCTAAACCATTGTCTAAGTTTGGGCTCTGATTTTTCTCTCGTGCATCTTAAACTCAAATCACTAACAGAGGGGTTGCTCAAATCAATCTTCTCAGAAATCTCAAGCGGAGCAGTGATACGTCCATTTTGCATCATGCTTTTATGTTGATATTTATTGCATTATGGGTTGTTATTACACGTTATGTCACAATACTTATGCCTTTTCTCTCTTATTTTACAAGGTATACATGAAGAGGGAGAATGCCGGCAGCTGGAATTCTGGGCTGGAAAAGGATCGAACATTGGAAACCTATTCTGCACAATTCAAAAAGCTCCGAAACTCCACGAGACACCGTTTCAGAAAATATAAAAAATATCTAGCGAAAGAGATTCACCAGGGGGGCCACCACATGTCCACGAGGGTGGGGGCGCTCCCCCTTTGGGCGCGCCCCCTGCCTCGTGGGCCACCCGGTGACCCCTCGATGCCCATCTTCTCCTATATGAGGTGTTTTGACCTAGAAAAAATTATACGGGGGCTTTCAGGACTAGACGCCGCCGTCTCGAGGCGGAACCTTGGCGGAACCAATCTAGGGCTCCGGCAGAGCTGTTCCGCCGGGGATACTTCCCTTCGGGAGGGAGAAATCGTCACCGCCGTCATCACCAACAACTCTCCCATCTTGGGGAGGGCTATCTTCATCAACATCTTCACCAGCACCATCTCCTCTCAAACCCTAGTTCATCTCTTGTATCCAATCTTTGTATCCAAACCTCAGATTGGTACCTGTGGGTTGCTAGTAGTGTTGATTACTCCTTGTAGTTGATGCTAGTTGGTTTACTTGGTGGAAGATCATATGTTCAGATCCATTATGCATATTAATACCCCTCTGGTCATTAACAATATTATGTCTTGTGAGTAGTTACTTTTGTTCCTAAGGACATGGGAGAAGTCTTGCTATAAGTAGTCATGTGAATTTGGTATTCGTTTGATATTTTGATGAGATGTATGTTGTCTTTCCTCTAGTGGTGTCATGTGAACGTCGACTACATGACACTTCACCATTATTTGGGCCTAGAGGAAGGCATTGGGAAGTAATAAGTAGATGATGGGTTGCTAGAGTGACAGAAGCTTAAACCCTAGTTTATGCGTTGCTTCGTAAGGGGCTGATTTGGATCCATATGTTTCATGCTATGGTTAGGTTTACCTTAATACTTCTTTTATAGTTGCGGATGCTTGCATTAGAGGTTAATCATAAGTGGGAGGCTTGTCCAAGTAAGGACAGCACCCAAGCACCAGTCCACCCACATACCAAATTATCAAAGTACCGAACGCGAATCAGATGATCGTGATGAAAACTAGCTTGACGATAATTCCCCTGCGTCCTCGGGAGCGCTTTCCTTCATATAAGAGTTTGTCCAGGCTTGTCCTTTCCTACAAAAAGGATTGGGCCATCTCGATGCACCTTATTTACTTTTACTATTTGTTACCTGCTACCAATTACCTTATCATAAAACTATCTGTTACCGATATTTTCAGTGCTTGCAAAAAATACCTTACTGAAAACTGCCTATCATTTCCTTCTGCTCCTCGTTGGGTTCGACACTCTTACTTATCGAAAGGACTACGATAGATCCCCTACACTTGTGGGTCATCAAGACTCTTTTCTGGCGTCGTTGCCAGGGAGTGAAGCGCCTTAGGTAAGTGGAATTTGGTAAGGAAAAAATTATATAGTGTGCTGAAATTTACTGTCACTTGTTGCTATGGCTCATCATCCTTTGAGGGGCTTGTTCGGGGTATCTTCACCCCGACCAGAAGAGAAAAGAGTTGCTCCTCAACCTACTGAACCTACTGAAAATGTTTGCTTTGAAATTCCTTCGTGTATGATAGAGAAACTGCTAGATAATCCCTTTACAGGAGACTGAACACTGCATCCCGATTTACACCTAATCTATGTGGATGAAGTTTGTGGATTATTTAAGCTTATAGGTATGTCCAAGGATGTTATCAAGAAGAAGGTCTTCCCTTTATCTTTGAAGGGAGATGAATTGACATGGTTTAGGCTATGTGATGATATTGGATCATGGAACTATAATCGACTGAAGTTGGAATTTCATCAGAAGTTCTACCCTATGCATCAGGTTCATCGTGATCATAATTATATATATAATTTTTGGCCTCACGAAGGAGAAAGCATCGCTCAAGCTTGGGGGAGGATTAAGTCAATGTTATATTCATGCCCCAATCATGAGCTCTCAAGAAAAATGATCATTCAAAATTTTTATGCTCGGCTTTCTCTCAATAATCACACCATGCTTGATAATTCTTGTTTTGGTTCTTTTATGATGAAGACTGTTGAATTCAAATGGAATTTATTGGAAAGAATTAAACGCAACTCTGAAGATTGGGTTCTCGACGAAGGTAATGAGTCAGGTATGACCCATAAGTTTGATTGTGTTAAAGCTTTTATGGATACCGATGTTTTCCGTGAATTTAGCACTAAATATGGACTTGACTCTGAGATAGTAGCTTCTTTCTATGAATCATTTGCTACTCATGTTTATCTTCCCAAGGAGAAGTGGTTTAAATACCATCCTCCCATTGAATTAAAAGTAGTTGAACCTGTTAAAGATGAAGAAAGGACTATCACTTATAATGTTGATCCTATCGTTCCCACTGCTTATATTGAGAAACCACCTTTCCCTGTTAGAGTAAAGGATCATGCTAAAGCTTCAACTATGGTTCGTAAGAGTAATACTAGAACACCTACACCCCCTGAGAAAATTAAAGTTGAACCTAGTGTTGCTATGGTTAAAGATCTCTTGGTTGAAAATTTAGATGGACATGCTATTTATCTCCAAGAGGAAGATGCTAGAATAGCCAAACCTGATACAAGGAATAAACATAGACCTGTTGTAGGCTTGCCTGTTATTTCTGTTAAAATAGGAGATCATTGCTATCATGGTTTATGTGACTATGGGTGTACAAAAAAGGGGGGGGTACACTTTTTGTACCCATATGACTGTGCACGGGCAGTCTGAGCCACGGGCACCACCACACCAAGCACGGCAAGGAAGGTGAGCCAGGGTAAGACCGAAGCTCGATGGAGACTGAAGCCCAAAGCCAATACCACAAAGAGCAAAGGGACGAAGCAGCTTCCCCCGGCAAGATCCTTGCTGGGGACCGGCTTTAGCAGCCCCGGCAAGACCCTTGCCGCGGCAATTTGCCCCACGCCTACGGAGCAAATCACCCTTGAGTCTACTGCCCCCATGGGGCGAGGATTCGGGAGGTATCCCCGTAGTGGCATGCAGATCTTTGTGAAGACATTCAAGATCACATACACACTGAGAAGACGGCGACCCTTGGCGGGATCCTAGCGAAGGAAGACCACAAGACCTCCGGCAAGCACCTTGCCGGGGATGACAGCACGCGCCGCGACAAGACCCTTGCCGGGGGCCCCGGCAAGGCCCTTGCCGAGGAAGTCCGCAGGGCCATCACCGGGCCCACGCCAGCTAAAGCTTCCACCGCCCCCATGCAGCTGCCGACCCAACCAGCTGGGCAGGCACCTGCGTGGCGGCATGCAGATCTTCATGGAGACCCACCATTGCGCCACCTCAGCTACCTGCCTGCCTACATGGCATCTCAGGCATCGTTGGCCAGGGCGCGTGTCGACACAAGAAGGAGCGGCGACGGACAAGACGGATGTCTCCCCCGTCCCCGAGAAAGCAAGGACACCTAAGCTAAGCGCATTAAATGTGCCTTGTCATGTAATGCGGGGGATAACCTCGGATCACTGTACCCTTTCCACCTCCTGTGTGCCACTGTGGCAACCCCTTTTCCCTATAAAAGGAGGCCCGAGGCGACCAGGAGAGGGATTCGGCTTTTTGGAGCTCCTCACGCCCCGTAGCTAGCTGAAGAACACAAACATATAATCCACCAAAGCAGGAGTATGGTTTTACGCATCCTCGCGGCCCGAACCTGGGTAAAGGAACCGTGTGCTAACTGTTTGATCCGCTCTTCTCTCAACCCCGCGCCCCGCAACCGTAGTAGGGATTCTTGTGATCCCATAGGTGTCGTTCCAAATACACCGACATCTCTGGCACGCTAGGTAGGGGGGCGCAGTTGTGAGAATCGGCTTTAGCAGTCAGTTCGACGCTTCTTCATCATCATTGCGCCCAAGAAGAAGACGACGGTGGCGGTTGGCCAGTCGGAAGCCGGAAGCCCGTCCCGACGCGGGCGAGCAGCGGACCGGTCGCGGAAAGGACCCGGGGCGCTACTCGCGGACACCAACGCCGTCCCAGCAGCCGGAGTTTGGGAGGTGGCGATGTTTGTGCGCCTGGCAACGGGCCACACACCGCCAGGTCCAAGGACAGAGCCAGGCCCTCCACGAGTGGCGCAGGGCCTTCCAAGGTCGCTGCCGCATCACCCGAAGGCGACGCAAGGGCCTCCAGGACTCCCACGCCGGCGCCCATGGCACGCTCCTCCCAAGTAGCGCACGACGAGCAGCGTCATCGCGCCGAAGATCTCGGGCGTCGCCACGGGAAGAGCCCCGAGCGCCACTCCCGGGACGTAGAAGACCTGCCCGCCCGCCGGAGCGTTGGTGGAAACGGCATGCGACCGCGAGATCGTGACGGAGCTCCTCCTGACGCGGTCAAGTGTCGAAGCGCGTCGCGGTCCGTGCAGGTTTCGCTACCGCTAACCCCAGCCGAAGCCCTGGCGCGCGCGCAGTTGCTCCTCGACTTTCCTCCTGTTACGGGGAAACTCGACGAATGAAGAGCCACCATCCGAAGCCTTGTCGCAGTCGCCAACAAGGATGAACCAAGTCCAGCGGAGCTCCCAGGTCGAGGCCCCGATGGGGTCACACGCACCGGTGGCGGGAGGACCGGCAGCACCATGGCCACGGTGCATTCGCCTCCTCCTCGCCCGGTACCGCGTGTGTCGACTCGTCGGGACGTCGCGGGTGACGCCATCTCCATAGCGTCGTCCGACCCACGGACCCACGGCGACCAACGTCAAGTTCTTCAGGAGCGAGCTCATGAAGACGCTCGAACCACCATCGAGCGCCGGTGCGGAGCGCGCCACCAGTCAGACAGGCGAGCAGGGCCTGCTGTGGACCACCCAGCACCGGAGAGCCCTGGAGGTCTACCTTACGAGGTAGGCTGTCCGGCTTTTACCCGTGAGCTGCATAGTTCCAATGGCCCACTCACCGCACCTTCAAGCCCGACGTTGGCGAGAAGTACAACGGCAAGACCCACCCGTCGGAGTTCCTCAGCATCTACACCATCGGGATGCAGGCTGCCGGAGCCCGCGATGATAAGGTGCTTGCGAATTACTTTCCGTTGGCTCTTAAACCTAACACCATGTCGTGGTTGATGCACTTGCCGGTAGACTCTATTTCCTCCTGGTCGGACTTGTGCCATGAGTTTGTTGGCGCCTTTACTGGAGGTCACCAAGCCCATGGCCAAGCGAGTGACCTGCACGTCATACCCCAGAAGGAAGGCGAGAGTCTGCGCAAGTATATACAGAGGTTCAGCCGGGTGCAGTACAACATCCCTGATGTTCACCCTGCCGCCATCATCAGCGTGTTCCATCAGAACGTGCGTAACCGCAAGATGCGTGAAGAACTGGCGATGACCAAGGTGAAAGATGTGGCGGAACTCTACGTTCTTGCTGACAGATGTGCCCGGGCTGAAGAGGGAAGGAAGTACCCCGGCGAAGAAGCCGGTGCGAAAACCGACTCTTCAGATGAGGACACTGCCGCCCCGGCGAAGAAGGGCCGGCACCACAACAGGAAGCGCAAAGGTAAAGCCGTGCTTGCCGTCGAGGGATCTGATGACGCCGGCTCCGCCAAGAAAACCAGGGCGGGTGACCCCGGCAAGGAAATTGCCGGGTGTGTCGCCTGCCGGGCCTTGGCAGCTGCCGAGAAGCCAGGAAACTCCGGCAAGCGATACTGCAAGATCCATCGCACCAAGGGCCATGATCTCTAGGACTGCCGACAGGTTGAGCTCCTTGCTGAGAAGCAGAGGGCCGAATATGAGAGGCGGGACAGGGAGAAGGGCCAGGATGGTGCTGAAGGGTCCGGCAAGAAGCGTGACGGCCAATCAGGCCGTCGCGGCAAGGATAAACAGTAGGAAAGGCCCGCCTGGGGCCATGACAGAAGGCCCGAAGACGACGATCATGAAGAGGACGATGAGTCCGGCGACCAAGAATTTCAGAAGGCTACGGAGGCCATGTGTGTCGATGGCGGCGCCTTGCTGCATACTTCTCACCGCCAACTTAAACAGTGGGCGCATGAGATTACAGCGGCGGAGCCGTCGTCCGGTGCCCAGAAGCCGCTGAAATGGTCCAGCACACCTGTCATTTTTGATGCCGAGGATCACCCTGATCACACCACTGCGGTCGGGTGCTTGCCACTATTGGTTTCACCGATAATACGCAACCTCAAGGTGACAAAGATGCTAGTCGATGGCGGGGCCGGTCTGAACCTACTCTCGCCCACCGTGATCGAGAAGCTGCAAATTCCTGATGGAGACCTCGAAAAGACGGGCACGTTTTAGGGGGTCAACCCGGGGAGAAGCCAACCAAAGGGGAAAGTCACGCTGCCCGTGACTTTTGGAAGTGGCCTGAACTACAGGACGGAGAGGATCGTGTTCGATGTTGCCAAGATCCCCTTGCCTTACAACGGGATCCTTGGCCGCCCAGCGCTGGCGAAGTTCATGGCAGCTTCACACTACGCCTACAACACCCTGAAGATGCCAGGACCTGTGACGATCATCACCATCCCCTCCGATAAGAAAGATGCGCTGGTTTGCGCTGACCAACTATACCAGCAAGCGGTTGCAGCAGCTGTCGCCACGAGGGCACTTGCTCCTGCCACTGGAGCCCCAGGGGGGAAGAAGAAGAAGACCGGTGAGACCTCGGACACCCACTCCGGCAAGCGCACCTCTTCGGAGTGTTGTGATCTCATCGAGGACGTGCCAGAGAGCTCCACTGGCAAGAAGAAGACCGGTGAGACCTCGTACACCCACTCCGGCAAGCGCACCTCTTCGGAGTGTCGCACTCTCGTCGGGACGTTCCAGAAAGCTCCACCGGCAGAAACAAGAGGTCCAGGGCCACACCGCCGGGAACCAAGAAGGTTTCCGTCAAGGAGGACGGCACGGGAGGGGCTTTCACCATAAGTTCCACCCTTGACGACAAATAGGAAGACGCGCTCGTCACCTTCTTGCGGGCGAATGTCGACGTGTTTGCATGGCAAGCATCCGACATCCCCGGCGTTCCAAGTGAGGTGATTGAGCACCACCTTGTTGTTTGTCCTCATGCGCGGCCCGTCAAGCAGAAGGTCAGAAAGCAAGCTTTGGAACGACAAGAGTTCATCACAGAGGAGATCCAAAAACTAGAAGCAGCGGGTTTGGTAAGAGGAGTGCTCCATCCAACGTGGTTGGCCAATCCAGTGGTAGTGCGCAAGGCAAATGGGAAGTGGAGGTTGTGTATTGATTACACAGATATCAATAAAGCTTGTCCCAAGGACCCCTTCCCGTTGCCGCGCATCGACCAGATTGTTGACTCCACTGCTGGGTGTGACCTGTTGTCATTTCTCGATGCCTACTCCGTCTACCATTAGATCTTCATGGCAAGAGAAGACGAAGAGAAGACATCATTCATCACCCCATGTGGTACGTACTGTTTTGTATGAATGCCTTTCGGGTTGAAGAGTGCTGGCTCGACGTTTGCAAGGGCAGTCCAGATTGATTTTGAACCCCAGCTCCATAGAAATATGGAGGCTTATATGGATGATATAGTGGTCAAAACCAAGAACAGGGCAACCCTTATACCAGATTTACAAGAAACATTTGTAAACCTATGCAAGATCAACCTCAAGCTGAACCCTGAGAAGTGCGTCTTCGGCGTCCCGTCCGGCAAGCTTCTCGGGTTCTTTGTGTCGCAACGTGGGATAGAGGCCAATCCGGACAAGATCAAAGCTATAGAGCAGATTGAAGCACCCAAATGGGTCAAGGATGTGCGTTGGCTTGCTGGCTGCGTCGCCGCCATGAGCAGATTCATTTCCAAGTCCGCCGAGCGCGCCCTCCCCTTTTTCAAGATTTTGAAAAAGGCAGGCCCAATGGAGTGGACACCAGAAGCTGAAGCGGCATTACAAGACTTGAAGAGGTATCTTTCCTCCACGCCAGTACTAGTTGCGCCTAGGCCATAAGAACCGTTGCTGCTATACTTAGCAGCAACAAACCAGGTGGTCAGCGCCGCACTAGTGGCGCGGAGAGAAATTGATGAAGAGGTGATAGCAGCAACAGGGCCTGATGCCATTGGTCCAAAGACGACACGGCCGGTTGGAGTGCAGCCAAGGAAGAAAATGATGCAGCACCCGGTCTACTTTGTTAGCTCCCTCTTGCAGGGGGCTAGATCAAGGTACTCCGGTGTGCAGAAATTGCTCTTCGGCCTTCTTATGGCCTCGAGGAAGCTGCGTCACTACTTCTAGGCGCACGAGATAACTGTCGTCACTTGCCTCCCTCTACAACGGATATTGCACAATCCAGATGCAACGGGAAGGATTGTAGAGTGGGCACTGGAGCTGTCCAGCTTTGGCCTCAAGTTTGAAAGTACCTCGACGATTCAAAGCCGAGTCCTGGTGGAGTTCGTTGCAGAATGGACCGCGACGCCTGATGAAGAAGTCCAGGAAACCGCTCTCCCCAGCAAAGAGGCGAGTTGCAACTGGATCATGTACTTTGATGGAGCTTTCTCCTTACAGGGCACCGGGGCTGGCGTACTGCTGGTCGCGCCCACTGGAGAGCACCTCAAGTACGTGGTCCAGATGCACTTCCCCAGGGAGGTATCAACGAACAACACTGCTGGGTATGAGGGGCTGCTTGCTGGTCTTAGGATCGCGGCAGACCTCGAAATCAAGAAACTCATCGTCAGGGGCGATTCGCAGCTTGTCGTCAAGCAAGTCAACAAAGATTACCAGAGCCCGTTGATGAAGGCCTACGTCGATGAAGTGAGAAAGCTGGAAGAGCGCTTTGATGGTATACAGGCGGAGCACGTTCCCCGAGCGGAGAAAGACATCGCCGATTACCTGTCAAAGCGCGCTGCCCTCAAGCTACCTGTGGAACCAGGTACCTTTGTGCTTCAGCTTTCTCAGCCATCCGTTGATCCATCAACAGAGCAAAACAAGAGAAGGAAATTAGGGCCTGGCAAGTACTTTCCCTCCGAGCTCCCCTTAGCCGCCGGCAAGGATGTTGCCGGGGACATTGAGCCTGCCACGGGACAGCTGGCTCCGGCGGAGCGTCAAGCTCTTACCGTCGAGACAGCCGCTCCCATGGCGGAGGAAATGCCTTTAGTCCTCGCCGTCGAGCCCCAGGCTCCAGCGTGGGCACAACATACCATCTGATTCCTCCAGACTGGGGAACTTCCCGAGGAGCAGGAAAAAGCAGAAAAAGTAGCCTGTCGGTCTACTATGTACCAGTTCGTCGATGACGTCCTGTATAGAAAGAGACCGAACGGCGTGAAATTGAAGTGTATCCCTCGAGAGGAAGGACTGGGGCTATTGGCAGAGATACATGGAGGCATATGTGGATCCCACATAGGGTCAAGAGCCCTTGTCGGCAAGGCATTTCAGCAAGGCTTCTTCTGGCCCACTGCCCTCCAGGATGCGACGGCACTGGTCACCAGGTGTGAAGCGTGCGAGTTTCATTCAAAGAAACTTCATCAACCAGCTCAAGCCCTTCAAACCATTCCTCTCTCCTGGCCCTTCTCGGTCTGGGGGCTCGACATACTGGGCCCTTTCCCCCGCGCTGTCGGGGGCTTTGAGTACTTGTACGTTGCAATCGACAAGTTCACAAAGTGGCCGGAGGTGGAGGCAGTGAGGAAGGTCACAACTCTGTCAGCCGTTAAGTTCTTCAAGGGACTAGTGTGCCGTTTTGGTGTACCCAACAGGGTCATCACCGACAACGGCACGCAGTTCACAAGCCGCACCTTCATGCAATATACCCAAGACCTCGACAACAAAGTCTGTTTCACTTCCGTTGCTCACCCCCGAAGCAATGGTCAAGCTGAGAGGGCAAACGCTGAAGTGCTGCGAGGCCTAAGGACAAAGACCTTCGACAGGCTGCACAAGAGAGGAAGGCACTGGATTGAGGAGTTGCCGGCGGTTCTTTGGTCGATCAGAATGATGCCAAATCGAGCCACCGGCCAGACACCCTTTGCCCTAATATACGGGGCAGAAGTAGTTCTCCCCACTGAAATCATATATGGGTCACCTCGAGTGCTCGCTTATGATGAGCTTGAGCAAGAGCAACTGCGCCAAGATGATGCAATGCTCCTTGAGGAAGATCGTCTTCGGGTGGCTGTGAGAGCAGCACGCTACCAGCAGGCCTTGCGCCGCTACCATAGCCGCAAGGTCCATGCCCGAAGCTTTGAGGAAGGCGACCTTGTTCTTCGGCGTGTTCAATCGGCCAAGAATACAAACAAGTTGACGCCGAAGTGGGAAGGCCCTTATCGGGTAATACGAGTCACCAGGCCTGGCGCAGTCCGCCTGGAGACCGAAAATGCCATTCCGGTGAGCAATTCCTGGAACATCGAGCATCTTTGCAAGTTTTACCCATAAGGCGCGGGGCAAGCCACCCTTTTGTACAAGCCTTGCCGGCAAGGCATGTAACCCTTTGTACAAAGCCAGGCGCAGACCCTGAGCATAAATAAACGAATCGCTGGTGCCCTAAGTTTTAGCATGCATGCTGAGTCGAGTCTCGTCCTTGGTTAGGGTTGATAGTGCTTAGCGGCGGCTAACCCCTAGCTTAGAGGTCGAGTTTGCATCTCTTTGTCTTTCCTCTATCTCCTTTTGTTCACAGGACGCACAGATATCCTTGCCGAAGTCACTTGGGGAGAAGAAAGAGGAACAGACTAGCACCTAGGCCCCGGCAAGCCAGTGTTGCCAGGGGCTACAAGAGCAAAGATTCACCCACGGCGAACCAAGATTGCTGGGGGCTGATCATGCATTCCATTATGGACTGAGGTATGTGAAACATCATTCTTTTCCTTAAGCTACCGTGCTCCCATAACTCTAGGCCCTAGGGCTCGTTCCTGGGACTAAGTTTGGTCGTAGTCGCGGCAGCGAAAGGATGAAATGAGGAGCCTAAGCCCACTTCATCCCTGCCTCCGCCAAAGGCGTGAGAAAGGTCGAGCGAAGTAGGGAGACGGCAAGGCCTGTTGCTGGGCGAGAAAATGTTTATCTTAAAGATATCAAGGATTTATTCCTTGTCGTGGGTTTCACCCACAAACAAATGACCCGGCAGACATCCCTTTTTCACTAAAAACATTCCATTAAGGTACAGTCCGTAGGGAATGAAAAACATGAACAAGAGGATTACAAGTTCTAAATTTAACAGATGCCCAAAGGCTTACAAACTAAAAAGAGATAAGATGCCCGTAATGCCTTTCTTGTCCCTCTCCTCAGGAGGTAGGTCAAGGAGGCGAGAAGGGCAAAAGGAGCGCCTAGGCGAGCTACGGGTGGTAGAAGACACCAAGAGAACATCTTGGTGGCCGCCCAAAGGCTGGATGGTGATGGCGGCGTCGGAAGCACAGCTCGAAGACGAGGCGGCAGGACGTCAGTACGCGTCGAAGGCGTCGGTGCCCGTGTACTCCGACATGATGACCTTGCCGCCCGCTTTCTTCTTCTTCCTCTTCCGCAGCCTCCCTACGCCAGCCGCCAAGGGGACGGCCCCGAGAAGTTCAAGGAGCCGGCGACGCGGATGATGGGGTCGCCGGTGCCACCAGGAGCGGCGCCCGACACCTACTCGGACCCGTCATCCTGTCGCCTACCGCCCTCGTCGTCGCTGCCGCTGTCCTCCTCGTCACCCTCGTTCAAGGAGGAGTCTTCGTCATCGGAAGAGCTCTCTACGCAGCAGCTTGCACGAGTCCCGAAATGCCCGAAGACCTTGACGGAGAGATGGCCATCCTCCATCAACTTGAAATGGAGGGTGAGCCCATCCTTCAGGCTGTGGATACGAGCAAACGTCTTCCATCCTTGGCGAAGATACATCACGTGAGGAGCAGGGAAGTCGACGCGGACCCGCGTGCCACTGATCCCGCAGCCCCTCATGTGCAGCCACAGCGACTCCGGCGGATCCTGCTCCATCTCCCATGCAAATGGGGTCGGGAGACGAAGGCGACGGCGTGGCGGCCGCCGTAACCTGACGAAGAACTCGCAAGGGTCATCCCCAACATGGCCCTCCACTGGAGGAGGAGCTGCTGGCGGGGGCGAGGCCGGCGGGCCGCCCCGTCCTCCTCTTCCCCGAGCGCCCCGGCCTCGCCCACGGCCTCGCCCCCTCCCCCTTCCCCTTGTGGCCGGCTCTGCCACCGCGGGTGCCGGAGAAGGAGGGACGCGTTGTCGAGCGGCGACCCTCGCCACCACCGTTGAAGGACCGGGATTTCCTCTCTCCATGGCGAACCGAAGAGAGGAGCAGAAGCTAAAGGAGAAAGAAGATGGAAGAGTGCGGGGCGCCGTCCCTCCCCTCCCGCTCTTTATAAAGGGGCGGGGCTGGGGCTCGACTGCCCCGCTCGGCCAATCAAGACGCAGAAGGCGCAGGGAGCCGGGACCGACCCGCCGCCCCAACCAGCGATGGCCCGGTTTCCCGCCTCCACCGTTTGCCACCCCAAGCGCATGGGAGGCACGTGGCCGACATGCAGAACCGAGGGGACGGGTGAGGCGACCTCTCCCCACCCCATGATCGTGGGGAGTGGACGCCTTGAGTACCGCGCCTCGGCCCCATTCAGTAAATGGGCCGCGTCTCCACGCCTCCCCCCGGTTATGGGGAAGGCGCGAAGCCATCTCTTTACTACGACGTGACGCATGCCTGCGGAAACCGCCCCACGCGTGCCGCCCACGTCACGCACGCCCCTCCACCCCGCGCCACGCGTGCGGATCGTGGGAGGCGAAGCGCGCGGAAAATCTTACCACGGTAAAAACCGTCCCGCCTGCCCGCGCACCGTTCTGGGCCTAGCCCAACAACGCGTCGCGCTTATGTGTGGCCCAGGCCCGGGGGCTCCTGTCGGTGTACAAAAAGGGGGGGGGGTACACTTTTTGTACCCCTATGACTGTGCACGGGCAGTCTGAGCCACGGGCACCACCACACCAAGCACTGCAAGGGAGGTGAGCCAGGGTAATACCGAAGCTCGATGGAGACTGAAGCCCAAAGCCAAGACCACAAAGAGCAAAGGGACGAAGCAGCTTCCCCTGGCAAGATCCTTGTCGGGGGCCGGCTTTAGCAGCCCCGACAAGACCCTTGCCGCGGCAATTCGCCCCACGCCTACGGAGCGGATCACCCTTGAGTCCACTGCCCCCATGGGACGAGGATTCAGGAGGTATCCCCGTAGTGGCATGCAGATCTTTGTGAAGACATTCAAGATCAGATACACACTGAGAAGACGGCGACCCTTGGCGGGATCCTAGCCAAGGAAGACCACAAGACCTCCGGCAAGCACCTTGCCGGGGATGACAGCAGGCGTCGCGACAAGACCCTTGCTGGGGGCCCCGGCAAGGCCCTTGCCGAGGAAGTCTGCAGGGCCATCACCAGGCCCACGCCAGCTAAAGCTTCCACCACCCCCATGCAGCTGCCGACCCAACCAGCTGGGCAGGCACCTGCGTGGCGGCATGCAGATCTTCGTGGAGACCCACCATTGCGCCACCTCAGCTGCCTGCCTGCCTACATGGCATCTCAGGCATCGCTGGCCAGGGCGCGTGTCGACACAAGAAGGAGCGGCGACGGACAAGACGGATGTCTCCCCCGTCCCCGATAAAGCAAGGACACCTAAGCTAAGCGCATTAAATGCGCCTTGCCATGTAATGCGAGGGATGACCTCGCATCACTATACCCTTTCCACCTCCCGTGTGCCACTGTGGCAACCCCTTTTCCCTATAAAAGGAGGCCCGAGGCGACCACAAGAGGGATTCAACTTTTTGGAGCTCCTCACGCCCCGTAGCTAGCTGAAGAACACAAACATATAATCCACCAAAGCAGGAGTAGGGTTTTACGCATCCTCGCGGCTCGAACCTGGGTAAAGGAACCGTGTGCTAACTGTTTGATCCGCTCTTCTCTCAACCCCGCACCCCGCAACCGTAGTAGGGATTCTTGTGATCCCATAGGTGTCGTTCCAAATACACCGACAGTGACGTAGGTGCTAGTGCAAGTATAATCCCTCATTCCTTATATAAAGAAATTATGCATGATATTGCACCTGTTGAGTTAGAAGGGATTGATGTTACTATTAAGCTTGCTAATAGAGACACTATTTCACCATTTGTGATTCTTAGAGATTTTGAAGTTTTGTGTGGGAAGGTTAAATACCCTGCTGATTTTCTTATTCTTAGTTCCCCACAAGATGATGTTTGTCCCATCATATTTGGTAGACCCTTCTTGAATACTGTTAATGCTAAGATAGACTGCGTAAAAGATATTGTTACCGTTGGTTTAGGGGATATGTCTCATGATTTTAACTTTGCTAAATTTCGTAGACAACCCCATGATAAAGAGTTACCTAGTAAGGATGAAATTATTGGTCTTGCTTCTATTGATGTGCCTCCTAATGATCCTTTAGAACAATATCTGCTAGACCATGAAAATGATACGTATATGAATGAGAGGAGGGAAATAGATGAGATATTCTTTAAGCAGGGACCCGTATTGAAAAACAACTTGCCTATTGAAATCCTTGGGGATCCTCCTCCACCCAAGGGTGATCCCTTGTTTGAACTCAAACCTTTACCTGATAATCTTAAGTATGTTTATCTAGATGAAAAGAAGATATATCATGTTATTATCAGTGCTAACCTTTCAGAGCGGGAAGAAGAAAAAATATTGAAAACTCTGAACAAGCACCGTGCTGCTATTGGATATACTCTGAATGATCTTAAGGGTGTTAGTCCCACTTTATGCCAACATAAGATAAAATTGGAAGAGGACGCTAAACCGGTTATTGATCATCAACGACGGTTAAATCCTAAGATGAAAGAAGTGGTAAGGAAGGAAATACTAAAGCTTCTAGAGGCAGGTATTATCTATCCAGTTGCTGATAGACAGTGGGTAAGTCCTGTCCGTTGTGTCCCTAAGAAGGGAGGTATGACTGTTGTTCCTAATGATAAAGATGAATTGATCCGACAAAGAATTGTTACAGGTTATAGGATGGTAATTGATTTCCGCAAATTAAATAAAGCTACTAAGAAAGATCATTACCCTTTGCCTTTTATTGATCAAATGCAAGAAAGGTTATCCAAACATACTCATTTTTTCTTTCTAGATGGTTATTCTGGTTTCTCTCAAATACCTGTGTCAAAAGAGGATCAAGAAAAGAATACTTTTACTTGTCCTTTCAGTACCTTTGCTTATAGACGTATGCCTTTTGGTTTATGTAATGCACCTGCTACCTTTCAAAGATGCATGATGGCTATATTCTATGATTTTTGTGAAAAGATTGTTGAGGTTTTCATGGATGACTTTTCCGTTTATGGAACTTCTTTTGATGATTGCTTGAGCAACCTTGATTGAGTTTTGCAGAGATGTGAAGACACTAATCTTGTCTTGAATTGGGAGAAGTGCCACTTTATGGTTACTGAAGGAATTGTCTTGGGACATAAAATTTCTGAAAGAGGTATTGAAGTTGACAAAGCTAAAGTTGATGCTATTGAAAAGATGCCGTGTCCCAAGGACATCAAAGGTATAAGAAGTTTCCTTGGTCATGCCGGGTTTTATAGGAGGTTCATTAAGGACTTCTCCAAAATCTCCAGGCCTCTGACTAATCTCTTACAAAAAGATGTTCCTTTAGTTTTTGATGATGATTGTCTAGAAACATTTGAAATACTTAAGAAAGCATTAATCTCTGCACCTATTGTCCAGCCTCCTGACTGGAATTTACCCTTTGAGATTATGTGCGATGCTAGTGATTATGCTGTAGGTGCTGTTCTAGGACAAAGAGTTGATAATTAATTGAATGTTATCCAATATGTTAGTAAAACTCCAGACAGTGCCCAGAGAAATTATGCTACTACTGAGAACGAATTTTAGCAGTTGTATTTGCATGTGATAAGCTTAGACCTTATATTGTTGATTCTAAAGTAACTATTCACACTGATCATGCTGCTATCAAATACCTTATGGAAAAGAAAGATGCTAAACCTAGACTTATCAGATGGGTTCTCTTGCTGCAAGAATTTGACTTGCATATTATTTATAGAAAGGGAGCTGAGAACCCCGTAGCAGATAACTTGTCTAGGCTAGAGAATATACCTGATGACCCACAACCTATTGATGATAGCTTTGTTGATGAACAATTAGCTGTCATAAATACTTCTCGTACTGCTCCATGGTATGCTGATTATGCTAATTACATTGTTGCTAAGTTTATAGCTCCTAGTTTCACATACCAGCAAAAGAAAAAGTTCTTCTATGATTTGAGACATTACTTCTGGGACGACCCACATCTTTATAAAGAAGGAGTAGATGGTATTTTTAGATGTTATGTACGTGAGCATGAACAGGAACAGATCCTACGCAAGTGCCACTCTGAAGCTTATGGAGGACATCATGCTGGAGATAGAACTGCACATAAGGTATTGCAATCTGGTTTCAATTGGCCTACTCTCTTCAAGGATGCTCGTAAGTTTGTCTTATCTTGTGATTAATGTCAAAGAATCGGTAATATTAGTGGACGCCAAGAAATGCATCTGAATTATTCACTTGTTATTGAACCATTTGATGTCTGTGGCTTTGATTATATGGGACCGTTTCCTTCCTCAAATGGGTATACACATATTTTAGTTGCTGTTGATTATATTACTAAGTGAGTAGAAGCTATTCCAATTAGTAGTGCTAATCACAACACCTCTATTAAGATGCTTAAAGAAGTTATTTTTTCGAGGTTTGTAGTCCCTAGATACTTAATGACTGATGGTGGTTCACACTTTATTCATGGTGCCTTCCGTAAAATGCTTGCAAAGTATGATGTTAATCATAGAATTGCATCCCCTTATCACCCACAGACTAGCGCTCAAGTAGAACTAAGTAATAGAGAGTTGAAATTAATTTTGCAAAAGACAGTTAATAGGTCTAGAAAGAATTGGTCAAAGAAACTTGATGACGCATTATGTGCCTATAGAACTGCATACAAAAATCCAATGGGTATGTCTCCATATAAAATGGTTTATGGAAAAGCTTGTCACTTACCTCTTGAGCTAGAACATAAGGCATACTGGGCTATTAAAGAGCTCAATTATGATTTCAAACTTGCCGGTGAGAAGAGGTTATTTGACATTAGCTCTCTTGATGAATGGAGAACCCAGGCCTATGATAATGCCAAGCTGTTTAAAGAAAAGGTTAAAAGATGGCATGACAAAAGGATACAAAAGCGTGAATTTAACGTAGGTGATTATGTCTTGCTATACAACTCTCGTTTAAGATTTTTTGCAGGAAAACTTCTCTCTAAATGGGAAGGTCCTTACGTTATCGAGGAGGTCTATCGTTCCGGCGCCATAAAAATCAACAACTTCGAAGGCACAAATCCGAATGTGGTGAACGGTCAAAGAATCAAACATTATATCTCAGGTAATCCTATAAATGTTGAAACCAATGTTACTGAAACCGTAACCCCAGAGGAATACATAAGGGAAACTTTCCAGAACGATTCAGACCCCGAAAAGGAAGAGGTATGTGGTACGGTAAGTAAACTGACTCCAAAATAGTTCTAAAGCCATTTTTTCACCGTTTTGGAATATTTAGAAAAATAGAAAAATAAGAGGCAGTCCGGAAGAGACACGAGCCGTCTACGAGGGTGGAGGGCGCGCCCCCCCTCTGGGTGCGCCCCCTGCCTCGTGGGCACCTCGTGTGCCTCCCGGACTCCGATTTCTTGCACGTTACTCCTTTTGGTTGGTAAAAATTCATTATATATTCTCCCGAAGGTTTTTACTACCGTATCACGACAAAATCCTTTGTTTTTGTTTCGAGCTGTTTCTGTCACAGATAAGAGCAATATGTCGTCCCAGGATTCAGAGGGAGAAAGCTATGTGGCTGATCTCCTTGCTGACCCTAAGGTCTATGGGGACTGGGAGCATTATGGTTGGACCATGGAGGAAGAAGAAGACCATGATCCCAATGGAAAGGATTGGACCAACTCAGATGAAGACGAAGTCCCACTACCTCAATCTGGGGACATGCATGTGGAGTTCAAGAAGTCAAGCCTCCCCAACAGAGCAAAGAAACCTAAGATCGAGTTTATCCCTTTTCGCCTCTTGCAGGAAAACAAGCAGGAACTATGCAAGAAGATATTAAACCTTGAGTAGGAAATCAATGACCTAAGGGAGCAGAATTCTATCCTCAAGCGCAAGTTAAGGAACAAGCCAACTCCATCATCACCAACTTCGAAGAAGGAGACATAATCATATGGGTATGGGCACTCCCCTTGGCAACTGCCAAGCTTGGGGGAGGTGCCCCGGTATCATATCACCATCACACTCCTATCTTTACCGTTTTTCTTAGTTTGATCCTTTTGGTAATATCTTGATCTAGTAGAATAAAGTTAGCATGATCTAGTTGTGAGCTTTTGCTTTATGATCTTTACTTTTGTAATCGAGACCGTGAGCTATATAATAAAGATTAGTGTTGAGTCAAGGGCTTGATTTCCTCACTTTGGTCATGAGAGAATAAAAGAAAATATAAAAAGTATCAAAGAGATCATATTGATCTTATGGGAAGTAATGACTTCACATATAAAGAGTATGATGAATAAAAGTTGTTGAGAGTTGACAAACATGGTTTTGGTTATCGTTGCAATTAATAGGAAGTAATAAAGAAAGAGAGGTTTCACATATAAATATACTACCTTGGACATCTTTTATGATTGTGAGCACTCATTAAAATATGACATGCTGAAGAGTTGATGTTGGACAAGGAAGACAACATAATGGGTTATGTTTTCTTATATTCAAAATAAAGTATATTGTCATGGATCATCCAACATGTTGAGCTTGCCTTTCCCCCTCATGCTAGCCAAAACTTCTTGCACCAAGTAGAGATACTACTTGTGCTTCCATGCATCACTACAAAAAATACACTTCCGTGATGATACGTGTTTGTCACAGTAGGTCACGTTTTCTATCATGCATGTACATCCATGACGATTTTATGACATAATCAAGATAGTCATACCCGTGCTATCGTAGAAGCGTTCCATGACATTACCAAAATTATCATCACGGAAGTGTCCACTTCCATGACAATAAATCGCGCGTCACAGAAGTGCTTTCGTCAAGGGTGACCGACACGTGGCATCCATCGTAACGGAACGCCGTTAAGCTATCGGGTCCGGTTTTGGATCCGATAACCCGTTAACAGCCCAGACCAATGGGGATTTTCCACGTGTAAAATTCTGATTGGCTGACGGAAACACATGTCAGCTCCGCGTTGGCACATGTGTCACTCATTCAATGGGCGAGATGTGCCTATGATATGTTGACACGTGGACCGACCCAAAAGTGGCCCATAAAGTTTAAATGGGCCGGCCCAACTAAAGGCCCGCAAAATTTTGCGGACCATAATGGGCCGGCCCAACTAAAGGCCCACAAGATTTTGCGAACCATAATGGGCCGGCCTGGCTAAAGGCCCACAAGATTTTGCGGGTCATAATGGGCCTGCCTAGGTAAAGGCCCACAAGATTTTTGTGGGCCATAATGGGCCGGCCCAGGTGTTGCTTCGGATAAGCTCAAACAAATATAAGTGAAGATCATGAGCATATTTTTTTCTTTCTCTCAAAATAATTTAAGTGAAGCAAGAGAGAATTTCTTGAAAATTTAACTAACTCTTAAATAAATCTAAGTGAAGCAAGAGTTCTTCAAAAATATTAAAGCACACCGTGCTCAAAAAGATATGAGTGAAGCACTAGAGCAAATCCATAGCTCACAAAAATTTAAGTGAAGCAAAGAGAGCTATTCTAACAAGTCATGGCATATATGGCTCTCTCAAATGAGTGTGTTCAGCAAGGATTCATGACATAAAAAGCAAAACAAAAGCAGCAAAGACTCATATCATACAAGACGCTCCAAGCAAAACACATAGTATGTGATGAATAAAAATATAGCTTCGAGTAAAATACCGATGGTCGTTAGAAGAAAGAGGGGATGCCACTCAGGGCATCCCCAAGCTTAGTTGCTTGCTTATCTTTGGATAATAGCTTGGAATTCCATGGGCATCCCCAAGCTTAGGCTCTTCTTACTCCTTATTCCTTCATCCATCGTAACATCACCCAAAACTTGAAAACTTCAATCACAGAAAACTCAACAAAAACCTTGGTGAGATCGTTAGTATAAGAAAACAAATCACTACTATAAGTACTGTAGCAAACCAATTCATATTTTATTCTTGCATTATCTCTACTGTATTCCAACTTTTCTATGGCAAAAACTCATCAAATAAAACCATAGAATCATCAAAACAAGCACACAGCGCAAAGAAAACATAATCTGTCAAAAACAGAACAGTCTGTAGCAATCTGGAAATTTTGAATACTTCTGTAACTCTTAAATTTTTGAAATATTAGGACCACATGAACAATTTGTATATTAATATTTTTCGAAAATAATCAACTCAAAAACACTCTTCTGTTAAAAATGAGAAAAAATTCCGTGAGTGCAAAAGTTTATGTTTGTCAGCAAGATCAAATCTACTAACACCCAACATGATCCTAAAGGCTCTGCTTGGCACAAACATTTATTCAAACCACAAAAAAACATCTAAACAGAGGTATTAATGGGTATTTTATTGAAAACAGCAAGGAAATCAAAAGGCAAAAGGATACAAGTTGGGTTGCCTCCCAATGAGCGCTATCGTTTTACGCCCTTAGCTAAGCATAAAGCAAGGATCTAAGTTCTGTCATCCTTGTTTTCAAATTCCTCAACCACACAATTCATCAAAGATTGGACATATAATTCTTTAACAAATACACTCCTAGAGATAAGATCAAAGAATTTTCTTTTGTAAAGGGGGCCTTTTATTACTTCAATGAAGTTGGGATGAATACTAATCATTTTAAGATCCCCGTCGTCGTTACTAGAAGTAGCCCCTTGGTTCTTGCATCTTTTTCCGGGAGTTTTTTCAATAGAATTAACGAAAGAAAAAGCGGTGCCCAAGTTACTAATAATTTCTTCCAATTTATCAATCCTAGAAGGACTTTCTTTAATTCTTTCATTAACTATGGGTTCCTTCTCTTTTAGAAATTTAAGAACATTACCCGCTTTCACCCCAAATATATTAGCAAGCTCATGCATCTTTGTATCTAAATTTTCAATATGTTCTTTAGTGAGCATTCCCTTTTCAATAGAATCTAATATTTGCATAACATGCTCAAGAGTAAGAGTTGTTTCATTGACAATAATAGAAGGGTAACCCTTTAAAATTCCCATAGCATTCAAGGCATCAAGAGGAGGACAACTCAAGAAATTTCCTCCGGTAATAGTATCAAGTATGAATCTAAAAAAGTAGTGATTCCCACATAAAAATTTAGAAGAAGAACAATAGTGGATTGCTTACGAATAGATCTGTTATTAGCATTACAAATCCTATACCAAGCATCTTTTAGGCTTTCTCCTCCTCTTTGCTTAAAGTCGAGCACTTCATTCTCAGGGGTGCAAACGATGAGGGGCGGACTAGCCATGATGACAAAAACTCAAATAGATCCAGCAAAAAACGGCGAACGAGAAAAGAGGGCGAATAAAAACGGTAAATTTTTGTGAAGTGGGGGGGGGGGATGAAAACGAGAGGCAAATGGCAAATAATGTAAATTGCAAGGAGATGATATTTGTGATTAGGAACATGGCATATGTTTAAGATCCTCCCCGTCAACGGCGCCAGAAATTCATTTTCATTGCTTGCTAGAACTACGTTGGTATTTCCCCAAAGAGGAAGGGATGATGCAGCACAACAACGGTAGGTATTTCCCTCAGTGATGAGACCAAGGTTGTCGAACCAGTAGGACAACTAAGCATCACAACATTAATGACACCTGCACACAAATAACAACTACTCGCAACCCGACGTGTAAAAGGGGTTGTCAATCCCTTTCGGATAACGGAAGTGAGAGAGTTGTAAATAGTGATAGATCGAACGCCAAATAAGATAAATTGCAGCAAGGTCTTTTTATATTTTTCGTTTAATAGATCTGCAAATAAAAGCAAAGGAAAAGTAGATCACAAAGGCAAATAATATGAGAAAGAGACCCAGGGGCCGTAGGTTTCACTAGTCTCTTCTCTCGAGAAAATAGCAAACGGTGGGTGAACAAATTAGTGTTGGGAAATTGATAGAACTTCAAGTAATCATGACAATATCCAGGCAAAGATCATTATATAGGCATCACGTCCAAGATTAGTAGACCGACTCATGCCATCTACTACTATTACTCCACACATCAACCGCTATCCAGCATGCATCTAGTGTATTAAGTTCATGGAAAAATGGAGTAATGCAATAAGAACGATAACATGATGTAGACAATATCTATTTATGTAGAAATAGACCCCATAGTTTTATCCTTGGTACCAACGAGACACACGTGTCGGTTCCCCTTCTATCACTGGGATCAAGCACCATAAGATCGAACCCACTACAAAGTACCTCTTTGCATTGCAAGATTAATATATCAAGTTGGGCAAACAAAACCCAATATTAGAGAAGAAATACAAGGCTATAAGCAATCATGCTTATAAGAGATCAAAGAAGACTCTAATAATTTTCATGGATATAAAAAGATAGATTTGATCATAAACTCAAAGTTCATCGGATCCCAACAAACACACCGCAAAAAGAGTTACATCATATGGATCTCCAAGAGACCATTGTATTGATAATTAGACGAGAGAGAGGAAGCCATCTAGCTACTAACTACGGACTCGTAAGACTACAAAGAACTACTCACGCATCATCAGAGAGCCACCAATGGAAGTGGTGAACCCCTTCGTGATGTTGTCTAGATTGGATTTGGTGGTTCTGGAACTTGCGACGGCTGGAACTGATTTTTGTCGACTCCCCTAGGGTTTCTGGAATATTTGGGTATTTATAGAGCAAAGAGGCGGTCTGGGAGGCACCCGAGGTGGGCACAACCCACTAGGGCGCGCTTGGGCCTCCTGGCGCGCCCTGGTGGGTTGTGCTCCCCTCGGAGCACCCCGAGGTGCTTCTCCGGCCCACTAGATGTCTTTTAGTCCAAAAAAAATCCACAAAAGTTTCGTTGCGTTTGTACTTTGTTTGCTATTGATTTCATATGATGTAAAAAACATGTAGAAAACAACATCTGGCACTTGGCACTATGTCAATAGGTTAGTACCATAAAATGATATAAAATGACTAGAAAAGGATTATAAAACATCCAAGAATGATAATATAATAGCATGGAACAATCAAAAATTATAGATACGTTGGAGACGTATCAGTTAGTTCTTCGGCTGCAAAGGCTTCGGATGGTGCCTCAAGAGCTAAGGATGCGGTTTTGTTTTTGGCACGGAGTGCTTTGTCCGAATCTCTCGTGACTTTGATTATTTCATTGGGCCCTGGCATTGTAAGATTCATATACCCATAATGGGGTATGGCTCAGAAGCGTGAGAAAGCGTCCCGCCCTAGAAGGGAACAATGTGAAAGAGCAGCTCTTCTAACCTGTAATTTTCAGGTGTGCCGAATACTATATCGAGTTTAATTCTTCCCAAACACCGTGCTTCTCGGCTGGGGATAATGCCTCGAAAGGTTGTATTACTTTGCTCAATGCGGATACTATTGACCTGTATTTTGCCGAGCTTGTCTTCGTATATGAGGTTAAGCCCACTGTCGCCATCCATGAGCACTTTGGTAAGTCGAAAGCCGTCCATGATAGGGTTTAGTACTAAAGCGGTGGGTGCTCGGACTGATCGGACCCTTGGTTCGTCGTCAGCGGTGAAGGTTATTGCCGCGTCGTTCAATGGGATCACTTCGGTTACTTGGTGGACCTCGGCGAGTTCGTGAAGTCCCCTCTTATGCCAATTATTTGAAGAGAATATCTCGAAGACCGTAAGGACATTAAAATCGCCATCTTCTAGAGGGTGTTTCTCCGGAGCGGCGGTGGCAAGGATGGCTTCACCGCTTTTAGCTACCTGCCGGAGTACTCAACACGCTCGAAGGATGTGAGTTGGGACCATGCAAAACATCACATGTATCGGACAAGGCTTGTCTAGGAGTTCATCAAGAACGGACCTGTATCCCACAAACGGTTTATTTTTTTTGTCGACGGGCTTATGACCGGATGTCCCGTTAGGGTGTGTCCATTTTGTCAATCAGTACATTGTCCAAAGGCACCAGGTTCCAAATGGGTGTTATGGGCCTTCCATGTGCTTTCCATCACACAGTACTTCCGTACTAAGTGCGATAGTTCAAAATTCCCTCGTCAGTACAATTGCGATGAAAGACCGAAACTGCATCATCGTCGCAACAATCTTTAATCTTGTTTTTAACAAGTAGGAACCTGGACCGGAAGTGATGGACCATCTCCTGAGGTTGCTGCTATACATACATCAAGTCATATATATCTCGAGGGCCAGAATTACCTGGAGAGTATTGATTGTGTTAGGTGGGTGTGGTAAAACTTGAATCTCGACCCAAGATAGTATTCGGAGTTCATAGAATCTCTGTGGTCGTTAGTTCAGGCCCGGGAGGATCCAAGTGCTCCCCGGACTCAATATTCGACCCTGAGCTCGGAAGGTGTAGAGTCCTGCCCGAAAGAAGGGTATCCGGCTCAAAGGGTTCGGATGTCCAAACAAGGCTGATCTCCAGTTCAGGAGAAGAGGTGTTTTCGGCTCGTTCTTCGACGACAGCTACCAGGTGAGCGATCGGAGATGAATTGCTTTCCCCCTGGTCAGGTTTAAACCCAATCCGATCATTGGCCATTGGAAGCCCTGATGTATACTACACAACATGTTCTTGTAGACTCGTGTTGGGCCTCCGAGCACAGAGTTTTGTAGGACAGTACCAAAATACCCTCAAGTAGATGACCTAAGGTTTATCAATCCGTGGGAGGTGTAGGATGAAGATGGTCTCTCTCAAACAACCCTGCAACCAAATAATAAAAAGTCTCTTGTGTCCCCAACACACCAAATACAATGGGAAATTGTATAGGTGTACTAGTTCGGCGAAGAGATGGTGATACAAGTGTAATATGGATAGTAGATATTGATTTTTGTAATAGTAACACTAAAAAACAGCAAGGTAGAAAGTGATAAAACAGAGCACAAACGATATTGCAATGCTTGAAAATGAGGCCTAGGGTCCGTACTTTCGCTAGTGCAATCTCTCAACAATGCTAATATAATTGGATCACATAACCATCCATCAAAGTGCAATGAAGAATCACTCCAATGTTCCTATCTAGTGAAGGACATGAGAAGGAATTGTTTGTACCTATTCTCCCCGATCGATATATCCAAGAGTTTGTACTAAAATAAAACAAGTTATTCTTTCCGATTGATCTATCAAGAGTTCATACTATAATGACACAAAAACAAATTCAGATTCATAATACTCAATCCAACACAAAGAACCTCAAAGAGTGTCCTAAGGTTTCTACCAGAGAAACAATGACAAGAATGCGCATCAACCCCTATGCATAGATTACCCCAATGTCACCATGGGAATTAGCAAGTTGAGTGCCGAAACACATATCAAGTGAATCAATATGATACCCCATTTTCACCAAGAGTATTCAATTGCAAGACATATATCATTTGTTCTCAAATCCAAAAAGGTATTCAATCCGATAACAACAAAATCTCAACAAGAAAGCCTCAATTCATCACAACAAGATAGAGAGGGGAAAACACCATATGATCCGACTATATTAACAAAGCCCGCGATACATCAAGATTGTGACATATCAAGAACATGAGAGAGAGGGATTAAACACATAGCTACTAGTACAAACCCTCAGCCCCGAGGGTGGCCTACTCCCTCCTCATCATGGTGGCCGTCGGGATGATGAAGATGGCCACCAGTGATGAGTTCCCCTTCGGCGGAGTGCCGAAAAGAGCTCTAGATTGGACCTCGTGGACTACAGAGCCTTGCGGCAGTGGAACTTCTGATCTAGGTCTACCCCAAGGGTTTTCGGAATATTTGGGTATTTATAGGGTAAAGAGGGGGTGCGGGAGGCCACCGAGGTGGGCACAACCAACCTGGGCGCGCCAGGGGGGCTGGCGTGCCCTGGTGGGTTATGCCCCCCTCGGGGCACCCCCCAGGTGCAGCTCTGGCCCATTGTGTGTCTTCTGGCCCATAAAAAATCTCCAAAAAGTTTTGCGGTGTTTGGACTCCATTTGATATTGATTTCCTGCGGTGTAAAAAACATGCAGAAAATAGCAACGGTCACTTGGCACTATGCCAATAGGTTAGTACCAAAAATGATATAAATGACTATAAAATGATTTTAAAACATCTAAGAATGATAACATAACAGCATGGAACAATAAAAAATTATAGATACGTTGGAGACGTATCAGCATCCCCAAGCTTAATTCCTTCTCGTCCACAAGTAGGTAAATGATAAAAACAAAAAAATTGATGTGGAATTTTGCTTATCATGTCATATCATATTCTTTTCTTTATAGCATGGACATTTGGACTTTTATATGGTTCAAAGCAATAGTCTAGTTTCGACATGAGATTTAAATACTCAAGCATATTAACAACCAACCATGCCTTTCAAATATCAATGCTAAAATAAGTTCTTCCTAGCCTATCATGCTCAACCATTGATCCATTCATGAAACACACTCGCATATTAGTTACACCCAATGCTCAACTACGATCATAGTGTTTCCTAGTTGGTGCTTTATAAGAGAAGATGGAGACTCAAATTCAAAAATAAAAATTGCATAAGTAAAAGAAAATCCCTTCGCAGAGAGAAGTAGGGATTTGTAGAGGTGCCAGAGCTCAAAGCTTAAATTGAGAGATAAAATTATTTTGGGAGGCACATTTTTCCCACCAACAAAAATGACTTAAGGTTCCCAACACTTTACATGCTAGATATACCATAGGCGGTTCTCAAACATAAAATAAAGTTTATTCCTTTTCCACCAAATTTTCACAAGCCATGGCCAGCCGAATCCATGGTTGCCTTCCATACCAACACTTTCCAAGGAATCTATTATTTGACAACATAAAGTAAATTTGTTTTTCATTTCGGGACTGGGCATCCCTAATACCTTTTCCTTACTCTCGTGCAACAACAAGTGAATAAACACTCATCGTGAGAATAACACATATAGCATGGAAAATATTGGCCACCCCTCACCGCCTCACGAGCGGTATGAGCACACAAAAGAGGAATTTATTTTGAAAATTAAAGATGGCACATACAAATTTGCTTAGAACGGCAAAGGAATACCGCATATAGGTAGGTATGGTGGACTCATGTGGCAAAACTGGTTTAAAGGATTTTGGATGCACAAGTAGTTATCATACTTAGTGCAAAATGAAGGCTAGCAAAAGACTGGGAAGCGACGAACCATGAAATGAATAATCACATAAGTGAGCATTGAGCATAAATAACACCGAATAATGCACCACAAGTAGGATGTAATTTCATTGCATGATTATTGACTTTCGTGCTTGCATAGGGAATCACAAACTTTAACACTAATATTCTTACCACTGTTCAAGAAATCCTCCGATTCAGCGATTTATCGTCCGATTTATCGCTACTCTTGTGGTGACCGATAAGATTATGCCTTATCTTCACCATTTATCGCCTGGGCCAATTTATCGCTATAACAAGCGATTTATTGAGAATCTACCGATAAGTCAGGCCTATTCGTCGCGTTATGTTTGCAAAAACTATGTTTATTTGCGTTTTGTGGACCTTGTTGCGCAATATGTGCTTTTTCCTATTTTTGTTCGTCATTATACCAGGATTCAAAGGCTAGGAATTAAGGTAACACTTCTGTCCAATATTGTTTTGGTGTTGAATATAACGTATTTTAGTGTGGGAACCTTGGATTTGAAGAAAAACGGTCGATTAATAGTCGACCGATAAAATTGATTAATCAGCCGATTCCCGATTAATCTGTAATCCCTAGCCGACCGAGACGATAACGATAAGCGATATCCTCAACATTGATTCTTACTAAAGCATAATTACTCATTAACATGACTCACATATCACATCATCATGTTTTAAAACTATTACAAGGAATCAAGTTTATTTTTTCCAATGATCTTCATGAAAGTTTTTATTATATCCTTCTTGGATATCTATCATTTTGGAACTAATTTTAATGTGTTGCTTTTGATAAGCTCAAACAAATATAAGTGAAGATCATGAGCATAATATTTTCTTCTCTCAAATTAATCTAAGTGAAGCAAGAGAGAATTTCTTCAAAAATACTAAAGCACACTATGCTCAAAAAGATATAAGTGAAGCACTAGAGCAACTGCGCCAGAAAAGGGCTTTGTTGACGGGAAGTGAATGCCGCTTACCTAGCCTCCCTGGCAACTATTTGGGGGCTCTATTTTATTTAAAAACTTTCAGATATAAGTATTTTATTAAAACAGCAAGCAAAAAAAAATGACATTTCAAGAATAGCACATCTCATGTGAAGAAGCAAAAACTTAGGATCAACCGATACTAACCGATAATTGTTGATGAAGAAAGGTGGGATGCCTATCGGGGCATCCCCAAGCTTAGATGCTTGAGACCTATTGAAATATTATCTTGGGACGCCTTGGGCGTCCCCAATCTTGAGCTTTTGTGTCTCCTTAATTCTTCTAATATCACGGTTTCCTAAATATCAAAAACTTCATCCACACAAAACTCAACAAGAACTCGAGAGATAAGTTAGTGTAAACCAACGAAAAAACCTTATCATTCTCTACTGTAGAAAATCACTAAAATTATTATTCAACATTTCATACTAAATGCATATGTATATTTAATACTCCCATCCTCAAATAGAATCATTAAACATGCAAACATATGCAAACATAACAGCAATCTGTCAAAACAGTACAGTCTGTAAAGAATGCAAGAGGATCCATACTTCCCTAGCTTAATTTTTTTTTAAAGTTTAACATGCTGTAGGAAATTTAACATAGCTTACTGTGAAAAAAGTTTCAACCTTTTATCACATTCCGACTTTCCACGGGAATTTTTACAACAGCAGCAAACTTTCTGTTTTTAAACAGCAACATGTAGACTTGCAAAATAAGCATGGCAAAGGCTATCCTTGACAATTTTATTGAAATAAAAGATACAAAAAATTATTCTAAATACCAGCAAGCAAATCCTAACAAAATAAAATGATGCTCCAAGCAAAACTCATATCATGTGACTGATAAAAATATAGCTTCAAGTGAGGTTATCGATAATGTTGGAGACGAAAGAGGGGATGCCTTCCGGGGCATCCCCAAGCTTAGTTGCCTGGGTATTCCTTGAATATTTCCTTGGGGTGCCTTGGGCATCCCCAAGCTTAGGATCTTTCTGCTCCTTATTCTCCTCATATCGATATCTCACCCAAAACTTGAAAACTTTAGTCACACAAAACTTAACAAAACTTCGTGAGATGGGTTAGTATGATAAAACAAATCATTCACTTTGGGTACTGTCAAAGACAAGGTTCATAATTGTTCTCACACAATGCCTAATGTATCATATCATTTCTAAAATTTATATTGATCAATATAAGCCATAGAAACTAGAAAACAAGCAAAGTATGCATTGAAAACAGAATCTGTCAAAAACAGAACAGCTTGTAATGATCTGGACAACCACCATACTTCTGCAACTCTAAAAATTCTGAAAAAATAGTACCACGTGACAAATTTGTATATTAATCTTGTGCAAAAAGAATCAACTCAAAAGCACTCTTCTGTTAAAAATGAAAAAAATGTGAGCGCAAAAGTTTATGTTTTTCAGCAAGATCAAATCTACTATCACCCAACATGATCCTAAGGCTTTGCTTGGCACTTTATTGAAACAAAACATGTAAAACATGATTACTACAGTAGCTTAACCATGTGAACACACAAAAACAGTAGGTATAAGTATTGGGTTGTCTCCCAACAAGCGCTTTCTTTAATGCCTTTTAGCTAAGCATGATGATTTCAATTATGCTCACATAAAAGATAAAGATTAAAACACAAAGAGAGAATCATGAAGAATATGACTAGCACATTAAGTCTAACCCACTTCCTATGCATTGGGATTTTGTGAGCAAACAACTTTTGGGAGCAAGAATCAACTAGCATAGGAAGGAAAAACAAGCAAAACTTCAAGATTTTGAACACATAGAGAGGAAATTTGATATTATTGGAATGCCTACAAGCATATGTTCCTCTCTCATAGTTATTTTTAGTAGCATCATGAATGAATTCAACAATATAGCCATAACATAAATCATTCTTTTCATGATGCAAAAGCATAGAAAATTTTCTACTCTTCACATAAGCAAATTTATTCTCATGAATAGTGGTGGGAGCAAACTCAACAAAATACCTATCATGAGATTGAAAATTAAAGTCATGATGACATGTATCATGGTTACCATTATTCAATATAGCATACATGTCATCACCATAATCATCATAGATAGCAACTTTGTTATCGTAGTCAATTGAAACATCCTCCAAAGTAGTGGATTCATCACTAAATAAAGTCATGACCTCTCCAAATCCACTTATATATATAATAATCATAAATAGGAGGAATTCTACCATTATAACAAATTTCCACATCAAATCATGGGGGGCTAAAAATATCATCTTGATCAAACATAGCATCCCCACGCTTATGGCTTTGCATATCATTAGCATCACGGATATTCAAAGAATTCATACTAACAACATTGCAATCATGCTCATCATTTATGCCAAACATTTTATAGCATTCTTCTTCTAACAATTGAGCACAATTTTCCGATCCATCATTTTCAAGAAAGATATTATATAGATGATCAATAATATGATGCAACCTCAATTCTAGTTTTTTAGTTTTCTTTTTATAAACCAAACTACTGATAAAACAAGAAACTAAAATAGGTATCTCCGAAGGTGTTTGTTGGGTTGGCATAGATCAAGATTAGGATTTGAGATGTATATTACACAACTTGTTCTTGTAGACTCGTGTTGGATCTCCAAGCGCAGAGTTTTGTAGGACAATAGCAAATTTCCCTCAAGTGAATACCTAAGGTTTATCAATCCATGGGAGGTGTAGGATGAAGATGGTCTCTCTCGAACAACCCTGCAACCAAATAATAAAAAGTCTCTTGTGTCCCCAACAGACCAAATATAATGGGAAATTGTATAGGTGCACTAGTTCGGCGAAGAGATGGTGATACAAGTGTAATATGGATAGTAGATATTGATTTTTGTAATATAACAATCAAAACAACAAGGTAGAAAGTGATAAAACGGAGCACAAAGGATATTGCAATACTTGAAAATGAGGCCTAGGGTCCGTACTTTCACTAGTGCAATCTCTCAACAATGCTAATATAATTGGATCATATAACCATCCCTCAAAGTGCGATGAAGAATCACTCCAAAGTTCCTATCTAGCAGAGAACATAAGAAGGAATTGTTTGTAGCTATTCTCTCCGATCGATCTATCCAAGAGTTCGTACTATAATAACACAAAAACAAATTCAGATTCATAATACTCAATCCAACACAAAGAACATCAAAGAGTGCCCCAAGATTTCTACCGAAGAAACAAAGACAAGAACGTGCATCAACCCCTATGCATAGATTACCCCAATGTCAACGCAGGAATCCGCAAGTTGAGTGCCAAAACACATATCAAGTGAATCAATATGATACCCCATTGTCACCAATTGTATTCAATTGCAAGACATATATCAAGTGTTCTCAAATCCAAAAAATTATTCAATCCGATAACAACAAAATCTTGAAGGGAAAAACTCAATTCATCACACAAGATAGAGAGGGGAGAACACCATATGATCCCACTATGTTAACAAAGCCTGCGATACATCAAGATCGTGACATCTCAAGAACACGAGAGAGAGGGATTAAACACATAGCTACTGGTACAAACCCTCAGCCCCGAGGGTGGACTACTCTCTCCTCATCATGGTGGCCGCTGGGACAATGAAGATGGCCACCAGTGATGAGTTCCCCCTCCGGTGGAGTGGCGAAAAGGGCTCTATATTGGATCTTGTGGACTACAGAGCCTAGCGGCAGTGGAACTTCTGATCTAGGTCTACCCCGAGGGTTTTTGGAATATTTGGGTATTTGTAGGGTAAAGAGGGGGTGCGGGAGGCCACCGAGGTGGGCACAACCCACCTGGGCGCGCCAGGGGGGTCTGACATGCCCAGGTGGGTTGTGCCCCACTCGGGGCACCCCCTAGGTGTAGCTCTGGCCCATTGGGTGTCTTCTGGCCCATAAAAATCTCCCAAAAGTTTCGTAGTGTTTGGACTCCGTTTGATATTGATTTCCTATGATGTTAAAACATGTAGAAAATAGCAACTCGCACTTGGCACTATGTCAATAGGTTAGTACCAAAAAATGATATAAAATTACTATAAAATGATTGTAAAACATGCAAGAATTATAATATAATAGCATGGAAGAATAAAAAATTATAGATACGTTGGAGACGTATCAAGCCCCAGGGTGACGATGCGATCTAGTAGCTCTGTTAAGGATGAGGTGTCCGCCGAATCCTTTTTTCGGAGTATTTGAGACCGATGTAGGGGCAATGCTTGGCGATTACACGGGACGCCGTCGGCTTGATGGCCATGCGGGCACATACGGTGAAACCGCCGAGCTGGAGGACCTATCCAAAAGTCTGGCCCGTTCCAGAAGTGATATTGTCGTTGATGACGAGGTGAGCCACATATCGCTTTTGCCAGGCGCACCTAGGTGGGTTGTGCCCACCCCGGTTACCGTCCGGGCTCTGTTTTTCTCCCATTTGCTTGTTTCCCAAGATAAAATATCTTTATATACCCCCCGAACCTATTGACCACCGTATCGATAAGAAATCACGTTTTCTTCTTTCTCGTTGTTTTCTGTCAAATATGTCAAGTCAGGCATCATGACTTTTTTCTCCTCCAACAACATAGAAGACGATGCTTGGCTGATGAAGATATAAATGAAGAAGGAGGAGCCAAAGGAAGTCAGCAAGGGTGGCAAGAGCAAGGAAGTTGTGGAAGATGAAACTCTCGAAATAGAGCAGGCCTTACCGATGGAAGAAGAAGAAGAAGAAGATATCCTTCAACCATACTATGCATATCTCACCCCCGCTGAAATTGAAACTTTGAAGATCATTGAAATGGTTCGTGTTCAAAACAAATTTATCACTCGTGAAAACCTTCTGTTGCAAGAGCACATCATCGCTCTCTGAAGCGTCATCCGTAGATTGGAGCGCCTTTTAAGACCGAAGAGTGATGTCGCTTCACCTTCTTCACCACCAAAGGATACTTCAGTATCGGGTATGAGCACTCCCCTTGTCCTGTGCCAAGCTTGGGGGAGGTGCCCGGTATCATATCACCATCACTTCTTCACCTTTATCGTTTTTCTTAGTTCAACACTTTTGGTTATATCTTGACCTAGTAGAATGAATGTTCTAGCATTATCTAGTCCTTTAGTTTTAGTTTTTATTATCTTGGTTCTCTTTCGCCTTTATTTTCTTAGTTCGATCTTTAGATATCTTTTGCATTAGTTGAATAAAAGTTTAGTTCGATCTTTCTTAGAGAGTTAGTTTAGTGATCTATTTACCTATATATGTAATCGTGTGCGAGATATATAATAAAGCTTAGTTCAAGTTTTGCTTTCTTTAGTTTTATGTTCCAATCAAAATAAAGGAAAATAAATGAAAAAGATCGTATGCTAATCTTATGTTAAGTAATGACATCACATAAGCAAAACTATAAGTAGTAAAAATTATTGGAGATTGACAGACATAGCATTGGTCAATGATGCAATTCATGAAAGAATTAATAAGGGAAGAGAAGATTCACATGCAAATACACATCTTGGACATCTTTTATGATTGTCAGCCCCCACCAAAATATTATATGCCAAAATTGTTGACGTTGGACAAGGAAGACAACGTAATGACTCATGCTTGTTCATATTTACATAGAAGTTATATTGCCATAGATCCTTTAACATGTGGTGCTTGTTCAATATCTTTTCTAGACAAAAATTCCGAACTAAGTAGAGATACTACTTCTGCATCCGAAAACCCTTACACCGAAAATCTTTTTCGATAGTCCACCGTACCTACCTATGGATTGAGTAAGGTCCTTCAAGTAAGTTTTCATCGGTGCAATAAGGTAATAAAAATCGATTCTAAATATGTTGGATCATTTAGTGTGAGAGAAAATTGAGCGTTGTACGAACTTGTGATGGCAAAATAATAAAAGCAATAGACTGCATAATAAAGGTTGATATCATAAGGGGCAATATAACATGACTTTCTTTTGCACTAAGTAATTGAGCATTCAAACCAAAAAGCGCATGACAACCTCCGCTTCCCTCTGCGAATGGCCTATCTTTTACTTTTATGTATTTACCTTTATGCAAGAGTTAAAGTATTCTTCCCTATTCCTCTTTATTTTCTCTTTTTGCAAGCATCGTGTGGTGAGGAAAGATCTAGGCACATATATCCAGTTGGATATGGGTGAGCATGAATTATTATTGTTGACATCACCCTTGAGGTGAATACGTTGGGAGGCAAAACTATAAGGCCCTATCTTTCTATGTGTCCGGTTCAAACTTTTTGCTCACGTGTATGCGGTGAGTGTTAGAAATCGTACAAGTCTATATGATGGTTGGGTATGTGGACTTTCCTAAAGGCTCTGATACGAGACCCTTCCTGAAAAGATGATGAATTGTAGTTGCAAAGTTGACTCGGAACATAGTTTGTTGGTTTTCAATGGAGTTTACGCCTCTACCTCGATATTGTGATGAATTGTTACTTGTGCATGAGAAGTTATATGATAAAGCTATGTGATAAAGTGTTATAATAAAGGTTATTATTGTTACAATAATATGCATAATGCTTCTATGTCCGTATTTTGTTTTTATCAACACCTCTCTCTCTCTCTCAAAGCATGTGGACATGTTTTTCAATTTTAGTTTTCACTTGAGGACAAGCGAGGTCTAAGCTTGGGGGAGTTGATACGTCCATTTCGCATCATGTTTTACTAATGTTATTTATAATGTTTTTATGCATGATAATTCTTTATGGAGTAATTATAATGCCTTTTCTCTCGCAATATGCAAGGTTTATACAAACAAGGAGAATACTCGCAGCTGGAATTCTGGACTTGAAAAGCTACCTAAGGCCACCTATTCTGCACAACTCCAAATGAGCTGAAAATTTATAGTGAATTATTTTGGAATGTATTAAGAACACTAGTGCAAATAACTACCGGAGGAGGCCCACCAGCTGGGTGCGCCAGGGCCCCCAGGCGCGCCCTGGTGGGTTGTGCCCTCCTCGGACCACCTCTGGTGCCCCTCTTCTGGTATATAAGTCATTTTGACCTAGAAAAAATAAGGAGAAGACTTTCGGGACAGAGCACCGCCGTCTCGAGGTGGAACTTGGGCAGGAGCACTTTTGCCCTCCGACGAAGCGAATCCGCCGGGGGAACTTCCCTCCCGGAGGGGGAAATCATTGTCATCATCATCACCAACAACCCTCTCATCTTTGGGAGGCCAATCCTCATCAACATATTCAACAGGAACCCTAGTTTATCTCTTGTGTTCAATCTTTGTACCAGAACCTCAGATTGGTACATGTGGGTGACTAGTAGTGTTGATTACATCTTGTAGTTGACTACTATATGGTTTATTTGGTGTAATATTATATGTTCAGATCCGTTATGCTCTTTAATACCCCTCTGATCTTGAGCATGTTTACCATTTGTGAGTAGTTACTTTCGTTCTTGAGGTCACGGGAGAATCTTGTTGCAAGTAATCATGTGAACTTGATATGTGTTGAATATTTTGATGATATGTATGGTGTGATTCCCTTAGTGGTGTCATGTGAACGTCGACTAAATGACACTTCACCATAATTGGGACTAAGGTGCATTATGGAGTAGTTATTATATAATGGGTTGCTAGAGTGACAAAAGCTTAAACCCTATTTTATGCGCTATTTCGTAAGGGGCCGATTTGGATCCAAATGTTTAATGCTATGGTTAGATTTTATCTTAATACTTTTCTCATAGTTGCGGATGTTTACGAGGGGGTTAATAATAAGTAGGAGGTTTGTTCAACTAAGAACAACACCTAAGCACGGATCCACCCACATATCAAATTATCAAAGTAGCGAACACAAATCAAGCCAACATGATGAAAGTGACTAGATGAAATTCCCGTGTCTCCTCAAGAACGTTTTGCTTATTATAAGAAACCATTTTGGCGTGTCCTTTGCCGCAAAAGGATTTGGCTACCTTGCTGCATACTATTACCATTACCGCTACTTGCTTGTTACAAATTATCTTGCTATCAAACTATCTGTTACTGACAATTTCAGTGCTTGCAGACATTACCTTGCCGAAAACCACTTATCATTCCTTCAGCTCATCGTTGGGTTCGACACTCTTACTTATCGAAAGGACTACGATTGATGCCCTATACTTGTGGGTTATCAGAGCGTCTTGTACTATATGTGTATTTGGTTGTTTTGTTTTTTAGTTTTTCACAATCATGCTTGCTGGGCTCACCTATTTGATAAAGCCATAATTATGCTATGATTTGTTAGAATTGCTCTAGTACTTCACTTATATCTTTTTGAGCATGGTGGTGCTGTTATTTTGAAGAAATATGCTATCATGCTTGACTTAGATCATTTTGAGAGTTAGTAGAATTTTTGAAGAAACCCTCTCATGCTTCACTTAGAAGATTTTGAGAGTAAATTTTTGAAGAAATATGCGCTCTCGCACTTCACTTAAATTTGTTTGAGAGCTTATTAGTAGCAATGGCAATATTGTTTAACAGAATTTGGTCCCAAAGAGATAGATATTCAAGAGGGATATAATAAAAAATCATGAAGATCTTAATTTTTTTAGAGCTTATTAGTAGCAATGACAATATGCTTTAAAAGAATTTGGTCTCAAAGTGGTAAATATTCAATAGGGATATAATAAAAAAATCATGAAGATCATTGGATATTAGACTTGATTCCTTGCAATAGTTTTGCGATATGAAGATAGTGATATGTGAGTTATGTTGGTGAGTAATTATGCTCTAGTAAGAATATTGGTGTTAAGGTTTGTGATACCCTATGCATGCACGTTAAGTCAATAATGATGCAATGATGTTATATCCTACTTGTGGTGCATTATTTGGTGTTAGTTATGTTTAATGTTCTTTTATGATGGTTTTCATTTCATGGTTGGTCGCTTCTCAATCTTTTTGCTAGCCTCCACTTGTACTATGTAATGCCCAGGATGGAATTATACCTCCTACGTGTCGAGGCACGACTTAAAGGCATAAGTCCATCCTAGAATGATCTCAAGTTTGGTAATCTTTGCACAACTCATGTAAAAGAGGGATAGTAAACTGAAAATAGTTGGCTTACAATCGCCACGTCACAGAATAACAGTACAAGTCTCAAACATCATACAATAAGATCACTACAACCCTCTAAGGGCAAAAGCCAAATGTCAAAGTACCAAACTCAGATAAATAAAACAACCACAGGCAGATCGAAACCTAGTAAGAGACTCCACTACTGATCGTCCGGGTAGCGCACGTAGTAACGACTACGCTCCTCGTCGTACTCCCAATCCAGCTCGGTGCCATCACCTGGATAGCTCACAGCTGGACCTGCATCTGGTGTGTGAAGTAACTGTGAGCCACAGAGGACTCAGCAATCCCGTTCCCGGGTAACAGAACTATTTAAGCCTTTAGGTGAGGGAAAGGCTGAAGAAAGAACAAGTCTGCAGCAGCAACTAGCATCTAGCTTACGCGAGTGAGAGCGAGAAGAGAAGGCATCTCGAGAAGTGATCACGAAGTGATCCTAGCTACAAGCTCACAAGCATAACCCCTCCGTGTTCAACTCCCGAATCCCGATTCGGAAATTGACAGTCACGGAACACACGCTGGTAGTGTATTAGTATCATTGTGTCAAGTTATCTACAACCGGAATTAACAAGCTCCCATCTGCCACATAACCGCGGGCACGGCTTTCGAAAGTTCAAACCCTGCAGGGGTGTTCCAACTTGACCCATTACAAGCCCACGATCCGCGGAGTCGCAACTCCAAAGTGGGAAGACCCGAGTATCCTCGGAATCCCGTGCTCAAGATATACCGAGCTAAGGTAAGGCTAATCCAGCAAATCCTCCCGGTGTGCCGACACCCTGATAGTAGCCGCGCGTATCTCGTCTCAGGCCACGACCGGATGGGTGATCCCACAGGTTTTTACCAAACCTTGAGTTTCCTCGAGGTGGCCCCGCGTAACCCCCGTTTCGGACCAACACTCATGTGGAGCACTGGCCCGGGGTTGTTGATTAAGAAAGAGGGTTAATTACTCCCTATGCATGTTTAGTTTGTTATTAGGCAAATAGTACCAATGTTGGGATTTGCTGGAAAAGACTTAGCACATAGCGGTTTATCGAGGGGGTCCCATACACCCCAACCGTGTTAGGAACGCATAATCAAGGAACATAAAACCGGCTTATACGGATCCTAACGGCATGAGTGGAACAAAACACCAAGCAAAAGGCTTAGCCTTCCACCCTTGCCAATATATAGGTGATTTCAGTTTTAAGCATTTATATAGTGTGATATAACCCAACCAAACTTCATCATGAAGCAAGCATCTTCACTTCACCTGCAACTAGCAACGCTATAAGAAGGGCTGAGCGAAGCGTACTTAGCCAAGCAACGGTTTGCATAGGTAGAGTGGTTAAACATGGCAATTGGTTACAAGTAGGAGGCTGACAAGAAGAACATGGGCATCGAGGCAAAAACTATAGATCGAGACTACTAGCAATAGGCAAAGATAGTAAAGTTATCGGGGTTCGGTCATCTTGCCTGAAGAGAAGACGTTCGGAACAAAAGAAGGGTCCTCGTGCTCAAACTCGTTGGAAACCTCGTGCTCAACCTTGTTGGAAAACTCGTGCTCAACTTCCGGCTCTAAACAAGACAAACACACCAAGCACCAATCAACACGATGCAATGCGCACACGTAAAACATGAATGCATGATGGATGCACTAAAGATGCACATGGAGCACGGAAAACATCACTCAAGCAAAACACCTCAAAACAAGTTAACAACCTGATATTATTAATCTACACAGAAAATCACCCAAGTTTGATATAAGAATCGCTGAAATCGGAGTTACGGGCTAAAAGTTATGCCCGAAACAAGATTTGAGCGAAAACTGCAAATTACAGCAACATGGCATCTTGGGAGCTCAAAATAATTAATCTACAGCACCCAAAAAGCATGGCAAAGGACTTGAACATAAACTAGATATAATGTACAGCAACTAGGTCCAAAGTGCACCCCCAACGGAGTCACGGATCAATAGCAATGATCTTGGACATATTGAACTTTGAAATAAAATTCTGGCAGCAGAATTTTATTGAAAGTTTGGAGCAAAAGATAAGCATGCTACAGCCACTCAAATGGGCATGTGAGGACATGGATGGAAAGACAACAATATATACTTCATGGAACAATCAAAATCCACCCCAAAACTATCATGCTTTGTCCTACAACAACACACGAACATGGCATCGGAACGTTACAGATTTCAGACTTAGTGAAATTTCACTAAGTCCTAAAACAGCAACATCATCATAGCATCAAAAAGAGCATGTTTAAGACACCTCGAAACTAAACATGGCAAAGGGTAAGCACCTCATAAAAATACATATGACGGTGATCCCGAAACACACAAGCATGCATCATTGTGGTGAACACACCGATTACAACGAGCTCAACAAGATGGCATTTCATAACAAGTGAAAACACAACATGTGAACATGGCATCTTGGAACGAAGATAACAAGGAAACAATACATCTACTATGCAACCTATCACACACAACACGTAGTTCGTGGCAAGACGAACACGTGGACATGTCATTTGCATCGTTTGGACAAACGAGCTAAAAGATATCACAAGTCAAAGGTGGCATGAAAATAACACATAACAGCAGTTTATATCATCATGCACTCTTGCAACAGCAAAACAAGTGTCAAGATGACATCTAACATGCATGACTACAACAGGTAAAACGTAGAGGGCATCTCCACGAACATCTGGACATGCTACACGCGCAAAACGGAGCAACAGGCACCAAACTAGAGCAGTTTGAAGATTGCATCTCAGATCAGGAATAAAAGGACTTAGGGAAAAAAATTAGGTCAACCTCGGATCAGATCTGGAACAGTGAACAGTGCGGGCTTCGAACTGGAGCGGATTCGGCCCGGTAGGGGAACAGTGCGGTGGAGGCGGCGGCGCGGCGGCGGCCCACCGCTGCGTCGGCCCGGCGCGGCGCGGGAGCCCGCGGGGAGGCGAGGCGGCGGCTCGCGCGCGGAGGAGGCCCGCTCGGGCGGTGGCCCAGCGAGGCGGAGCGGGGAGGCGAGCGGTGCGGGAGGCCCCGTGGCCTGGCTGGCCCGCGGAGGGGCGCTGACGGAGGGCCTCGGCGGCGGAGGCCCGTTGGCGAACGGACGGGCCGCGCCCAGGACGCGCGGCGAGCGGGGCGAGGCGAGAGCGAGCGCCTGGGCCGGTGGAGAACCAGCGATGTGGTCCCTCGCCTGGACCGGTCGCTGCTGGGAGCGATGGGCCCGGCTGCTCGGTCGATCGAGCCGACGCGGTCGAGACGCCCGGTCGGTCTGGCGCGGCGGCGCGCGTTGACCCGGGTGGGAAACAGAGGAAACGGTCGGGCGGCGCTGGTTAGATCGAAGGATCCCCTCGGGATCTGGAGATAGCTACGGAACTGATTTTTTGGATCTGAAAGAACTGAAAAAAAAAAGAAAGGAGAGGGGAGGAAGAAGAAGGGGATGCCAACATAGACTAGGGGTCTATATATAGCAGTTTAGACTAGGGTTTGGAGAATAGGGGTGCAAGGGACCCTCCGATCGTGATCCAACGGATCCGATCGCGGGGATGATTAAAAGGGCCTAGACGGAGATAAAAGACTGCAGCAGGGGTAAATCCGGGACACGAAGCAAAGGCACTTCGGACCCACACGGACAACGGAGGGAAAAGTCAACGGAGTCCAAACGAGACGAGATTTGAGAGGCGGGTTGCACACAACAAAACAACAACACACAACACAACCTCGCGGCACACCGGTAACGTAAAACGCCCGAACAACAAAGTAGGCCTACGGGACGTCACGGACACGTGAGGGAGCTCCGGAACGCGAAACGGACAACGGAAAGAAACGCCACGAACCGGAAACAACCCACAACACAAAAGCAAAGCAATGCACATGTCTACATGATATGAATGAATGCCACACACTCACACCACAAAACGACAAAAGCCCGAAAGACAAAGAACCCGAAATGGAAATAGATGAAGCCGGAGATATATTATATGCCCAAAAGGGAAAGTATTACATCCGGGGCATTACAAACTCTCCTCTACTACAAAAAGATCTCGTCCCGAGATCTAGGACTGGAAAAAGGAAGGGTACTCAGAACGAAGATGATCTTCTCGTTCCCAGGTAGCTTCTCGGTCTGTGTGATGTGACCACTTGACTTTCAGAAACTTGATGGTCTTGTTGCGAGTCTTGCGTTCAGTTTCTTCGAGAATTGCAACTGGATGCTCTCGGTAGGAAAGGTCTTGTTGAAGATCAATCTCCTCAAACGAAATCATGCGCTCAGGTGCCTTGAAGCATTTGCGAAGCTGAGACACATGGAAGACATCATGAACATTTGCAAAGTTGGAAGGGAGCTCGAGCTGATAGGCTAGATCGCCTCTTTTGCCAAGAATTTTGAAAGGCCCGACGTATCTAGGAGCAAGCTTTCCTTTGATACCGAATCTCTGGGTTCCTTTCATCGGAGAAACTCGGAGATAGACATGATCACCGATGTCGAATGCCAAATCACGATGCTTTCCATCATAGTAGCTCTTCTGACGCGACTGAGCGGCCTTGAGATTCTCACGTATGACTTTGCACATTTCTTCGGCTTCAGAGATCAAATCATTGCCAAGAAGTTGGCATTCACCTGTTTCAGACCAGTTGAGAGGTGTACGGCACTTTCTGCCATAGAGAATTTCAAACGGTGCTTTGCCTGCACTTGCTTGAAAGCTGTTGTTGTAAGAGAATTCTGCAAATGGAAGACAGTCTTCCCATTTCATGCCGAAGGAGATGACACAGGCTCTGAGCATATCTTCTAGGATCTGATTCACACGCTCGACTTGACCACTAGTCTGAGGGTGAAAGGCAGTGCTGAACCTGATCTTCGTGCCCATGGCGGACTGAAAGGAGTCCCAGAACTTTGATGTGAACAAGCTGCCACGGTCTGAGGATATCACTTGAGGAATGCCATGTAGGGACACAATTCTGGAAGTGTACAGCTCTGCAAGTTGAGCTGCATTGATTGATTCTTTGACTGGAAGAAAGTGAGCAACTTTGGTAAGCTTGTCAATCACCACAAAGATAGCATCATTTCCTCGCTTGGATCTTGGAAAGCCAGTGACGAAGTCCATTTCAATGTGGTCGAACTTCCACTCAGGAATAGGAAGAGGTTGGAGAAGACCGGCTGGACGTTGATGTTCTGCTTTCACTCTTCTGCATACATCACATTCATTCACGAATTGGGCAATTTCCCTTTTCATGCGTGTCCACCAGTAAGATTGCTTGAGGTCTTGATACATCTTGGAACTGCCAGGATGAATGGAAAGGAGAGAGTCATGAGCTTCTTCCATTATGAGCTTCCTGAGATCACCTTTGGGAACAACGAGTCTGTCCTCGAAGAACAAGGTATCTCTCTCATCAACACGGAAGCACTTGTATTTTGGAGTGCCCTTTGCAATCCCATGTTTCACCTTCTTCACCATGGTATCACTGAGCTGGGCCTCACGGACTTGATCTTCCAAGGTAGGAGCAATCTGGAGATTAGCAAGAAAACCCTGCGGAACAACCTGAAGGTTGAGCTTCCTGAAAGCTTCACAAAGCTCAGGTTGGTGTGGCTTGATAAGAAGGCTGTTGCAATATGCCTTTCTGCTCAAAGCATCTGCAATGACATTCGCCTTGCCTGGAGTGTACTCAATGCTGGGGTTGTACTCTTGGATCATCTCGACCCAACGAGTCTGGCGGAGGTTCAGATGCGGCTGTGTGAAGATGTACTTCAAGCTCTTGTGATCAGTGAAGATGTCGACCTTTCTGCCCAACAACAGATGTCTCCACGTAATCAGAGCATGTACCACAGCTGCTAGCTCGAGATCATGTGTGGGATAGTTCTTCTGAGCTGGCTTTAGCTGACGTGAAGTGTAAGCCACAATTCTCTTCTCTTGCATAAGCACACCACCAAGACCTTGAAGAGAAGCGTCACAGAACACTTCATAGGGCTTGGATTCATCTGGAGGAATCAGAACTGGAGCTGAGACAAGCTTCTCTTTGAGGGTTTTGAAAGCCACTTCACACTCGGGAGACCAAAAGTATTTGACATTCTTCTGAAGGAGGTTGGAAAGAGGCTTGGCAATCTTGGAGAAGTTCTCCACAAACCTTCTGCAATAGCTGGCAAGACCCAGAAAACTGCGGAGCTGCTTGACGTTCTGAGGAGCTTCCCAGTTGACAATTGCTTCAACTTTCTCGGGATTAACCGCAATACCGTCAGCTGAGATAATGTGGCCCAGGTACAAAACCTTATCGAGCCAAAACTCGCACTTTGAGAACTTGGCATAGAATTTATGCTCTCGGAGTCGATCAAGAACCAGACGCAAGTGCTTTTCGTGATCTTCTTCATTCTTGGAAAACACCAGAATATCATCCAGATACACAAGCACAAACTCGCCAGTATAGGGGTTGAAGATGTAATGCATCATCCTTGAAAAGGTAGGAGGAGCATTGGCGAGACCGAAGGACATGACGGTATACTCATATGAACCGTAGCTCGTTCTGAAGGCCGTCTTGGGAATGTCTTCCTCGCGAATGCGAATTTGATGATAGCCCATTCGGAGGTCAAGCTTAGAGAATATTTTAGCTCCTTTGAGCTGCTCAAAGAGTTCATTGATGTTGGGGAGCGGATACTTGTTCTTAATCGTCTTCTTGTTCAATGGCCGGTAGTCAACACAGAGACGCTCCGTGCCATCTTTCTTCTTGACAAATAAGACACCACAGCCCCACGGAGATGTACTCGGTCTGATGAGACCCATACGCTCCTGTTCATCCAACTGTCTCTTCAATTCCTTCAATTCATCTGAAGAGAGCTTGTATGGACGCCGACAAACAGGTTCGGTGCCCGGCTCGAGTTCAATGACAAACTCCACCTGACGGTGTGGAGGCATTCCTGGAAGTTCTTCTGGAAAGACGTCTTGATATTCGTTCACCACTGGAATTTGCTCTATGGCATTAATTTCACCCTTATCATTAAGAGAGAAAAGCCGAATAGTATTATCCCTGGAGGCGAAGATAATCACATCTTCATCAGAATGAGTCAATTTGACTTCCTTTTGAGCACAATCAATGTGAGCATCGTGCTGAGAAAGCCAATCCATTCCGAGAATGAGGTCGATATCAGAATGACCAAGAATCACCGGAGAAGCCAAAAATCGATAATCACCCATGCGAATGGAAACATCCGGAGCATATATACTGGAATGCATCAATCTACCCGGAGAAACAACTGATAACTCCCTTGGCAAACTTTTGATGCCCACATCATACTTGGATGCAAAAGGTTGAGACATGAAAGAGTATGATGCACCCGAATCAAATAACACTTTAGCAGGAAAAGAGTTCACTGGAAGGTTACCCAGAATGACATCAGAAGAAGCCTCTGCTTGTGCTGCATTCATCAGATTGACCCTTGCAGACTTTGGATCATGCCTGACAATAGCTGAACTCATAGGAGGAGGAGGTGGAAGACGCTTCGGATTCGGACATCTGTTGGCATAGTGACCTTTCTGAGTGCATTTGTTGCAAGTCACTTCTGAGAGAGGACGGAACTGAGAGCCACTGGACTTGGAGCCTTGAGACTGAAACTGCTTCTTCGACTGGTTGCTTGGGTTGGGTGGGTGGGAGAAACCACGGCCACTAGAGTTCTTGTTGTTGGAGTTGTTGAAAGGAGCTCGAATCATTGGAGGAGGAGGAAGCCAGAATTTCTGTTGTTTCGCAGCCAACTGAGACGATGAGGTAGAGTGAACAGCATCTCGAATTCTCTTCTTAGAAGCCTCCATCTTAAGCTGAGCTGCTTCTTGTTTCAAAGCCATGTTATAGAACTTATCGAATTCGTCTGGCTCGAACAGAGTGAGAGCAAGCTGAAGTTCATCTTTGAGACCTCCACGGAACTGATAGATTTTGCTCTTTGCATCAGGTATGTCTTGCTTTGCATAGCGAGCGAGGTTTTGGAACTTGACATTATACTGATAGACTGTCATGGAGCCCTGCTTGAGGTTGCGGAATTGCTCACGCATACCCTCAATGACACTTGTAGGAATGTGATGCGAGCGGAAATCCTTGCAGAAATTCTCCCACGAGATCACTTGACCCGGCCTTGAGTCTTTGTACTGCTGCCACCAATCAGCTGCTTGATCTTTCAGTTGGAAGGCTGCAAACTTCACATAGTCATCTTCTTTCACGTTACTGCACTCAAAATGCTTCTTGATATCGGTCAGCCAATCCTCAGCATCAAGAGGGTCGACACAGTAACTGAAAGCTTTAGGATTGTTGGCCAAGAACTGGTTGAGGGTAGCATGGTGCTGCTGGAAGAAGTTGCATTGGTTCATTGGAACGCCCTGATTAGCTTGATTAGCTTGATTAGCTTGCATCATCTGCATCATCTGCATCATCAACTGAGTGTTCTGAGCAGTAGTCTGCATAATTGCTCTCCAAGCCTCAGGCGGAGGAGGAGGAGAAGGAGGACGTTCTGGAACCTCTTCACCCTCTGGGTTGGCATTCGGAACCTTTTTCGGAGCCATCCTGTAAGAGATGACCACGAATCAGCAATTGATTGACAAAAGGAATAAGCTGAATCAATGGAATGAATTGCAACAAGTCTTCACAATAATCATTCTAACAATAAGAACGAATGAAATCATCCGAACAAGAGGAACGAATGAATTTCTTAGTTAAATGATAACATCAGTCTTCACGAGAAGCCACATAGGGATCAAAAGGATAAAATAATAAAACAACAAGGTACGGAAAGGAACAAACACAAGAAAGGAGTTTCGTTCTAACATCTTTGTGCTGAAAGCATATGAACGCGTTACGAAAAGGTTTTGCAATCCCCGGATCAGCATAGCCAAGGACCCTTTAAGATGCAACTCCTGATAGTAACCTCGGTCATATAACTCCTTCACTCAATGTCGAACCCCGAACTCACTAACCTGCATTCGTTGGAAGAATGCCTACGATCTACTGGATAAAACCCACCTATAGCTTTCCGAAAGATTCCAGTTATGCAATCAGGTGTTGGGGATACACGGGAAGCACCGCACAATCAACTCTAACCTACATCCAGGTGTATCCATCCTTCAACACATAACCAGTCTTTCTCGGAAACTGTGTACCTCGGACCTTCGAAAAGCATCCACTATAACAAGCTATGGCAATACTCCCGAACTACCTCCCCAGTACTGGGTGATGTCGGGGTTATCTTGCCACTGGCCGTATAGGGGAGATTTTCGATGTCGGCCGTCTTAAGTATTTAGTACTGTCGCGATATGCTTGTTACAGTGATACCCCGAAGCTCAACTCCTCGGTAACAGGAGGCATCGGGAACAATATCCTTGTCACAAGAACATCGAAACAATCCCAGAATACTCGCGGGAATCCTAAAAAAATTTTGTGCAAATTTTGAAGATAGGAGAGACAAGAGTAGACGTCAGGAGTCCTCACCAGAGAGAAAGGGGATGAGAAGCAAAGAAATCCTACTCTCCGATATAATATAGGACTCAAAAGTTTTCAGTGTGTGCCTAGACTCAACCGTCAACGGTTCGATCAAACAGTGGGGGCTCCTAGGTCGGAGAAGGCTCTGATACCAACTTGTAATGCCCAGGATGGAATTATACCTCCTACGTGTCGAGGCACGACTTAAAGGCATAAGTCCATCCTAGAATGATCTCAAGTTTGGTAATCTTTGCACAACTCATGTAAAAGAGGGATAGTAAACTGAAAATAGTTGGCTTACAATCGCCACGTCACAGAATAACAGTACAAGTCTCAAACATCATACAATAAGATCACTACAACCCTCTAAGGGCAAAAGCCAAATGTCAAAGTACCAAACTCAGATAAATAAAACAACCACAGGCAGATCGAAACCTAGTAAGAGACTCCACTACTGATCGTCCGGGTAGCGCACGTAGTAACGACTACGCTCCTCGTCGTACTCCCAATCCAGCTCGGTGCCATCACCTGGATAGCTCACAGCTGGACCTGCATCTGGTGTGTGAAGTAACTGTGAGCCACAGAGGACTCAGCAATCCCGTTCCCGGGTAACAGAACTATTGAAGCCTTTAGGTGAGGGAAAGGCTAAAGAAAGAACAAGTCTGCAGCAGCAACTAGCATCTAGCTTACGCGAGTGAGAGCGAGAAGAGAAGGCATCGCGAGAAGTGATCACGAAGTGATCCTAGCTACAAGCTCACAAGCATAACCCCTCCGTGTTCAACTCCCGAATCCCGATTCGGAAATTGATAGTCACGGAACACACGCTGGTAGTGTATTAGTATCATTGTGTCAAGTTATCTACAACCGGAATTAACAAGCTCCCATCTGCCACATAACCGCGGGCACGGCTTTCGAAAGTTCAAACCCTGCAGGGGTGTTCCAACTTGACCCATTACAAGCCCACGATCCGCGGAGTCGCAACTCCAAAGTGGGAAGACCCGAGTATCCTCGGAATCCCGTGCTCAAGATATACCGAGCTAAGGTAAGGCTAATCCAGCAAATCCTCCCGGCGTGCCGACACCCTGATAGTAGCCGCGCGTATCTCGTCTCAGGCCACGACCGGATGGGTGATCCCACAGGTTTTTACCAAACCTTGAGTTTCCTCGAGGTGGCCCCGCGTAACCCCCGTTTCGGACCAACACTCATGTGGAGCACTGGCCCGGGGTTGTTGATTAAGAAAGAGGGTTAATTACTCCCTATGCATGTTTAGTTTGTTATTAGGCAAATAGTACCAATGTTGGGATTTGCTGGAAAAGACTTAGCACATAGCGGTTTATCGAGGGGGTCCCATACACCCCAACCGTGTTAGGAACGCATAATCAAGGAACATAAAACCGGCTTATACGGATCCTAACGGCATGAGTGGAACAAAACACCAAGCAAAAGGCTTAGCCTTCCACCCTTGCCAATATATAGGTGATTTCAGTTTTAAGCATTTATATAGTGTGATATAACCCAACCAAACTTCATCATGAAGCAAGCATCTTCACTTCACCTGCAACTAGCAACGCTATAAGAAGGGCTGAGCGAAGCGTACTTAGCCAAGCAACGGTTTGCATAGGTAGAGTGGTTAAACATGGCAATTGGTTACAAGTAGGAGGCTGACAAGAAGAACATGGGCATCGAGGCAAAACCTATAGATCGAGACTACTAGCAATAGGCAAAGATAGTAAAGTTATCGGGGTTCGGTCATCTTGCCTGAAGAGAAGACGTTCGGAACAAAAGAAGGGTCCTCGTGCTCAAACTCGTTGGAAACCTCGTGCTCAACCTCGTTGGAAAACTCGTGCTCAACTTCCGGCTCTAAACAAGACAAACACACCAAGCACCAATCAACACGATGCAATGCGCACACGTAAAACATGAATGCATGATGGATGCACTAAAGATGCACATGGAGCACGGAAAACATCACTCAAGCAAAACACCTCAAAACAAGTTAACAACCTGATATTATTAATCTACACAGAAAATCACCCAAGTTTGATATAAGAATCGCTGAAATCGGAGTTACGGGCTAAAAGTTATGCCCGAAACAAGATTTGAGCGAAAACTGCAAATTACAGCAACATGGCATCTTGGGAGCTCAAAATAATTAATCTACAGCACCCAAAAAGCATGGCAAAGGACTTGAACATAAACTAGATATAATGTACAGCAACTAGGTCCAAAGTGCACCCCCAACGGAGTCACGGATCAATAGCAATGATCTTGGACATATTGAACTTTGAAATAAAATTCTGGCAGCAGAATTTTATTGAAAGTTTGGAGCAAAATATAAGCATGCTACAGCCACTCAAATGGGCATGTGAGGACATGGATGGAAAGACAACAATATATACTTCATGGAACAATCAAAATCCACCCCAAAACTATCATGCTTTGTCCTACAACAACACACGAACATGGCATCGGAACGTTACAGATTTCAGACTTAGTGAAATTTCACTAAGTCCTAAAACAGCAACATCATCATAGCATCAAAAAGAGCATGTTTAAGACACCTCGAAACTAAACATGGCAAAGGGTAAGCACCTCATAAAAATACATATGACGGTGATCCCGAAACACACAAGCATGCATCATTGTGGTGAACACACCGATTACAACGAGCTCAACAAGATGGCATTTCATAACAAGTGAAAACACAACATGTGAACATGGCATCTTGGAACGAAGATAACAAGGAAACAATACATCTACCATGCAACCTATCACACACAACACGTAGTTCGTGGCAAGACGAACACGTGGACATGTCATTTGCATCGTTTGGACAAACGAGCTAAAAGATATCACAAGTCAAAGGTGGCATGAAAATAACACATAACAGCAGTTTATATCATCATGCACTCTTGCAACAGCAAAACAAGTGTCAAGATGACATCTAACATGCATGACTACAACAGGTAAAACGTAGAGGGCATCTCCACGAACATCTGGACATGCTACACGCGCAAAACGGAGCAACATGCACCAAACTAGAGCAGTTTGAAGATTGCATCTCAGATCAGGAATAAAAGGACTTAGGGAAAAAAATTAGGTCAACCTCGGATCAGATCTGGAACAGTGAACAGTGCGGGCTTCGAACTGGAGCGGATTCGGCCCGGTAGGGGAACAGTGCGGTGGAGGCGGCGGCGCGGCGGCGGCCCACCGCTGCGTCGGCCCGGCGCGGCGCGGGAGCCCGCGGGGAGGCGAGGCGGCGGCCCGCGCGCGGAGGAGGCCCGCTCGGGCGGTGGCCCAGCGAGGCGGAGCGGGGAGGCGAGCGGTGCGGGAGGCCCCGTGGCCTGGCTGGCCCGCGGAGGGGCGCTGACGGAGGGCCTCGGCGGCGGAGGCCCGTTGGCGAACGGACGGGCCGCGCCCAGGACGCGCGGCGAGCGGGGCGAGGCGAGAGCGAGCGCCTGGGCCGGTGGAGAACCAGCGATGTGGTCCCTCGCCTGGACCGGTCGCTGCTGGGAGCGATGGGCCCGGCTGCTCGGTCGATCGAGCCGACGCGGTCGAGACGCCCGGTCGGTCTGGCGCGGCGGCGCGCGTTGACCCGGGTGGGAAACAGAGGAAACGGTCGGGCGGCGCTGGTTAGATCGAAGGATCCCCTCGGGATCTGGAGATAGCTACGGAACTGATTTTTTGGATCTGAAAGAACTGAAAAAAAAAGAAAGGAGAGGGGAGGAAGAAGAAGGGGATGCCAACATAGACTAGGGGTCTATATATAGCAGTTTAGACTAGGGTTTGGAGAATAGGGGTGCTAGGGACCCTCCGATCGTGATCCAACGGATCCGATCGCGGGGATGATTAAAAGGGCCTAGACGGAGATAAAAGACTGCAGCAGGGGTAAATCCGGGACACGAAGCAAAGGCACTTCGGACCCACACGGACAACGGAGGGAAAAGTCAACGGAGTCCAAACGAGACGAGATTTGAGAGGCGGGTTGCACACAACAAAACAACAACACACAACACAACCTCGCGGCACACCGGTAACGTAAAACGCCCGAACAACAAAGTAGGCCTACGGGACGTCACGGACACGTGAGGGAGCTCCGGAACGCGAAACGGACAACGGAAAGAAACGCCACGAACCGGAAACAACCCACAACACAAAAGCAAAGCAATGCACATGTCTACATGATATGAATGAATGCCACACACTCACACCACAAAACGACAAAAGCCCGAAAGACAAAGAACCCGAAATGGAAATAGATGAAGCTGGAGATATATTATATGCCCAAAAGGGAAAGTATTACATCCGGGGCATTACATACTAAGAGGGGATATTGCTTCTACATCCAACTCCTAAAACCCAAGTTGAGCCAAATGATTCCACCATACCTACCTATATGCGGTATTTCCATGTCGTTCCAAGTAAATTTGTATGTGCCAACTCTAATTTTCAAAATAAATTTCTCTTTTGTGTGCCCGTACCGCTCATGAAGCATCAGGGGGTGGTCGATATTTTCCATGCTAGGCATGTTATTCTCAAGATGAGTGTTTATTCACTTGTCATTGCACGAGAGTGTGGCGGTAATAGGGATGCCCAGCCCAAAATGCAATAAAATACTATAATAAATTCCTTAGTATGCGGCACCCGTGGATGTGGCTAGCCAAGGATTGTGAAATAATGGTGGAAAGGAAATAAACTTTATTTTATGTTTGGGAACCGCCTATGATTTATCTAGCAAGGAAGATATTGGGAATCCTTGGTCGTTTACGGTGACAGGAAAAGAATGCCACACAAAATAATTTTATCTCTCAATTTAAGCTAAGAGCTCTGACACCTCTACAAATCTCTGCTTTCCTCTGTGAAGGGCCTATCTATTTACTTTTATGCAATTTTTATTTTTCTTGAGTTTCATCTTCTCTTATAAAGCACCAACTAGGAAGCACCATTATCATACTTGAGCATTAGATGTAGCTAATATTTGGATGTGTTTCATTAATGGATCAATGATAGAGCATAATGGGCTAGGGATAGCTTTCTTTAGTGTTGATATTTTGAAAGACATGATTGCTTGTTGATATGCTTGAGTATTAAAGTCTTCATGTCAAATTATAGACTATTGCTTTGAAACAACTACAAGTCCAAATGTCCATGCTACAAACAAAAATAATATGATGAATACGTTAGGCAGCATTCCACATCAAAAATTATGTTTTTATCATTTACCTACTCGAGCACGAGAAGGAATTAAGCTTGGGGATGTTGATAAGTCTCCGAAGTATCTATAATTTTTTTATCGTTCCATGCTATTATATTATCAATCTTGGATGTTTTACATATATTTCCTAGCAACTTTATATCATTTTTTGGGACTAACCTATTGACATAGTGCCCGGTGCTAGTTGCTATTTTTTGCTTGTTTTTTACTTTGCAGAATATCAATACCAAGCGGAGTCCAAATGCAACAAAAAAATTGGAGATTTTTTCTGCCTGGAAGACGTGTACCAGAGGAGGCCCGTGGGGCCCATAAGACACCAGGGCGTGTCAGAGGCCCCAGGCTCACCATGGTGCCTCGTGGGGCCCATGGTGCCCTTTTCCACCAACCTTCGACTCTATAAATACCACAATATTCTAGAAACCCTAGAGGAGTTGACGAAAAATTTGTTTCAGCCGCCGCAAGTTCTAGAACCACGAGATCCAATCTAGAGGCCCTTTCCGGCACTCCGCCGGAGGGGGACGCAATCATGGATGGGTTCATCATCCTCATTGGTGCTCCTCCAATGATGAGTGAGTAGTGTACAACAGACCTATGGGTCCGTAGTTAGTAGCTAGATGGCTTATTCTCTCTTTTTGATCTTCAATACAATGTTCGCCTTGATGTTCTTGGAGATCTATTTGATGTTACTCTTTTTTGCGGTTTGTTTGTTGGGATCCCATGAATTGTGAGTTTATGATCAGATCTATCCATACATGATTATTATAGCCTCGTATTTCTTCTTCGATATTTTGGTTTTGTTTGGCCAACTTGATTGATTTATGTTGCAATGGGAAGAAGTGCTTTGTAATGGGTTCGATATTGCGGTGCTCAATCTCAGTGATAGAAAGAGACATGACATGCATGTGTCGTTGCGGATAACAAGATGGGGCATATTCCTACAAGAATAGACCTTGTATGCATCATGTCATTGTTCTTAAAGCATTACTCCATTCCTCCATGAACTTAATACACTAGATGCATGCTGGATAGCGGTTGATGTGTGGAGTGATAGTAGTAGATGGAGGCAGGAGTCGGCCTACTAATCTTGCACGTGATGCCTAGATACATGATCACTGTCTTGGATATCATCATAATTATTTGCTTTTCTATCAATTGCCCATAAGTAATTTGTTTACCGACCGTATGCTATTTTCTCGAGAGAAGCCACTAGTGAAATTTACGGCCCCGGGGTCTATTTCTATCATATATTTTCAGATTTGTTTTGCCAAAAATCCAAAAATACTTTGATGTGTTTTATTTTCCTTTATGTTATTTTGCATCTATCAATCTATCTATTTATCTTACCTTGGAGGGATTGACAACCCCTCTACACATTGGGTTGCGAGGTTTTGTTGTTTGTGTGTAGGTGATGTTTAGATAGTGTTGCTTGGTTCTCCTACTGGATTGATAACCTTAGTTTCATAACTGTGGGAAGTACTTACCACTGCTGTGCTGCATCACCCCCTCCTCTTCGGGGAATTTACCAACGCGGATTACAAGGAGCAGTACACGTGCTGCTGCAGCTACACGAGTTGTTGCTCCAGCTCTCGTTCGCTCGTGCTGCTGCTCTGCTCTTCCTCTCGCTCATGTCGCTGCTCTGCTCTTCCTCTGGCTCGTGCTGCTGATAATGGTACACAGGCAGCTTCAGTTACTCTGCATTCATGTCCATCCCTTAGGGCTATTTTGGTTCAAAGGAAAATTTGAAGGAAAAACATAGCAATAGGAAATTTTCCTATCGTACTCTGATATTCAATTATTCATGCATTTGGTTGAAAGGAATGGAGCAAAACATCCACCTGGACCTAATTTTCAAAATTCTTAGAATGAAAATAAGACTAAGTGCATTAGTGGAAGAATAACATTCTAACTGTACAGATTTTCATGTGGTTTGGCTTTAATTGGCCATGTTTATTTGCATTCCTTTGCTCTTCTAGTTCCTGTGAACCAAACATCCAAGCTAAAACAAATTATGTGTTTACAAATGCTCTTTTTTCACGCGCATTCCTATCATATTCCGGTGTTTTTCCTATCCCTACGTTTTCAGAATCTTGCAAGCCAAAGGAGCCCTTACAGAATTATTTCAGTTACAGATAGGTGTCGAAGAAAACTTTGTGTGGTTGTCCTGCTCCTACCTCACCATCGTCTGCCTCAACTGAGATGCTCCATCGACAGAAGCGTCCCCCATACCAGACATCATGAGTCCTCACCGTCTTTCTCCGCCTCATATCTCCTTCCCTGCAGCCGGCAGCCACCACAACTGAATTACCATCATCGACTCAGCAGATAAACCTGAAGAATACACGGGTCCACGAGAGGTCACACTCTTTTGTTTCTTCTTACATTATGCATTGGTTAATATTACCTGCTACTTTATCATCATGTTCACCTCTTAGACTCCAAGTCACGTCAAAATTAATGCTCGAACTTGAGTTATAAAACGCTTGTGGGGCACATATGGTGGCAGCAATGAATTGTATCCATGTCTATTATCTAGTTCGGGTAGGGTATGTCCATGTTGTTCATCTTCGGTGGGAAAGAAATAGTAAAGCAATCATCATCTGTCTTTTTATTAAAGTAAAGCTATCATGAGTGTGCTATCATTATTTCTGGATCTATCCACTGGTTCCATCACTCTAGGTTTTTGCATGCTCTCCTCATATAATATCACTATTTTATTTTTGTATGCATGTCAGTTATTGTACACAGTCATGATGAGCATGTAGAGAAAAAGAGAAGAGTTTTGCACAGCAATACAATGTCATGCATACATTGCTCCATGGTGGGTGCAATGGCAAACCCTTCCCCCCTCCTCCAGATTGTAATCCATAGGAAGATAGCTATTCAGAGGGAGCCGACTACTCCTATTTACCCCCCGGGGTGTTTGATCTAACTTTCCATGATGATGTATGTTGGTCACATCATGCATATGTTCCCTTGCATTGCTTACTTTCGACATCATATATATCATCTACTTAGCTTAGACATGTTTTGTGATGCCACCTAATTAGTTTCTATATCGTATATGTGAATTATGCAATCTCATCTTTTTAGCCATCCATAATATATGTGAAATATGCAATGCCATCATGTTTAGCGAGGCATCATATATTTGAATTATATCTTGCCATTCCTATTTTTCTTATTATATTTCCATTTGTCGACAATGTTTGTACATTCAACAACTCTTCTTGTGAATCAGCCATTTGAGTGGGTGATGGAAAAATCTGGAGTGAAAACAAGGTCTTCAGAGCAGACAATGCTACCTGTCAAAGCATATCTCTTTTTGGGTCCAGATAGCTCCTCGGAGATGGATTCAGAGATAGATGACCAGTCCTAGCCCCCTCCCCTGAGGTGTATGCTCTAACTTGGCAGGGTTATACAACTCATATCATGCATATGGTTTCTTGCATTGCATACTTCAGACATCATATACACAATATTCAACACCATGTTCTTAGTTCAGACATCATACATGTGAATGCCATCTGCTTAGTATATAAATCACATATGTGAATTATATCATGCCATCCTGATTACTTAGATAACGTGTATGTGATTTATGTCATGTGAACAGGTTTACGAAAGACATCATATAATCATTTCATGCCATCATGTTATGTTATTCATCATATCTTTGAATTGTGTCATGCTATTCAATTTTCATATATGTGAAATTATGTCATGATATCCTTTCTATTTAAACAATATATATATGTGAACTATTTCATGCCCTCTTTTTTCCTCACTATCTATTGCATCTATCTCTCATACAAGGTGTGTACATTCAACTACTTTTCTTGTTTATCAGTCATTTGAATTGGAGGGGTGATGTCAATATCTTGCGGAGTAAAACATGTTCTTCAAATAAAACAGGGCTGCCTGTTGATGGAGATAGCACCCCGGTTGTACATGCACAAGTACCAGCCCTATCAAACACAACCCAGACACTCACAGATTGTACCCCTACTTCGATGGACAGATAACCAGCTTCACCCAATCTAACCCCAACCCGAGCAGATAGTAACCTAGTTCCATTAGACACAACACCACCTCCACCACAGAGCTCCCAAACAAGAGCAGTTAGTAAGGCCGCTCCAGTGCCCAAAGCGCCAGGACCACCACGGCGAACCCAAACTCCACTAGTTAGTAGACCTTTTCCTGTTGACGAAGCACAACTAGTCATTCGTAGTTTAGCGTCTATCGGATTTGATGTTGTTAAATCCTATATGCGTATCTTCCCGTCATGGAAATATTATACTAAAGATGAAGGGAAAAGCTAGTTGGAGGTGTTCGTCCAGGAGTTATGTGTAAGTAATGTTATTCATGGAAATTACTTTGCTTTGTCCCATACTTTCTACCTTCCTTCCGGTTGTAATACATCAAATGTTCACATTTTTCTCTATGGAGAAGGGCCGATTTGGAATCTCAGGTTGAGGTAACTTGTGCAAATACCTCTATTATCTTCAAGAATGCTTTGTGGCTGTATCGGAATTACCTGAAGAAAACATACTTCACTGGCAAGGAAACTTATCAAATTCCCTTACTTTCTCCTCAGACACACATTTACACGATGATGACTCAGAACGTCTTGTTCGGTACTGGTCCAGAACCAAGAATCAGGTAGGGTCTATGAGGTCATTTTTCATTTTGAAGTAATATATGCTTGCGTCCTACTATACTATTTTCTTGTAGAACAAGTGCTTAAACCTGAAGAACAACTGTTCTCAAGTAAGATTCCATTGGTATGATGCATACTGATTTTCTCTTGTATCACTATATTAATTTACTCGTACAAACTTATTTTAAAAATTTAAGGATCCAATGGAAACACCAGTGGCTCAACAGGTATGTTTAAACATGTTTATTTAACTGGTTTGCTCTTCTAATTGCTCTATGTTGATTTCAATTTCAATTGTGTATACAGTTTTGTTCTCATATCATGCACATTACTAGCATCAAAACAGAGCCAATAGTGTTGTTGTACACGTATACCCGTGGTACCCATCTGAAATCTTGTTGTGTCATGTAGTTTCCCACACTTGTATTCTTGCAACGCTTCTTTGAACTAATATGATTTGAAGTGTGTCTCTAATTTAATTTGGCAAGACAATGCAGCAACCATAGCACATAGATAAATGTTTCTTTGATGCTTTTATTATGTATTACTTTGCAATAGAAGATTTTTTAATCCTGTCCACCTTACTACTGAACTAATCCACCAAAATGAGTTTCATGTACTACTCCCTCCGTCCCAAAATAAGTGACTCAACTTTGTACTAACTTTGGTACAAAGTTAGTACAAAGTTGAGTCACTTATTTTGGGACGGAGGGAGTACATGTTAAACATGTTATGTTTCTCCTTGTTTCTTCTTTTAGAATATGATAGAATATTGCACAAGAGTACCTTATTAAGCAATGGTAAAGGAAGTAATGCAGATAAGGTTCATGATAGTGAGATAGCCTTGTTGGTCTCGAACAAAGCTGATAAAATAGATAAGGAAGACTATCTTGAAGACAGTGAGACAAACCCAAAGTCTATCTTGATGCCGTGTTCGAGTTACTGGCCACTACCACTGACACGAGCTCTTCGAACCTTCTGTCTGATTCAGTTTGGCTTCTTGAGTCACAACTACAAGCTGGAAGGCATCGATCAGTTATGTTGCAACAAGAAGACAAAGGAGTGAGGAAGTCCCTTCAGAATTCAGATGCATACTTTATGTTGCAACAGCAAGCGTTGGAGGATTTTAGTGCCAAACAAGAGAAACTTAATAAGCTTGCTAAGCTTATTGCCAACATGGTGGATACCTAGGATAATATTTCTTGAGATCTTCTAAAATTGTTTCAGTCATATGGACTTGTTTTGCTGCCGCGTTTATTTGCGCCGATGGCCAATTTAGACGCCCAGTGTATGTAATATGCTGCTTTGTTCCCTATATTGGCACTATTGGCAAACTTTGGTGCCTAGTGGATGTAATATTTGTAATAGCTGTAATGGCCTAGCGTAAGTTGCGCTTATTTATTTCCTTATTGTCTTGTTTATTTGTTTGCTTGTAGTCACTCGGTTCTTTTTCTGCGGACCATGGTCCTGCTACTTGTTGTAGTGACCATTGGCCTCCCACAGGCCGTCGAATTCTTGGGCCTTCTACGGCCCATGGAGTTCATGAGTCCTCTATGGGCCGTCAAATTAATGGGCCTTATACGGGCCGTCAAATTCATGGGCCTTCTACGGGTCGTATCATTGATAGACCAAACATGGGTCGTACTATTCATGGACCAATAACGGGCCACAATATGGGCCATAACGGGCTAAAATGGGAATCATTTGTTTATGGGCCCGACCATAAGGGGCCATTAACAAGCCAACATGTATCACGGGATTAATTCTATCGACATGCATGACGGGTTATTAATGGGCCGGAATAGAGATGCTACGAAAACGGTCCAATGGTTTAATGTGCCACAAATGGGTCGACTTTAACCACGGGATGAATTGTCCCATTAGCGAAACAGGCCAATAACGGACCGTAAGTAATCGAGTGCTAGAAATGAGCCCAATAATAAATGGGCCCATAGAAGGCTGAAAGATAACACGGGCTGCAAATGGCCAAACTAATAAATGGGACATTAGTGGGTATAAAGTATTATACTGTTCATTATGGGCCAGTTTCACCACGGGCCATTAAAGGGCCCAAAGATACAAAAGACCTCATATGGGTTGAAAGATTTCATGGGCCATACATGGGCCAAAGTGACAATGGGCTGGAATTATATTGGACGGCCCACATGACGCTACTAGGCTGAATTTGGAAAGGCCATATCGGGTCGTGAGTTAACAGGCCATGAATGGGCTATACGCGAGCAGGTCGTTAACGTGCTTTCGATGGTCTGGCCTGTTAACTTTGACCAAATCAAGCGGGCCGGCCTTTTAACCTAAATGGGCAACTATTGGGCCGATCCACGTGTCGACGTATCATAGGCGCGTCTGAAAGTGCAACTAATCCCCGGGTGGTTTTGATAATTAATAACAACATATAGCTCATTGAACTAATATCCTTTCAAGATAAATATTTCAGGAAGTTCAATGGTTGGCATGGCATGGATCAGAAATGTGGACCCCTCAAAAAGCTAAGGACAAAGATTGGCAAAAAGCTCAAGACTCTACATTTTCATTTTAGTGATCCAAGATCACATTGAGTCCATAGGAAAAGGCAATACTATTAAAAGGGGATGATGTGTTGCTTAATGGTCTACTTGCTCAAGTGCTTGGTAATATGCTCCAAATCCCTCAACCACTTTCTCATTTCCACATATGTCCCAAACCTAAAAGTCAAACTCGGCCCCACCGATTTGATCTATCTGGCGCCACCGAGTTCACATGACATAGCCACTGCGAGAAACCCTAATCAGTTCGGTCTCGCAGATAGGGATCTCGGTCTCACCAAGATGGGAATGCAAACTCTCTGTTTCCTCTTCATAATGTGTTGGTCTCACCGAGATGACCGAATCGGTCCCACCGAGTTACCATTGCAAACTCTTTGTTTCCTCTTCGTAATGTTTCGGTCTCACCGAGATGAGCGAGTCGGTCCCACCAAGTTTGCATGGCCAAGTCTCTATTAGCCTATTAACAAAATCGGTCCCACCGAGTTTGTGTAATCGGTCAAACCGAGTTGAGGTTTTGCCCTAACCCTAACACATCATTCTCACCGAGTAGATAGTATTGGTCCCACCGAAATGTCTAACATTCACACTTTAAACTGCTTCGGTCTGACCGAGTTCGTTTATTCTGTCTGACCGAATTGGGTCAAATATGTGTAACTGCTAGATTTTTTGTGGAGGCTATATATACCCCTCCACCCCTTCTCCATTTGTGATAGAGCCATCAAAACATTCGTACACTTCCACTATTTATTTTCTGAGAGAGAACCACCTGCTCATGTTTTGAGACCAAGATATTCCAATCCAACCATATGAATCTTGATCTCTAGCCTTCCCAAGTTGCTTTCCACTCAAATCTTCTTTCCACCATATCCAAATCTGTGAGAGAGAGTTGAGTGTTGGGGAGACTATCACTTGAAGCACAAGAGCAAGGAGTTCATCATCAACACACCATTTATTACCTTTTGGAGAGTGGTGTCTCCTAGATTGGTTCGGTGTCACTTGGGAGCCTCCGACAAGATTGTGCAGTTGAACCAAGGAGTTTGTAAGGGCAAGGATATCGCCTACTTCGTGAAGATCTACCCTAGTGAGGCAAGTCCTTCGTGGGCGATGGCCATGGTGGGATAAACAAGGTTGCTTCTTCGTGGACCCTTTGTGGGTGGAGCCCTCCGTGGACTCGCGCAGCCGTTACCCTTCGTGGGTTGAAGTCTCCATTAATGTCCATGTACGATAGCACCACCTATTGTAACCATGCCAAAAACATCTGTGTCACCAATTGCGTTCGCACTCTTCAACCCCTCCCTTTACCTTCATATGTAATGATTTACTTTCCGCTGCCACAACTCTAGAATTGCATGTGTATGAAGATTGCTTGACTTGTGCTAAATTGCTAAAAACTGTCAACACTTGAAATTAGGAAAAGGCTAAGTTTTTATTTGGTCAAGTAGTCTAATCACCACCCCTCTAGACATACTTTCGATCCTACAAGTGGTATCCGAGCTTTGGTCTCCATTTTCCTTGATTTCCATAGCTTTGGTGATCATAGCCTTGGTTTCGCAACCTAGGAGAGTATGGCGTCTAGCGAGGGAAGTTACCACCATAGAGGTCCTTACTTTGATGGTACTAATTTTGCTAGTTGGAAGCATAAGATGAAAATTAATATTCTTGGACATAACCCCGCTGTTTGGGCTATTGTGTGTATTGGTTTGCAAGGTGAATTCTTTGATGGGAAGGAACCAAATCATGAAGCTACCGCTGAAGAATTGAAGATGTTGCAATACAATGCTCAAGCTTGCGATATCTTCTTCAATGGATTGTGTCCCGAAGAATTCAACAAAATAAGCCATATTGAGAATGCACAGGAAATTTGGGATACTTTGATTGATATGCACGAAGGTACCGACTCTGTCAAGGAATCCAAGTTGGATGTGCTTCAAGGTCAACTTGACAAGTTCAAGATGAAGGATGGTGAAGGTGTCACTGAAATGTACTCTAGGCTTGCTCTCATCACAAATGAGATTGCCAGCTTAGGAAGCAAAGAAATGACCGATAGATTCATCATCAAGAAAATCCTAAGAGCCTTGGATGGAAAATATGACACCGTGTGCACATTGATCCAAATGATGCCCGATTACAAATATGTCAAGCCAACGGAAGTCGTTGGTATAATTGTTGCTCATGAGAAGTCACTTAAGGATAAAGAAGAGCTTCACAACAAATCTAGTGGTGCTTACAAAGCTTCATGTGATGCTCCTACATCATCAAGTGAGAAACAAGTCTTCAATGAAGAATTGAACTTAATGTTGAAGAACTTCAACAAACTCTACAAGAATAGAAGCAAATAAAGAAACTCCAAATTGAGGACAAAAGATCTTCTAGTCGTGATTGGAATTACTACAATTGTGGGAAGCCCGGACACTACTGAAATGAGTGTATGGCTGTAATGCCCAAGATGGGACTATACCTCCTACGTGTCGAGGCACGACTTAAAGGTATAAGCCCATTCTGGAATGATCTCAAGTTTGGTATCTTTGCACGACTCATGTAAAAATAGGGATGAAATAGCAAAAGGAGATAGCTGGCTTACACTCGCCACTTCACACAATACATTACATAAGCAAAACATCATTCAAAACATCACAACCCGACTACGGGCGAAGATCCAAAAGAAAGATACCAAAACATAAAGCCACAGGTCCGAATCACCCCTAGTAGAAACCACTACTGATCGCCGAAAACGTCACAAGCATACGGCCACTCTCTTCACCGAGCTTCCAGAAGTTCTGATCCATCTCCTGCATCAAACTCGGCTGAACCTGCATCTGGTGTTGTAGTATCTGTGAGCCACGAGGACTCAGCAATCCCATAACCATGGGTATCAATACTAGCAAAGCTTTATGGGTAGGAAGAGGTAAAGTGGTGAGGTTGCATCAGCGGCTAGGCAATATGGTGGCTAACTTACGAGTACAAGAATAAGGTGAGCATCTACTCAAACGGTCGCAAACTAGTAGTGATCGCTAAAGATCCTGAACTACCTACGAGTCAAACATAACCCCACCGTGTTCTCTTCTCAAAGTGAAAAGAGACAGTCACGGTTACTCAAACAGTTGTGTGTTTTACTTCGGATCCTCTGTCAAGTTTTCTACAACCGGACATTAACAAATTCCAATCTGCCACATAACCGCGGGCACGGCTTTCGAAAGATCATAACCCTGCAGGGGTGTCCCAACTTAGCCCATCACAAGCTCTCACGATTAGCTGAGGTGATAAATATAATATCATCACCCCTTATCTTAGGGAAATCCGATCAGGCTCGGCATCCCGGTGCACAAGACATTTCGACAATGGTAAAACAAGTCCAGCAAGACCCCCCGGCGTGCCGACACCCTGATAGTAGCCGCGCGTATCTCGTCTCAGGCCACGTCCGGATGGGCGATCCTACAGGTAAAACCAAACCTCGAGTTTCCCCGTGGTGGCCCCGCATAACCCCCGCTTGGGACCAACATCATCAGCACTGGCCCCCCCTGTTATGTAAAATTAAGAACCCGGGGACATGACCCCCTATGCAATTAATTAATTATTTAAGTTGTTATTATGAGAAAATTAAAACCAATGTTGGGCCTTGTTGGAGGAGTTTTATTCAAAGTCGAACTGTCAAGGGGTCCCCATCCACCCATCGTCTAAGGAACGCAAAATCAAGGAACATAATGCCGGTTTATCGGCGCCTAAGGTGGCATGAGTGGAAAAAAACACCGAGCAAAAGGCCAAGCCTTCCACCCATGCCCAGTATATAGGTGTGTTAAAAATAATAATAGATATTGTGATATGCCAACAACAAGTTCCCTCCTGGAACGAACTTCATCTTCACCTGCAACTAACAACGCTATAAGAGGGGCTGAGCGAGTGGGTAACATAGCCAAACAGTGGTTTTGCTAGGAAGGTGTCAAAAGGTTAGAGGTTTCATGGCAACAAGGAGAGGCTGACATAAAAGATGGGTAGCGCGACAAGTAACGATAGCATCGAGACAACTAAGCGTGGCAATGGTAGTAAAGGTATCCAAGGGTATGATCATCTTGCCTGAGATCCCGCAAGGAAGAAGAACGGTTCCAAGAAGTAGTCGAACGGATCCTCACAACTCCGGAACGGAACCGAAGCTAACAAGAGAAGCAACCGGAAAGAAGCAAACAACACGGTAAACACACAAGCATAAACATGGCATACGATGCACATCCAAGTATGATGCATGTCCGGTTTAATTATGCATGGCATGGCAAAGTGCACAAACAAGTACTACAAGTTAAGTGAAGCTCAATATGCAACGAGTTGCATATTGACGAAACACCACATTTTAATTATTTAATTGACTATCGTTTATTTACAAGACAAGATTAAATGGTTGTTAACATGGCAAGAGGTGAAGCAAGAGCAAACTACCTATTTAGGCAAGTTTAAATGAGGCCGGAAATAACAACAACAATTCCGGAAAACCCCCATGTGCATATTTATGAATTTGGTACGGTTCTGCCTATTACCACATTTTAAAGTTGTTAAACAGCAAAATAAAGTGCATCATGTTATTCTACACATTTTTCTACCCCATTTACATATAAAGTTTATTATATTTGGAGCTACGGTTATGTAGTTATGAAATAAACCATTTTAGCATGTTAATTATGCAAAACAAAGCAAACAACAATTATAATAATTTTTAGCAAGGAAGAAAGTAGCATATTATGAAACTAGACAAAAATTCTGAGCATCTTACATATTAACTTTGTTTAATTCTGTTGCACATTTGTTTAGATATGAGCAATGCAAAAATATGGCAGTTTTCTGTTATTATTTATGCACTGGTTTAATTCGCAAACGTCCAGGAAAAAAACATTAGACGGGCTGAAACTGGATCTGGCCCATCACAAGGAAAAAAACAAAAAGGTGGCGCTGGGATGCTGCTCACATTGGGTCAAGGGCCCAGCTGGAGGAGAGGCCTGACGACTAGGCCAAAAGAGCTTGCGGCTGGGCCTTCCAGGCCAGCCCGATCGAGCGAAGCAGGGGAGGTCGATGCAGCGGCTCGGGTCAACGCGGGCGAGCAGGCTTAACGGGCGCGGCTGGTCACGATCTGGATCGTGCCCCGGTCGCTGGAGCGGTCAACGCGGGCGAGCGGTCGTCTTCACGTCCCGCTCGAACGAAGCATAGGCGCGGCGCTGTTTCAATCTGCAGGCGCACCGGACGAGCAGAGCTCCTGCTCGTTGCAGAAAGCAGAGGCCAACACCGATGGACTTGGTGGAGGGCGGCACCATGAGAAGCACGGGTGGCTGGAGGAGGTGGACCGGGAAGAGGACGGAGGGAACGGGCAGCTCCGGCCGCCGGCTCGACGGATCTGGACGCAGTGGCTGCAGAGGAGGTCCGGCGGCGGCCTGAGGGCGCAGGGCGGCGCGGTCCAGATGGTTTTGGACGGGGACGAGGCAGATGGCCCGCGGGCTCGCGGGAGGTGGTCGCCAGCGACGAGGTTCGCCGGGTAGAGGAGCGCTCAGGCGCTGCTGTCTCTTGGGGTGGAGCGCCAGGCATCTCCAGTGCGGGTGCTCGGGCGGAGGAGACAGAGGCGTGCGAGGCTGCTTGCGGGGGAAGGGTGAGTGGATCGAGGGAGATGGGTGGAGGCTGCATGCTCGGGATTGGGTGGAGATCGATCCCGAGGTGGGTGATGAGATGGGGAGGCGGCGGCAGGGGACAAATTTCCTAGATTTTAGGGTAGGTCTAGTTTAGATAGGGTTTTGTTTGCTATATATATATAGCAGGTGGGTAAAAGGAGGGAGACTTGGATCATCGCATCAAAAAGGACGGTCGAGAAAAAATGCTTTGGGAGTCCAAATAACAAAACGGAGATATTTTAGGGATGTTTGGGGATGATTCAGACCCATCGGTACTGACAGATCGGTTCGGGTTCGGGGCAGTTTCGGACAAGTTGCGAGGAGAGGAAAAATGGCCTGCGTAGAATGTGTAGGTTGAGAAGAGAGAGAGGGAGATGGCAGCCCGGCAACAGGTTTCATAGCACTGAAACGTCCTACGAATAAACCGGCTATAATGCCGCTATAGGTTTAACGGTTGGGCTATCAACCGAACTCCGAATGCGACGAAATTTGACAGGCGGTCTACCTATGCTACAATAAGACCACACGCCAAGTTTCACCCCATTCTGAGAACGTTTTCCGGCCACTCATAAAAATAAATATTCGGAGGTGCCGCGGGCGCGTGTGAGCGTGTCTGGGCTCAGAACGGGCAACGGAGAGAACTGGGGAACCCGAACGAATGCAAGTTTTGAAAACATGCTAATGAAATGCACATGATGACATGACAAAGTGCAACACGCAAGCAAATGACATGGCAACGACGATGAACTACGGGCTGACACCTGGCGCATCGGTCTCGGGGCGTCACAACTCTCCCACACTAACAGAGGATCTCGACCTGAGATCCTGCAGATGGCACTGGATAAAAGAGGATAAAGGAAGAGGTAAAACAAAGCTGCTTCTTCGACAAACGAGTGAAACCACAAGCCTTGAGAGGTTGAACAAATTGAAGGAAAAAATACAACAGAGATGAACGAAGTTAAGAGCACTTCGGTAAAATGCGGAGCAAGGAACACCACGAGAACCTTGCAGGTTGAAAGACATGAAACAAGAGCTCGCGGATGATGAAAGAATTTCAAAACCACTCCGGTTAACCAAGATTGAGAAGGAATAAGAACGAAATAATTTGGACAGGACTCCGTCTGAAAATCGAAGGAATTAACATGAGCTTGAGAAGATGGGCTGATAGTTGATGAAATCAACAACACATTGCCTCCGAAACAATTAAAAGAATGGCACAAGGTTAAGAAAGATTCAGACAACACTCCGGTTGAAAGAGAGGCAAACTTGATAAGATGAAGGAACTTGAATGAAGAATACAACACTTCGGTTAAATGATAAGCAAGGGAAAGAACATGATCTCGATAAAACGATATGATGGTTTGGAGAGAGCAACATCAGAATGCCTCCGGAATGAAAGAATAGCATTTAAATCAACAAAAGAAATGAATGGAGAAGAAAAATGACAACTTCTCCCACAAATGAATTAGGAAATCCTCCTTACAAAGAAGGGTTGAATGGGGTTGATGGAAAAATCAACAACGAAAACGAATAAGCTTGTTGTGGGCTTATGGAAAACATCTCAAAATTATGAGGTGACATGCTGCCACTAACAGAAACAATTGATTGGCTTGAGATCAGCAAGGAGACGAAAACTTATTTCACCGGAATGATAAATGAAGAACTTGGGTCATTTATAAGCACCACAATAGCAACAATCCTTAGGGAAAGCTTTTAGGTGAATTATAACCCAAGATGACTACAACAAATAGATTGAAGGGTTGGAAAGATCTCCTGAACAAGGAAAATGATGGTTTTAAATATCTCATTCTTGATAACTCGTGAATCATAAAACATGAAGGAATTGTCAAGAATGACATAACACCATCTCAAACTATAAGGTAGAAAGAATTGCACTTGGAAAGCATGATGAAGAATGCTTGAGCTCCAACAAGAATCTTGATGAAAACTTCGAGGATGAATTAAATGATGATGAACCACCATGAGAACTCCGGTAATGAAAGCATGAGAAGTGAAAGATGAAAAGAATAAGATTCAAGACCTGCGATGAATTAGATGGAGCTTTGAAATGATGTAATAGAAATAACTTGGAACTCCGGAAAACAAGATGAACAACTTAGAACCAAGGATATGATATGATGAACAAGCTCTGAAGGAAGGGATTAACCTCTTGAAATAAACTCGAATAAGATTTATATTATGCATATCCTTCACCAATTTAAATTGATGACAACCAAAGGATTTGGCATACTACTTATTCTCGTTGGGAAGAATTAAAGAGAGATCTAGTACAACCTTGGATAAGTATTCAACGAACCACCGGTAGGATTATGAAAAGAACAAGTGAATTAATACGAAAACAAGGAAGAGTAAACTTGAATGAACCACCGTAAGAATATGGAGACGAACGAAGAGACATCAATGAAGAATATTTGGAGGACGAAGTTGCAAACAGAGAACGAAGAAATATTCTGAAATGATGGCCTTCAGAGGATCACAATGGAAAAATTCATGAAGAATCTTGAGAGAACGGGCCAAGATTTAAGAGAAAGACTTCTCCGGTCTCCAAATGCCGAGAAGAAGACGAGAAATGCCATAAGAATTTCGAGATACTCCGGACGAATGACAAGAGGAAGGTGGAGCTAAAGATGGAAATAATTGAAAACAAGCTTGGAGATGGCATGTGACTGATGGAAATCATTCTTACGTCACACTTTGAAAAGAATTTGAGTATAACTCCAGAAAAATAGAAGAGTCAGGTAAGATCCTGGGAAAAGACCTGTGGGTTAGGGCCCACTAAAGAAATCACCGTTGGAAAAGATTGCTTAAGAGATATTGCACCGGTTGAATTAAATGGATTGAGTAAGATGACAATCCTCAAAATAGCTGAACGGAATAAGAATTGAAACACAAATCTTCTGAGATACCTTCAACACTCCGGAGAAGAATTAGAGAGTTGAATAAGCAAGAGAGACTTCAGGTAAGAAATTTCAACATGGGAAAAAACATGTTAAACAAAAAAAAGGAAGATATATGATCATGACCAAGGCTTGAATTAATCCATCGGAGAAGAAACAAGAATGGAGAATGATGAACTTGAAGCTCTCGAGCATCTTCACGATAAATCACCGAATAAGAACATTGAAGGAAAAGAATGAAGAAACCTCACATGAATAATTGGGTATGTCATTTGAGAATTTCTGGCTCCGAGAAGAAGAAGGGTGGGAGGGTGGGTAAAACAAAGACAACTTCAGATGATTGAAACAGACAAATCGTCAGATTTCTGAACGGCGTCTGTATGGAATAACTTGAAAAGAAGGCACACCGGTTGAAAAGGAATAACATGAAAATCTCGATGGTTAAGAAGGACTAGCACTCCCATAGAAATATGAGAATACCGATTATGAAAGGTATGGAATCAACATTTGACATCGAAGCAACTCGAATACCAGAATCAAACAAAAACAAAGGATAGATATGATGCAGCATAATCTTCACAATATCATTCGAACGGAGAATTGAACGGATGAATTCCGGAGGTACATCAACTTGTCGAGAAGCCACTTGGGAGAACAAAAGGTAAATAAAACAAGAAGGAGCAGATAGAACAAATACAAGATAGAAGCTTTGTTCGACATATTCGTGCTGAAAGCTTATGGAACGTGTTACAAAAGGGTTTTGCAATCCCCGGATCAGCATAGACAAGGACCCTTTAAGATGCAACTCCCGATCGGAACAAACGCCCATAAAACCACTTCACTCAATGTAGAACCCCGAACTCCATATCATGCACTCGTTGGAAGAATGCCTAGAACTACTAGATGAACCCACCTATTAATTTCCGAAAGTTCCCAGTTATGCAATCAGGTGTTGGGGATACAGGGGAAGCACCGCGCACTCAACTCTAATCCTACATCCAGCTGTATCCATCCTTCAACACATAACCAGTTATTTCCGGAAACCGTTTACCTCGGACCTTCAAAACGCATCTACTATACAAGCTATGGCAATACTCCCGAACTACCTCCCCAGTACTGGGTGATGTCGGGGTTATCTTGCCACTAACCGCATAGGAGAGTTTTCGATGTCGGCCGTCTTAAGTATTCTAGAACTGATGCGATATATTTGTGATGACAACACCTCGGAGCTCAACTCCCCGGGACACTGCCACAACCCCTAATGACAGGAGGCATCGAGAACAATGTTCTCGTCACAAAGACATCGGAACAATCCAAAAAATACTCGCGTGATCCTAAAAAAAATTGGTGCATTTTTGAGAGTAGAAGAGATAAGAGTAATCGTCAGGAGTCCTCACCAGAGTGAAAAGAGATGAGGAGTAAAAAGAAATCCTACTCTCCGATATATATAGGACTCAAAACATTTTCAAGTGTGTGCCTAGACTCAACCGTCAACGATTCGATCAATCAGTGGGGGCTCCTAGGTCGGAGAAGGCTCTGATACCAACTTGTAATGCCCAGGATGGGACTATACCTCCTACGTGTCGAGGCACGACTTAAAGGTATAAGCCCATTTTGGAATGATCTCAAGTTTGGTATCTTTGCACGACTCATGTAAAAATAGGGATGAAAATGCAAAAGGAGATAGCTGGCTTACACTCGCCACTTCACACAATACATTACATAAGCAAAACATCATTCAAAACATCACAACCCGACTACGGGCGAAGATCCAAAAGAAAGATACCAAAACATAAAGCCACAGGTCCGAATCACCCCTAGTAGAAACCACTACTGATCGCCGAGAACGTCACAAGCATACGGCCACTCTCTTCATCGAGCTTCCAGAAGTTCTGATCCATCTCCTGCATCAAACTCGGCTGAACCTGCATCTGGTGTTGTAGTATCTGTGAGCCACGAGGACTCAGCACTCCCATAACCATGGGTATCAAGACTAGCAACGCTTTATGTGTAGGAAGAGGTAAAGTGGTGAGGTTGCAGCAGCGGCTAAGCAATATGGTGGCTAACTTACGAGTACAAGAATAAGGTGAGCATCTACTCAAACGGTCGCAAACTAGTAGTGATCGCTAAAGATCCTGAACTACCTACGAGTCAAACATAACCCCACTGTGTTCTCTTCTCAAAGTGAAAAGAGACAGTCACGGTTAATCAAACAGTTGTGTGTTTTACTTCGGATCCTCTGTCAAGTTTTCTACAACCGGACATTAACAAATTCCAATCTGCCACATAACCGCGGGCACGGCTTTCGAAAGATCATAACCCTGCAGGGGTGTCCCAACTTAGCCCATCACAAGCTCTCACGATTAGCTGAGGTGATAAATATAATATCATCACCCCTTATCTTAGGGAAATCCGATCAGGCTCGGCATCCCGGTGCACAAGACATTTCGACAATGGTAAAACAAGTCCAGCAAGACCTCCCGGCGTGCCGACACCTTGATAGTAGCCACGCGTATCTCGTCTCAGGGCACGTCTGGATGGGCGATCCTACAGGTAAAACCAAACCTCGAGTTTCCCCGTGGTGGCCCCGCATAACCCCCGTTTGGGACCAACACCATCAGCACTGGCCCCCCTGTTATGTAGAATTAAGAACCCGGGGACATGACCCCCTATGCAATTAATTAATTATTTAAGTTGTTATTATGAGCAAATTAAAACCAATGTTGGGCCTTGCTGGAGGAGTTTTATTCAAAGTCCCTGTCAAGGGGTCCCCATCCACCCATCTGTAAGGAACACAAAATCAAGGAACATAATGCCGGTTTATCGGTGCCTAAGGTGGCATGAGTGGAACAAAACACCGAGAAAAAGGCCAAGCCTTCCACCCATGCCCAGTATATAGGTGTGTTAAAAATAATAATAGATATTGTGATATGCCAACAACAACTTCCCTCCTGGAACGAACTTCATCTTCACCTGCAACTAACAACGCTATAAGAGGGGCTGGGCGAGCGGGTAACATAGCCAAACAGTGGTTTTGCTAGGAAGGTGTCAAAAGGTTAGAGGTTTCATGGCAACAAGGAGAGGCTGACATAAAAGATGGGTAGCGCGACAAGTAACGATAGCATCGAGACAACTAAGCATGGCAATGGTAGTAAAGGTATCCAAGGGTATGATCATCTTGCCTGAGATCCCGCAAGGAAGAAGAACGGTTCCAAGAAGTAGTCGAACGGATCCTCACAACTCCGGAAAGGAACCGAAGCTAACAAGAGAAGCAACCGGAAAGAAGCAAACAACACGGTAAACACACAAGCATAAACATGGCATACGATGCACATCCAAGTATGATGCATGTCCGGTTTAATTATGCATGGCATGGCAAAGTGCACAAACAAGTACTAAAAGTTAAGTGGAGCTCAATATGCAACGAGTTGCATATTGACGAAACACCACATTTTAATTATTTAATTGACTCTCGTTTATTTACAAGACAAGATTAAATGGTTGTTAACATGGCAAGAGGTGAAGCAAGAGCAAACTACCTATTTAGGCAAGTTTAAATGAGGCCGGAAATAACAACAACAATTCCGGAAAACCCCCATGTGCATATTTATGAGTTTGGTACTTTTCTGCCTATTACCACATTTTAAAGTTGTTAAACAACAAAATAAAGTGCATCATGTTATTCTACACATTTTTCTACCCCATTTACATATAAAGTTTATTAGATTCGGAGCTACGGTTATGTAGTTATGAAATAAACCATTTTAGCATGTTAATTATGCAAAACAAAGCAAACAACAATTTTAATAATTTTTAGCAAGGAAGAAAGTGGCATATTATGAAACTACACAAAAATTCTGAGCATCTTACATATTAACTTTGTTTAATTATGTTGCACATTTGTTTAGATATGAGCAATGCAAAAATATGGCAGTTTTCTGTTATTATTTATGCACTGGTTTAATTCGCAAACGTCCAGGAAAAAAAATGATGCAGGGTGGAACCCTAATCAGCGGATCTTTCACGTTTGGAGGTTGGCACACGATGAACACGGGGAATCACAAGGGAAAGATGGGGGAAACACAAGAGGAAAACACTCAATCAACACGAAAGCAATCACACAAATGCTAGATTCGCGATACAAGGTTGAGATCCATGATCCAAAGTCAACAACGGTGATACAGATAGTCTTCTCCGTGAGGAGGTCTTGGAATCCCGTGGGATCTTCCCGTTAGGGGTCTTGAATCCAGAGGTGGATCTTCTCCGTAGAGGCGCACCGGTCTCGTGGGAGAAATCCACACAAGTGTCAAATGAGCTAAACCACAGCTAACCCTAAACGGAATGAGGAGAGGAGTATATATAGTCTTCGGGGCGAACGGGTACATGGGCCTCGGCCCAGGGGCTGCACGCAGGCAGAACAGGGGCCGGATGTCCGGGCGGCGGCCCGGATGTCCGGGTCTTCGAGGGGAGCCGGACGTCCGGGGCGAGGAGCCGGATGTCCGGGCTTGAGCGGTCAGGTTTCGGGCGCTCTCTGGACAGAGGCGCCGGATTTCCGGGCCCGGGGCCGGATGTCCGGGCCATGCTTGGCCGGATGTCCGGGCCCTGGCCGGATGTCCGGGCCCTGTAGCTTCAGTTGCTGCTGGCCTTCTGTAGTTGATGGCCCAGGTGCCGGATGTCCGGGCCATGGAGCCGGATGTCCGGGGCCTGGAGCTCCCTTCTGCCCTTCTCGATGCATCAGTTCGTCCGTGGCCTTGGGGACTTGTTCACCTTCACGCTCTTCTCCGAAGCGGTCTCCTTCACACCTGAGCACACAAAGCACACTCGCTTGAGGTAGCAACCATGTCTCGCAAGATTCATAAGGAAGTTGGGCTAGGCGTGACGTCACCTCGGTCTCGAAAGCTCTAGCACGAGCACGTGTCATCGGTCCTTGAGGCACTTGAGGGGGTGAAGGAGGGTCCATGGTGATGGCCCTAGGATACACCGTATCATCTCCCCTCCCTTGGGAAAGATCCGACCTCGGATCGAAATCTTCATCACCATGGAAAGGAGAGAGGTCCTTGATGTTGAAAGTATCGCTCACGGAGTACTTGTCTCGTGGGATGTCGATCTTGTAGGCGTTGTCGTTGTAGCGTGCTAGCACCTTGAAGGGTCCGTCGGCGCGAGGTAGAAGCTTGGACTTGCGCTCGAGTGGGAAGCGGTCCTTGCGAAGGTGAAGCCAAACAAGATCTCCCGGTTGGAACACCATCGGTGCCTTGTTGACGTTGAGCTTTGTGGCGCGACGGTGGACTTGTCGCTCGATCATCGCCCTTGTGTCTTCGTGCACCTTCTTGAGATAAGTTGCCCTTGCACTTGCGTCCATGTTCGTGCGCTCTTGGAGAGGAAGCGGTAGGATGTCCAAAGGTGACAACGGGTTGAAGCCGTAGACGATCTCGAAGGGAGACTTGCCGGTTGTGGAGTGTCTCGCGCGGTTGTAGGCGAACTCGGCGATTGGTAAGCAATGCTCCCATTCCCGGATGTTCCTCTTGATCAACACACGAAGAAGAGTGGATAGCGTGCGGTTCGTCACCTCCGTCTGGCCGTCCGTTTGTGGATGGTACGCCGAAGAAAATAGAAGCTTGATTCCGAGCTTGGCACATAGTGTTTTCCAAAAGTAACTCAGGAACTTGACGTCCCGGTCGGAGACGATCGTTTTGGGCACGCCGTGTAGACGAAGTATCTCCCTGCAAAAGAGAGTTGCAACATGTGAAGCATCGTCGATCTTGTTACAAGGAATGAAATGAGCCATTTTGGAGAACCTATCTACCACGACAAGCACTGAATCTTTGCCATTTTGAGTCCTAGGCAAGCCAAGTATGAAATCCATGCTTATGTCTTCCCATGGGTGATATGGAATGGGAAGGGGCATATGAAGACCATAAGATTGAGCTTTGGACTTAGCTTTGCGGCATGTAGAACAGCGGTTGGTGAAGCGTGAGACGTCACGAAGCATCTTGGGCCAAAAATAGTTCTTAGAGAGTGTAGCAAACGTTTTGTCTCGTCCAAAGTGTCCCATGAGTCCTCCTCCATGCGATTCCTGCAAAAGAAGCAAACGAAGCGACGACTCGGGAATGCAAAGTTTGTTAGCTCTCATAAGATATCCATCTTTGATGTAGTAATGCTCCCAAGAAGTGTGAGTCAAGCATTTAGCATAGGCATTTGCAAAGAAAGGATCATGCTCATATAAATCTTTAATATGCTCAAAGCCAATCACATTCAACTCAAGTTGTGTTACAAGCATGCATTTGCGGGAAAGCGCGTCCGCCACAACATTTTCTTTGCCCTTGATGTATTTGATGACATAGGGAAAAGACTCAATGAACTCACTCCATTTAGCATGACGTTTGTTCAACTTGGTTTGACCTTTGAGATACTTGAGTGTCTCATGGTCCGTATGAAGAATGAATTCATGAGGTCTAAGATAGTGTTCCCAAACACGTAGAACTCTCACCAAGGCATAAAGCTCTTTGTCATAAATGGGGTAGTTAAGTTGCGCTCCCGATAGCTTCTCGCTAAAGTACGCAATTGGGCGCTTTTCTTGCATTAGCACGCCACCTATGCCGGTACCACTAGCATCACAATGAATCTCAAAAGGTTTGTCAAAGTTTGGTAGGGCTAGAAGCGGTGCGTGCGTGAGCAAGCTCTTAAGCTCATTGAACGCGGTGTCTTGCGAAGGACCCCAAATGAAGGGTGCGTTCTTCTTGCTCAAAGCGTGTAGAGGCATAGCAATGGTGCTAAAGTCCTTCACAAAACGTCGATAGAAACCGGCTAGACCAAGGAAACTACGCACTTGCATAAGGTTCTTTGGTTGAGGCCAAGTTTTAATTGCTTCAATTTTAGTTTCATCAACGTGAACACCTTGAGAAGACACGACAAATCCTAGAAAGACAACCTTGTCAACGCCAAAAGTGCATTTTTCCATATTAGCATACAATTGTTGTTTGCGAAGTGCTTGCAAAACTAGTTGAACATGGTCAACATGTTCTTCAAGCGACTTGCTAAACACAAGAATGTCATCAAAGTAAACCACAACAAAGACACCTATGTAGGGTCTAAGAACAAAGTGCATAAGACGCACAAAAGTGCCGGGTGCTTCCGATAAACCCATTGGCATGACAAGCCACTCATATAACCCAAACTTGGTTTTGAAAGCAGTTTTCCACTCATCACCCTCTTGAATGCGAATTTGGTAGTAACCACTTTTAAGATCAATTTTTGAAAAGATGGTGGCACCACAAAGTTCATCAAGCATGTCATCTAAGCGAGGAATAGGGTGACGATATCTAACGGTTATGGCATTTATCTGGCGGCAATCGGAACACATGCGAAAAGTTCCGTCTTTCTTAGGCACGAGAATAACGGGAACGGCACAAGGGCTTAGACTTTCACGTACATGACCCTTGTCGATGAGATTTTGCACTTGCCGTTGTATCTCCTTTGTTTCCTCGGGGTTGACGCGGTACGGAGCTTTGTTTGGAAGTGGAGCACCGGGTACGAGGTCGATGCGGTGCTCTATCCCTCGAAGTGGAGGTAGACCCGGTGGTAGCTCATCCGGAAAGACGTCCGAGAATTCCTGCAACAATTTAGACAACACTAAAGGTGGAGGTGGTGAAGTGTTAGTAGGTTTGGCCTCCCCTTTGCATAGGAGCACAAAGTGGAAGACGCTCGATGGGTTCTCACACACTTCTCTCATCTCTCGTTTGGTAGCAAATAGCACTAGTTGCTTCTTGTCGCTCATCGTGGAGTCGCTCATATTTGGCTTGTGGCTCTCGCTCTCTTTTTGGTGGCTCGCTCTCTCACCATTCTCTCCACGATGGGTGGTAGGTAAAATCTTGTCGGCGGCTACTTGACTTGGAGTCATTGGTCGTAGCACGAATTCCTTGCCCTTCATCTTGAAGTGATAGTGATTCGTCCGTCCATTGTGTGTGACTCCACGATCATATTGCCATGGTCGTCCAAGAATAAGGTGGCACACGGACATGGGTATCACATCACACTCAAGAGTGTCCTCGTAAGCGCCAATCTTGAAAGAGACTTGCACGGTGTGCTCGACTCGAAGAATTCCGGCGTCGTTGAGCCATTGGACCTTGTAGGGGTTAGGATGCTTCGTCTTGACCAAATGAAGCTTGTCGCATAGCTCTTCGTTCGCCAAGTTGTGGCAACTTCCGCCATCGATGATAACCTTGACGGAGCGTCCATTGATGCCGGCCTTCGTATGGAAGATGTGACAACGTTGGTCGTCATCTTGTTGATGTTGGAGTGTCAAGACTTTGGAGACGACAAGGTTGGGGCTTGAGTCGTTGTCGCAAAACACTTGATTGTCTTCTTCGTCATTGACTTGGCGATGCATAGCGACATGCTCAAGTGCTTCCATCTCATCATCGCTCATGGAGTCATAAGATCCGTCGTCGTTGATGATCATGGTGCGAACGGTCTTGCACTCAAATGACTTGTGGCCTCGTCCTTGGCACTTGAAGCATTTGATGGAGCTCGTCTTGTTGTTATCTTCGGTTGGAGGTGTGGTTGAGGAAGCTCTTGGCTTGAAGTTGTTGGTAGAAGGTGGACGACTCGATGTAGTCGCATTCTTGTAGCTTTGCTTGTCTCCGAAGTTTGTAGGAGGCTTGGAAGAGGTAGGAGGAGTAGCCGAAGTCGTTGAAGCTTGGTTGTAGGAGCCGAAGTTCTTGGAGGTGAACTTTGAGTACTTGTAGTCTTCTTGAACTTGGCGCTCCGCTTTTGTTGCTTGATGTACTAGCTCGAGGAGATTGTTGTATGGTTGGAAGTCCGCAATCTTCTTGATGGGATAGTTGAGTCCATTCAAGAATCGCGCCATAGTTTGCTCATCATCTTCCGTGATGTTCGCTCGTATCATGGCAATCTCCATCTCCTTGTAGTACTCTTCAACGGACTTGGTACCTTGCTTGAGGAGTTGTAGCTTCTTGAACAAGTCTCGGTTGTAGTGTGTAGGCACGAAGCGTGCTCTCATCACTTCCTTCATTTGAGCCCAAGTGGTGATAGGAGGTTCGCCTTTGGCTTCTCTTCTCTCTATGATTTGCTCCCACCAAATGAGAACATAGTCTTGGAACTCAAGTGATGCCATAGCGATCTTCTTCTCTTCATCGAAGTTGTGAAGGCGAAAGATCTTGTCAACTTTTAATGCCCATGAGAGGTAGTCTTCGGGATCAATGCGTCCGGAAAACTTTGGCATGGTGAACTTGAGCTTGCCATAGCGATGCTCATCATTGTTTCCTTGCCTATTGGGAGGATGATCTCGATTTTGTCGGTTTGCCGTATCGTGTTGCTCTTGAGGATGTAGACGTTCTTGTTGGAGTTGATGTTCTTGTTGGTATTGTTGCTCATGTCGCGCTTGAGGAGGAGCTTCTTCTTGCATTCTTGCTTGATGGCGCCGTTCTTGCATCTCATCTCGAAGGAAATCCTCTTCTTGACGAGTGTGTCGATTGCGGGCGGCCACATTGCGGTGTGCATCTTGTAAAGCACGTTGCGCCTCCATAGCTTGAGCGTCACGACGTTGTTGTGCTTGGCGGTTAGCCTCGGCATCTTGTTCTTCTTGATATTGACGAGCTCGCTCTTGTTGTTGTTGGCGTAGTCGTTGCCGTTCTTGTGCTTGCTCAAGTGTAGCTTGGTTGGGACGACGTCGATTTTCTTGTTCGTCGAATAGCTCTTGGGAACTCTTGTCATGTAGAGGTTGCCGATGTTCATGTCGAGCTTGACGTGCGGCTTGACGAAGAGTGTTTGACGTAGGTGTACTTGAGTCTTGCGTTGAGTCGGTATGTCGACTTGAGCGTGTTCGTCGATGAGATGATGTTGAGGAAGAACGTCGGTTGATGATCAATGTCCGTAGCTCATTGTATTGAGTAGACATGTTGGTGTTGATGAGGTCGATTTGCTCCTTGGTGCTTTGTTGGAATTGTCGCGCGTCCTCGGCAACTTGACCAATGTACTCTCGCATAGCTTCACTCTCTTGATGTAGAGCTCGTTGGACACCGAATAGATGTAGTTTGGTGACGTAGTTGTTCGCTTCTTGAGGATCGTCGAAGATCGGGTTGGTAGATGAACTTGGCCTATCCATCATCACAAGCAAGTAAGTGAGTGGAGGAAGGAGAAGACAATATCAATGTACCTTAACCAAGGTTGAAAATGGATCAATGATCACTCAACAATGTAACCCGGAAATAGCACTATTGGTATCACTTCGTGTCGATTCTCACACCTACAAGTAAAGCTTTGAGAGGAGCTTGGTTAGGATGTGGCACAAATTCAATGCAATCGTCAAAATGACTCAAAGATGTTGAAAATGGTTCACAAATTTGCTCATGCAACAAGTAGATCACTAGCAAAGAGTAGCACACGGAACACACGCACGGATAGATAAATGTGGTTGTGCAACCAAGGATGAGCGAAAAATGTGGTAAACCACGGAAAATGCTCGTGTTGCACAACGCTAGAGAGACGCTAACCGATTGCTTAATAGGCGGATACGCACTTGTGCACGACCTATATGGGCAAAACGTAACGACTATCTATCACAAGTATGCTATGAGTGTATGATGTGCCGATGCTCGAGCACAAGATGATGTTGCTATGTATGATCTCTTTGGATGCAAGGCGTATGATGCTATTGTTTCTTTGCTTGGATTGGCTCTTTTGCTTAGAAGCTTTTGAGCTCTTTCTTTGGGCACATATGTATGCTTCTCGTATCAAGGGAGCTATTGTGTATGCGGAGCACTCTTGTGGCACACGGGGATATGCAAGATACCAAGATGATGTGATGTTACTCACAATGATGTGGTATGCAATATCTATGACTATCACTAATGTGCACAAGTGTCGTTGCCCGGCAATACTCAAATGGCTAGTCTCAATGGGAAAGCTACGCAAAGATGGTTCATAGGGTGACAATGCAATTGCAAGATAGAATGATCGAAGTGTCGTCGATGTTACCGTCCTTGCCGAAGTTGAGCGGTGGTGTCGTCGAAGTCTTGCCGTCCCAAGGTAGCCTAAACATCCAAGGAAACGGTGAAACCACAACTCAAGTATCCACGGCAAATGGAGACTAATTTTCGAAACTCGAAGCGGTGAAGCGATGGTGGATGCGGAAAAGGTGGTGGTATGCGGAAGAAATGGTGGAGCACCGAGCGAAAATGGCGGAGAGGTGGGGAAATGGCTGCGGGAAAAATGGCTGCGGGAGGCCGGATGTCCGGGCCAGGGGCCGGATGTCCGGGCCGGGCCGGATGTCCGGGGCACGAGCCAGCAAGAACACGTTGCAAAAGGGGTTTCGGGACAAAAATTCGGTGGATTTTTCGGATGAAATTTGGGGAACAGTGGAGGAAAAGCTAGATCCACACGTGGCACAGCAAATCCATGGAACAAATTCAACAAAATCTTGCCAAATCAACAGATCACAGAAAATTTTTGGGGCTCTTTTTGTGGGGCAATTTTCGAAATTAGGAAGAACACGACAAAAACAGGCTAGAAAACAAAGTGTGGGGCTCCAAAATCGTGAGAAACCTTTGCTCTAGATACCATAATGATGCAGGGTGGAACCCTAATCAGCGGATCTTTCACGTTTGGAGGTTGGCACACGATGAACACGGGGAATCACAAGGGAAAGATGGGGGAAACACAAGAGGAAAACACTCAATCAACACGAAAGCAATCACACAAATGCTAGATTCGCGATACAAGGTTGAGATCCATGATCCAAAGTCAACAACGGTGATACAGATAGTCTTCTCCGTGAGGAGGTCTTGGAATCCCGTGGGATCTTCCCGTTAGGGGTCTTGAATCCAGAGGTGGATCTTCTCCGTAGAGGCGCACCGGTCTCGTGGGAGAAATCCACACAAGTGTCAAATGAGCTAAACCACAGCTAACCCTAAACGGAATGAGGAGAGGAGTATATATAGTCTTCGGGGCGAACGGGTACATGGGCCTCGGCCCAGGGGCTGCACGCAGGCAGAACAGGGGCCGGATGTCCGGGCGGCGGCCCGGATGTCCGGGTCTTCGAGGGGAGCCGGACGTCCGGGGCGAGGAGCCGGATGTCCGGGCTTGAGCGGTCAGGTTTCGGGCGCTCTCTGGACAGAGGCGCCGGATTTCCGGGCCCGGGGCCGGATGTCCGGGCCATGCTTGGCCGGATGTCCGGGCCCTGGCCGGATGTCCGGGCCCTGTAGCTTCAGTTGCTGCTGGCCTTCTGTAGTTGATGGCCCAGGTGCCGGATGTCCGGGCCATGGAGCCGGATGTCCGGGGCCTGGAGCTCCCTTCTGCCCTTCTCGATGCATCAGTTCGTCCGTGGCCTTGGGGACTTGTTCACCTTCACGCTCTTCTCCGAAGCGGTCTCCTTCACACCTGAGCACACAAAGCACACTCGCTTGAGGTAGCAACCATGTCTCGCAAGATTCATAAGGAAGTTGGGCTAGGCGTGACGTCACCTCGGTCTCGAAAGCTCTAGCACGAGCACGTGTCATCGGTCCTTGAGGCACTTGAGGGGGTGAAGGAGGGTCCATGGTGATGGCCCTAGGATACACCGTATCAAAAAACATTAGATGGGCTGAACTAGATCTGGCCCATCACAAGGAAAAAAAACAAAAAGGTGGCGCTGGGATGCTGCTCACATTGGGTCAAGGGCCCAGCTGGAGGAGAGGCCTGACGACTAGGCCAGAAGAGCTTGCGGCTGGGCCTTCTAGGCCGGCCCGATCGAGCGAAGCAGGGGAGGTCGATGCAGCGGCTCGGGTCAACGCGGGCGAGCAGGCTTAACGGGCGCGGCTGGTCACGATCTAGATCGTGCCCCGGTCGCTGGAGCGGTCAACGCGGGCGAGCGGTCGTCTTCACGTCCCGCTCGAACGAAGCATAGGCACGACGCTGCTTTGATCTGCAGGCGCACCGGACGAGCAGAGCTCCTGCTCGTTGCAGAAAGCAGAGGCCGACACCGATGGACTTGGTGGAGGGCGGCACCATGGGAAGCAGGGGTGGCTGGAGAAGGTGGACCGGGAAGAGGACGGAAGGAACGGGCAGCTCCGGCCGCCGGCTCGACGGATCTGGACGCAGCGGCTGCAGAGGAGGTCCGGCGGCGGCCTGAGGGCGCAGGGCGGCGCGGTCCAGATGGTTTTGGACGGGGACGAGGCAGATGGCCCGCGGGCTCGAGGGAGGTGGTCGCCAGCGATGAGGTTCGCCGGGTAGAGGAGCGCTCAGGCGCTGCTGTCTCTTGGGGTGGAGCGCCAGGCATCTCCCGTGCGGGTGCTCGGGCGGAGGAGACAGAGGCGTGCGAGGCTGCTTGCGGGGGAAGGGTGAGTGGATCGAGATAGATGGGTGGAGGCTGCATGCTCGGGATTGGGTGGAGATCGATCCCGAGGTGGGTGATGAGATGCGGCGGCGGCGGCAAGGGACAAATTTCCTAGATTTTAGGGTAGGTCTAGTTTAGATAGGGTTTTGTTTGCTATATATATATAGCAGGTGGGTAAAAGGGGGGAGACTTGGATCATCGGATCAAAAATGGACGGTCGAGAAAAATGCTTTGGGAGTCCAAATAACAAAACGGAGATATTTTAGGGATGTTTGGGGATGATCCGGACCCATCGGTACTGACAGATCGGTTCGGGTTCGGGGTAGTTTCGGACAAGTTGCGAGGAGAGGAAAAATGGCCTGCGTAGAATGTGTAGGTTGAGAAGAGAGAGAGGGAGATGGCAGCCCGGCAACAGGTTTCAGAGCACTGAAACATCCGACGAATAAACCGGCTATAATGCCGCTATAGGTTTAACGGTTGGGCTATCAACCGAACTCCGAATGCGACGAAATTTGACACGCGGTCTACCTATGCTACAATAAGACCACACGCCAAGTTTCACCCCATTCTGAGAACGTTTTCCGGCCACTCATAAAAATAAATATTCGGAGGTGCCGCGGGCGCGTGTGAGTGTGTCTGGGCTCAGAACGGGCAACAGAGAGAACTGGGGAACCCGAACGAATGCAAGTTTTGAAAACATGCTAATGAAATGCACATGATGACATGACAAAGTGCAACACGCAAGCAAATGACATGGCAACGACGACGAATAACTGGCTGACACCTGGCGCATCGGTCTCGGGGCGTCACAATGGCTCCACACAAGAGAAGAGAAGACTCACCCAAAAGGAGTAGAAGAGAAGATTCACCACCAAGAGAGGGAAGGAGTAGACCTGATTGTTATGAACGAAGAACCTCTTGTAGAAGCAAGGATTCAGAAAGGAAGGACAAATCATCAAGGAGCTATATAATACGAAGACATCAAGCTCATGTTGGTGAATGGGTGTCTGGTTCCGACTCCGATAACCACTCCGAGAGAAGGTATTACTCCGACTCAGAAAATACTCAAGATGAAGGTGTTGCCAGAATTGCTCTGGTGTCATCCAACTCCTATGACATATTTGACTCACCAAATGAAGGAATTGGAAGAAGCTTCATGGGCTAAGGCCCTAAGGTATCACACATCGAATATCTTGATTTCAATAGTGATGAAGTTGATTTGCTAGGAGATGATGATTTACTTATTGGTAGCAATAGTGATGAAAACTATGATGAAATTGCTATTAATCATGCTAATCAAGATAAAACGAATGACAATGATAAGAAGGAGATTGAGCGTCTAACTAAAGAATTAAACACTCTTAAGTTAGCTCATGAAACTACCTTAGAGAATCACCAAGAACTTTTGAGGACTCGTGAGAAGCTACGCTTTGAAAAGCTAAATCTAGAGCAAGAACATGAGTTCTTAAAAGCAATCAATGATGATCTTCGTAAGAAAAGTTCTTCTTACATTGTCAAACGTTTACTCTTGTCTACCTACATGACACAAGTATAATCTAGCAATAAGAACAAGAAAGATTCTTCCTCTAGTAGTAACGATAATCATGATAAATCAAATATTATTGCTATTAGTAGTTCTCTTGATTCCACTAATTATTCTCTTAGCCAAGTTACACTTGAGAAAGAAAATAGCTTATTGAAGGTAATTATAGAGAAAGGTGTTTATAAGAGCCTTGCTGGGAGTAAGCAATTCGAGGAAATTGTACGCAAGCAAGGAAGGCACGGAAGAATCAAGGTGTTGGTTTTGAACAAATGTTCAATGCCAATGGAGTTGAGTGGGAAGAAGGTCAATACCCCAAGACAAAGTTTGTTCCTCAACAAGAGATGTATGATCCTACTTCCTTCAAGGGGACAGAAGCCCAAGATGATCTTTCACCACAAGACCACAAGCTAAAGGGCAAGGACAAGCTTCAAGAAGAGATTGATGAATTTGAAGAAGCTCCTAAGGCCTTGGTCAAGTGAGTTCCCAAGACTTCGTCAAGATCTACGTCATCACGTACATCTACAACTCCAACGATTCCCATCAAGATGATGTGGATCCCGAAGAAGAAGAACTAGAGTGTTCTTGAGGGTGACTCCGCCAACATACTTCACTCTTATTCATATTGGCAAGGACAAGTGCAATCAACATTCACATCTTGCACTAGCTCAAGGAGTCACAAACCCTTTTGTTGATAAGACAAGGGACAAGGTAACCTAATGTTTTCATGGACATCATCTTGTGTGCAATTCACTCTATGTCCATGGATATCTTTGTGTGTTCCTTGTGGGACTAACACATGTAAGCATTGAAAGTGCAACTCACTCCAATGGATTTATCCAAATGATCTACATCAACATTGAGCATCTACATCTTAAACACCTACATGAAGTCATCATCGACAAAACCCAAGGTTAGTTCATCCCTCTTAGGGGGGATATCACATCTAGGGGAGCTTTACTCTAAGAATTGAGCTAAAGCAACTCTAATGATGAACACAACAATGCTTTATGCAAAAGTGGTAACCCCACTTGAGCTTAAACGATAGTATGACCTATGATCAAATGTTTTCATTTGACTCCTAAGTCAATATACTCATATATAGATGACCTAGTCATCGTCAATTTCTTGATAGATGCTAGAATGTTTGTGCATGCATTGCCACATATTTCATTTGCTATCTTATTGTGTGAGCATGTTGAGTGCATATTTTTCTCATTCGAGGACATCCATTTGTTGCTTTGATTGTTTGGCTTTCTTATTTTGCCAAATGGATGGACAAGAATGCATAAGAACCCCCTCTAGCTATCTATGATTTTCTTGTCTCAAACTCTATTCATGCTACATCACAAAGTTTGATCAAGTCAGATTCGAACCCTCTGAGTGAGTAGCACTCGAAGTCACCGATCCATCATAGACTTAAACTTCCAAAACCTCTTAGTGCATCTCGGTGTGACCGATTATTTCCTTTCGGTCATATTGAGTTCATTAAGTTGATCTAGGTTTTCAATGTCGGTGCAACCGATTAGAACAATTCGGTCTCACCGAGTTGCAGTAATTGCTAGCAGTTTTGCATCCCAGTGCCACCGAGTCGTTCCACTCGGTCACACCGACAGAGTCTGGATATATATACCCACGGGCCGAACCTTTGAAAGTTTTCCGAATCCTTTCTCCCGCACCTATCGAGCTCTGTCGACTCGAGGTCTCTGGATCATCCTCTCGTTGCCCGCGACCTCTTGGCGCTGGTCTCCGCCACCGTCAACGGAAATCTTCACTGTCGTTATCGCCGTTGCGAACTCATCGCCGAGTTAGGGTACGAGTTCGACCCTTTCTGTTTTCCTCAATCTGATTCTTATCACAAAGTCACTGCCATGATTCTTTCCATGTATGAGATCATCATGTCTAGCTAAAACTCCGTATAGATTAGTTCTGTTTCAAAGTTTTAGGGTTAGGTTTCCTCCGAACTCATCTCAGACCGACCAAGTTGTAGAAATCATTCTCACTGATTTGGCCTTGGCCATTGCACTTGTAACATTCGATCTGACCAAAACTTACAAATCGGTGTGACCGAGCTCTACTCTAAGTGAAACCAGTCACCGAACTGTGTCTCGGTCTGACCGATTTCACTAGTTTAGACTCTGAAATTTGCTTCGGTGTCACCGAGTTTAACAAATCGGTAGCTCTGAAATGGTTTCTATAGAAACCTAAAACTAAGTTTCTGACTCAATTGTTTTCCAAAATCTCTGCACTTTTTGGTGCTCATCTACTCTACCTCAAGTATATCTATTCATAAGGTCAGCTTGCAGTTTCAGAGATGTCTGAGGGCAGTGACAGTCAGAACAGGTCAGAGGAGCAGGCAAAACTGAGTGAGGGCTCTAGTCCCTCCAATAGCAGCTACTATGAGAGCAGCAGAAGCACTCCAAGCAATGTGCCAAAGGCTGCCACCAAGACAATGAAGAAGAAAACTTCTGATCGTGAGGATGAAGATTTTGTGGCTGAAGAGGTCACTTCAAAGAAGAAGGCTATCAACAAGGAATATGGCACTGCAGCTGCAACTAAGCCTAGTCTGAACAAGAAATTCCCTGCCAAGAGAGCTCCAATGTCGAAAGTCAGAGCCTCCACTCAAGAAACCATGGTGTTTACTCTTGAAACAAGAGATGATGAGCCAGCAGGATCTAAGGAGAGATCTAGGAAGACCACAACCAGAGTGGTTGGCAAGCCATCTATGAGAGATGATGATGATGCTGATGAGCCTGTTACACCTCTTGCAAAGACTCAGAAGCTGATGGGGGATGTGTCGGTGTACTAAGGTAGGGGTACCCTAGTACCCCAACTTGTGCACGGGCAGCGGCAGCTCCCCGCGGCAGGGTTCACCACGCGCGTGCCGGAGACCTTCCTGCCCCTTATCTAGCCATTCAAAAACAAAGTATACAAGACAGAAGACCAAGACCCCGGCAAGAGGAGCTTGCCGGGAAGGCCGTCCCAGGCTCGAGATTGCTTAACTAGCACGAGGCCCTGGCAAGAGGAGCTTGTCAGGACGAATAGAAGATTTTATCTTAGAAGACCCGGCAAGGGCTCGGGGAGCGGCAAGCTTCCGGGCCCGGCAAGGTCGAGATCCCCGGCAAGGTGCTTGCCGGGGGAGGTGCGCTGTGTGCCCGCGCTCCAGCTCATCGGCCCACGCGTCGCCCTGGGGCCACTCCAGGGACGCGTGGCGGATGGCTGTGCAGCCTGGGGGACACGGTGGCACTCCACGGCAGAGGATCCATCGCCGTGGCAGACGGAGACGCAACGGCGGGAGCTTTTGGGGTCGACGGCGACGGGCATTAAATGCCCTTGTCCCCCACTGTTAAAGTAGGTATAGACCATTGTTCTGTACTGTAGCTCCACTGTTCCCGCACTGTTACAACTACCACCTCTTTTACATTTTTACCCCTTTCTCCTACGTTGACACCTGTCGGTGACCCCTTGCACTATAAAAGGAGGCCCATGCACAACGTGGAGGGGGTTCGAAACCTAGATTACTCTCACGCACGGTGTAGCTGCTTCTTCAAGCTCCCGAGCGCTCAACTCAATACACAACCAAGCAGGAGTAGGGTTTTACGCATCCGTGCGGCCCGAACCTGGGTAAAAACTGCCCGCGCGTCTGCCTCGATCTGCTCTTCGTGCTCCCTCCGCCCTCGTACCGCACAGACAAGGGGCTCCGGTCCCATAGGTGTTCGTGGCGGACAGTTTCCCCCGACATCTTTGGCGCGCCAGGTAGGGGGCGTCGAGGTTGTGCGAACCTGATCCGGCGTTCGCGCGGGCGCAATCTTCATTAACCTCTCCAAGTTTCATCAACAACTTCATCAGCGACAACTCCATGGCCCCGAAGAAGAAGCCTTCGGAGGTCGGGGGCCCGTCTGCGTCTCATCCGCCGCCACCAGAGCCAACGGTGGGCGGGGGAGACGCCGTCGGAAGGGTGGTTGCCGGCGAGGACACTCACGGTGCCACCAGATCCAAGAACAGGACGGACGACCGGACCTCGGTCTCCGTGGACGCGCCACGTCCATCGCAACATACGACGACCCCGCAGCGCCATGCCACGGGAGGTGGTATCCGCTTGCTGGGACAAGGCCATACTGGAGGTTCGCGGGACGCCCCGGACCCCCGTCCGGGCACAAGCAAAGCGAAGGCGCCGGCACGGGACCCCGCTCCTTCTAACGTCGTTAGAAGTCCGGGCGTATCCCGCTCCTCGCACCGCTCGCCCGCGTTCCCCACTACTCCGGCAGAAGCGCTCGCAAGGGCGCAGCTGCTCCTCGATTTTCCTCCAGCGGCCGACAAGGCCGAGGAATGGAGGGCCACTATCCGGAGCCTGATAGACTTCGCCAACAACGACTCTCCGCAGCAGCCGTCGGCCTCACGGCCGCGGCAGGCCGAGAAGACGAAGGCTATCGGCGACAAGACTGCCGGGGGTGCGACAAGCGTGCACTCCCCGCCGCAGAAGCAGAAGACGCCGCCCCGCCGGAACAACCCCGACGACGGCTCCACAGCCTCGTCGGACCCGCGGGCCCGTCGGGACCAGCGCCAGGTCCTTGACGACCGGCGAGATGAAGACGCTCGGACCACGATCGAGCGCCGCCGAGAAGCTCGGCGACAATCCGACAAGAGGGCTGGGAACACTGTCGACGCACCCGCGCCCGGTGAACCAGGCGACTTGCCGTACGCGGCAGGCTGCCCTGCGTTCACCCGCGAGCTGCGGCGCGTCCAGTGGCCCAGCATGAAGAACTTTAAGCCCGACGTACCGGAGAAGTACGACGGCAAGACGCACCCCTCGGAGTTTCTCAGCGTCTACACCATAGCAGTGCAAGCTGCCGGGGGGCGCGACGAGAAGATCCTAGCCAACTACTTCCCGCTCGTGCTGAAGCCGAACGTCCGTTCGTGGCTCATGAACTTGCCGGAAGGCTCTATCTCTTCTTGGGCCGACCTCTGCCATCAGTTTGTTGGCGCCTTCACCGGCGGCCACAAACCCCATGGCCAGGAGAGCGATCTCCACATTTTGGCCCAGAAGGAAGGCGAACCCCTGCGCAAGTATATCCAACGTTTCAGCCGGGTACAGCACAACATCCCCGACGTTCACCCTGCTGCGGTTATCAGCGCGTTCCATCAGAACGTGCGTAACCGCCGCATGCGTGAGGAGATGGCGATGACCAAGATCAGGGACGTCAGCGAGCTCTACGCTCTTGCCGACAAGTGCGCCCGTGCAGAAGAGGGGAGGAAACTCCCCGGGGAGGATGCTGGCGCAGGGGGAAGCGACAGCGACGACGCCGCCCCGGCAAAGAAGAGCCGGCGGCGGAACAACAGGAAGAAGGGCAAGAAGGAAGTACTTGCCGTCGAGAAGTCCGGCAAGGAGGCCCCCGCCAAGCAAGCGCAGGCTGGCGGCTCCGGCAAGGAGCCTGCCCCTGCGGCGGCGGCCGACAAGCCGGGTAGCTCCGACAAGCAATACTGTAAGATTCACCGCACCAAGGGTCACGACCTCTCCAACTGTAAGCGCGTCGAGTACCTCGTCGAGCAGCAAAAGGCTGAGTACGAGAGGCGCGACAAGGAGAAGGCCCAAGGTGGCGGGGAAGAGCCCAGCAAGAAGCGGCCATTCAATGGCCGGGGAGGACGCCGCGGCAAGGCCAAGCAGCGGCAAGGAGATCGACCTCCCCGGGGCCGCGACAACGACGAAGACGACGATGAAGACATGGAGGACGACGAGAACAGCGAGCAGGAGGTCCAGAAGGCCACGGAAGTCCTGTGCGTCGACGGTGGCGCCTCCCTGCACACCTCCCACCGCCAGCTGAAACAGTGGGTGCGTGAGGTGAATGCAGCCGAGCCGCCCGTGGAGTCGCGCAGGCTCCTCAAATGGTCCAGCACGCCCATCATTTTTGACCTTGAGGATCACCCTGACCGCACCACTGCGGTCGGGTGCTTGCCGATGCTGGTCTCACCCACCATCCGCAACCTCAAGGTCACCAAAATGTTGGTTGACGGCGGGGCCGGGCTGAACTTGATCTCCTCTGCTGTTATCAAGAAACTCCAGATTCAAGACGGCGAGCTCGAAGAGACCGGTTCATTCCAAGGAATCAACCCGGGAAGGAGCAAGCCCAAGGGAAAGATTACTCTGCCGGTGACCTTTGGCGGGGAGCTCAACTTCAGAACTGAGCGCATCACCTTTGACGTTGCTGATATTCCATTGCCCTACAATGGGATACTCGGCCGTCCCGCCCTCGCCAAGTTCATGGCAGCTTCCCACTATGCCTACAACGTGCTGAAGATGCCGGGGCCGATAAGCGTCATCACTGTCCACAGCGACAAGAAAGATGCGCTTATTTGCGCCGACAAGATTTACCGGGATGCGGCAGCTGCGGCCGAGAAGGATACTCTTGCCGCTGAAGCTCCCGGGGGGAAGAAGACGAAGACCAAGTCCGGCAAGTGCTCTGGGACACACTCCGGCAACCGCACCTCTTCGGAGTGCTGCGCCGCCGTCGAGGACGTTCCATCGAGCTCCACCGGCAAGAGTAAGAAAGGAATGGCTGCTCCTCCGGCAACCAAGAAAGTGTCCGCAAGGGAGGACGGCACTGGTGGTACTTTCACCATCAGCGCCACCCTTGACAGCAAATAGGAAAGCGCGCTCGTCGCCTTCCTGCGGGCGAATGTCGATGTGTTTGCTTGGCAACCATCTGACATCCCCGGTGTTCCCAGGAAGGTGATTGAGCACAAGCTTGCTGTCTGCCCTCATGCGCGGCCCATCAAGCAAAAAGTGAGGAAGCAAGCCGTGGAGCGCCAAGAGTTCATCAACGAGGAGATCAAGAAACTAGAGGCAGCAGGCCTAGTTAGAGGTGTGATCCATCCGACGTGGTTGGCAAACCCAGTCGTCGTGCGCAAAGCCAACGGGAAGTGGAGACTGTGTATAGACTTCACTGATGTCAATAAAGCATGTCCCAAGGATCCCTTCCCTTTGCCGCGCATTGACCAGATCGTTGACTCCACTGCCGGATGTGAGCTACTCTGTTTTCTTGATGCATACTCAGGCTATCACCAGATTTTCATGGCTAAGGAAGATGAAGAGAAGACTGCATTTATCACTCCATGAGGCACATATTGCTTTATCCGCATGCCATTTGGACTGAAAAATGCAGGCTCCACTTTTGCAAGGGTAGTGTACACTGCTTTTGAGCCACAGATCCACAGGAATGTAGAAGCCTACATGGATGACATCGTGGTGAAGAGCAAGAGCAAAGAAACACTGATTCAAGACTTAGAAGAAACGTTTCAGAACCTGCGCAGGATACAGCTCAAGCTGAACCCCGAGAAGTGCGTCTTTGGAGTTCCCTCCGGCAAGCTTCTCGGGTTCTTTGTATCACAAAGGGGGATTGAAGCCAATCCCGACAAGATCAAAGCCATCGAGCAGATAGAAGCCCCGAAGCGCGTCAAGGATGTCAGAAGGCTTGCAGGTTGCGTTGCTGCCCTCAGTAGGTTCATTTCAAAATCCGCGGAACGCGCCCTACCTTTCTTCAAAATCTTGAAGAAGGCAGGTCCCATGAAGTGGACTCCGGAAGCGGAGGCGGCGTTGCAGGATTTGAAACGGTACCTGTCCTCCACTCCTATACTTGTCGCACCTAAACCACAGGAAAAGTTGTTGCTATACTTAGCGGCAACCAACCAGGTGGTTAGTGCTGCGTTGGTAGCGGAGAGGGAGTCCGACGAGGAGCCAGCGTCACCGACAAGCGAATCTAGCGACAAGCAGGGGGCTGTCCCGACAAGCTCTGGCCCCGACAAGGAAGACTCTGCGCAGGAACAAGGAGAGGTGAGGAAGAAGATGGTGCAGCGCCCAGTATATTTTGTAAGTTCCCTTCTCCAGGGAGCTAGATCAAGGTACTCCGGTGTGCAAAAATTGCTTTTCGGCCTCCTCATGGCCTCGAGGAAGCTGCGCCACTACTTCCAAGCCCATGAGATAACAGTGGTCACTCGCTTTCCGTTGAAGAGGATATTACACAATCCAGAGGCAACAGGCAGGATCGTCGAGTGGGCACTGGAACTGTCAAGCTTCGGACTCAAATTTGAAAGTACTTCAACCATTCAGAGCCGAGCTTTGGCAGAGTTCATTGCTGAGTGGACCCCAACGCCAGAAGAAGAAGTTCAAGAAACGAGCGTACCCGTGCAAGAAGCGACAAGTGAATGGGTAATGTACTTTGACGGTGCCTTCTCGTTGCAAGGCGCCGGTGCTGGCGTGGTACTCATCGCGCCCACCGGAGAGCACCTCAAATATGTTATCCAGATGCACTTTCCCAGGGAGCAGGCGACAAACAACACCGCAGAATATGAAGGCTTGCTTGCCGGCCTCAGGATTGCGGCCGAACTTGGGATCAGGAAGCTGATTGTGCGGGGCGATTCTCAGTTGGTGGTCCGACAAGTCAACAAGAGCTACCAGAGCCCTTTGATGGAAGCATATGTAGATGAAGTGAGGAAGCTTGAAGAGCACTTTGAAGGTCTGCAGATGGAGCACGTCCCGAGAGCTCAAAATGAAATTGCAGATGGCCTTTCAAAGTGTGCTGCGATGAAGCTACCTGTGGAACCAGGGACCTTCTTGCTCAAGCTGACTCAGCCATCAGTTACACCATCAATTGGGCAGTCCAAGAAGAGAAAGTTGGTCTCCGGCGACTACTTGCCGGCGGATCTTCCTGAACCCGCCGCCAAGGTTCCCAAGATCAACGACAACGCTGAGGAACAGTTTGCTCCTGCAAGTCCTCGGGCTTGTGCAGTTGAAGCAAGTGTTCCCGACAAGCCTCGCCCCGGCGAGCTTGCCGGGGGACCGTCAGCTCCGACAGAACCAGAGGTCTTTGCCGTAGAAGCTGGGGTTCCCGCAGCGGCCCTCGAGCCTTTAGTCCTTGCCGTCGAGCCCCGGGCTCCGGCATGGGCACAGCAGATCGTCCGTTTTCTGCAAACTGGAGAACTTCCCGACGACCCTCAAGAGATAGAGAAGATAACCAGGCAGTCAAGTATGTATCAGTTTGTGGATAACGAGCTGTACAGAAGAAGACTCAACGGTGTCAGGTTGAAGTGCATCTCCAGAGAAGATGGACAGAAGCTGTTGGCAGAAATACACGGAGGCATATGCGGCCACCACATTGGCACAAGGGCACTTGCCGGGAAAGCTTTCCGGCAAGGATTCTTTTGGCAAGAAGCCCTCCAAGATGCAACTGCACTAGTAACCAAGTGTGAAGCGTGCCAGTTCCATGCAAAGCAAATACATCAGCCAGCTCAAGCTCTCCAAACAATCCCTTTGTCATGGCCCTTCTCGGTCTGGGGGCTCGATATCCTCGGCCCTTTCCCTCGCGCTGTCGGGGGCTTTGAGTACTTGTACGTTGCAATCGACAAGTTCACAAAGTGGCCAGAAGTGGAGCCAGTGAGAAAGGTAACAGCACAGTCAGCAGTCAGGTTCTTCAGGTCGATTGTTTGCCGTTTCGGGATCCCTAACAGGATCATCACCGACAACGGTACACAATTCACTAGTCGCACCTTCATGCAGTACGTCCAAGACCTTGGCGCCAAGGTCTGTTTCGCTTCTGTTGCTCACCCGAGGAGCAACGGTCAAGCGGAGAGGGCAAATGCTGAAGTGCTGCGCGGACTCAAGACAAGGACCTTTGACAGGCTGCGCAAGTGCGGAAGGAATTGGATAGAGGAGCTCCCGGCGGCTCTTTGGTCAATCAGAACGACACCAAGTCGAGCCACCGGGCAGACACCTTTTGCTCTAGTCTATGGAGCAGAAGCAGTTCTCCCCACGGAACTCGTATACGGATCTCCTCGAGTGCTCGCTTATGATGAGCTCGAGCAAGAGCAACTGCGGCAAGATGACGCATTGCTCCTTGAGGAGGGACGTCTCCAGGCTGCTGTACGAGCTGCTCGATACCAGCAAGCTTTGCGCCGCTACCATAGCCGCAAAGTCAAGGCCAGGAGTCTCGAAGAAGGCGACCTTGTTCTTCGGCGTGTTCAGTCCGCCAAGAATTCCAACAAGTTGACGCCGAAGTGGGAAGGCCCTTATCGGGTGAGACAAGTTACGAGGCCCGGCGCTGTCCGCCTCGAGACCGAAGAAGGCTTACCGGTGAGCAACTCCTGGAACATAGAGCATCTTCGCAAGTTTCACCCCTAAGGCGCGGTTGCCGTGATCCGCTCCGGCAACCACCTTTTGTACAAGCCTTGCCGCTGTTGCATGTAACCCTTTGTACAAAGCCGGGCGCAGACCCCGTGCATCAGTAAAGATTTCGTGTTTTCGCATCGATTGCCTTTCGCATGCTTCTCTTTGCTATTCGCATGTTTTATTTGGCATTTGATGCAACACTTAGACATTCGGTAAGCACTATTACGCCGAAAGGCAATATGCTTGTTTCCCTCTCCTTTTCCTTTTTCTCTTAAGCAGAAGGAACGTTCCTCGCGCACAAGTTTGCCGGGGGGGAAGGAGGTAGAGGAGGAACTAAGTGCCGTTCAAGAAAGAAGAGCCTTACCGGAAAGCAAACAACATGAGCAAGCAGCATGTGAAAGATAAGTTGTTAGAATTTGACCAGTTCAAATTTTAATTTTTGGTTGTCTTCCTTGAACAATCACACTTTATATGGAAAACCTGTGCGCGGAGGAACCTACCCGTGGCTTGCCGCACCCTTATCTTGTCTTCGAGTCCACTCAACGATTTAAGTGAGCTGCGACAAGTGTCGCGCCCTTGCTTCGTTTCCGAGTACACTCAGCAAGCTAAGTGCGTTGCGACTTGCTGCGGCGAGGTTGCTTGCCGGCGAGGCCCTTGGCCAGCAGGCTGCTCAGCGCTCAGCGCTCGCGGCAAGGGCCCCTTTCCGGCAAGCTCCCCGGGAGCGTAGGGTGAGGAACATACAAAGTCAAAGATTGGAACAAGGAAGATAACATTGCACTGATTGATTGAAGTAAAGCAAATATCTTACAAGGACAACTTGTCGCAATGGACTAATGAGTTCGTAACATAATGTGCAGCAACGAAAAGATAAAGATAAATGGGGCCCTAGTCTACGCGGTCGCCCTCCTTCCTGCCAAGCTTTGCCACCTTGGTGATGATATGGCTGACCTGCTCCTTCAGGGCCTCCGTGTCTGCATCTGCCGGCAAGCTGCAAAGAACGTTCTTGAGGTTGATCCCCGGGTTGCGGTACACGATCTTCGTCAAGACCCGCTCCAGAGTTCCTGCGCAGAGACGGCGCGACTCCTCGGCCAGCTGCGCGGGGATGCGGTTCCGGAGACCTGCAAGGGCCGGAGCGACGCCTCTGAAGAAGAGGCTGAGCTTGGCGCTGTGCGGGAGGTCTGGATCCGGCGAGTAGATAAGATGTTCGACCTTCAAGGCAAGCAACTCCTGGTCAATGTTGGATGCAGAAGAAACCAGCTCTTCGGTCCACAGCTCAATGTTCTTGCGGAAGAGCTCGGATGCCTTGTTGGCGCTGTCCACCAAGGTCCGCTCCTTGCGGAGCTCCTCCTTCAGCTTGTCTTCTCGAAGCTTGGCGGCGTCAATTGAATCCTTCAGAGTTGAGACTTTCAGCTCCAAGTCCTCGATGGAGTCCTTGGCGGCCTTAAGCTCATCGCCCCTCTTGGACAGATTCACTTGGAGCTCCGCGTTGGTGTGGGCGTCCTTCTCGCGCTCAGTAATGAGCGCGGCAACCTTCTCGGTGCTCACCTTCATCGCCGCTTCTAGTTGTTCAACCTTGGCGGCAAGCTCCTTCTTGGCGTCTTCCGCGGCAGCAGCAGCGGCTTTCGCCTCCTTCAGCTCCCCGCCAAGGGCAGCCTCGCGAGCGGCAAGGTCCTCCTCATGGGAGTCGAGATCCACCTTCCGCTGCGCGAGCTCTCCTTCTCGCCGGGACATCTCCACCCCGGCGAGCCGTTGCTGTTCTTCAGCCTCGGCTTTCTCCAAAAGCCACTCTTGATATTCACCGGCGAGACGCTCGCGCTCCTCCGCCACCTCGCGGAGGCCCGCCTTGTGGGCAGCGCTGAGCTCCGCCGCACGTTTCTCCATTTCGGCGGCGGCCTGGGCAGCAAGGGCTTCCCGGGAGGCAAGCTTCGCCTGCCTGGCCCGGTAAAGGGCCAGGAGTTGGTGGAGAAGCTTCTCCTCCTCGGGCCCATCTCCTTCGCCGGGCGCCTCGACGACTGTCAGACCCGCGGAGGCGAGGACTTCTCCGTCAAACGCCTCGCCCTCCGCGGGATCTCTTGATGAAGACCCCCAAGGCACTTGGATAAAGACGCCGTTGGGGGCACGAAGATAGTACGCCTGCTTCTCGCCGGTGGAGGGGCCGGCGGCCGGTGTAGCATCCGGTGCTCCCGCCACCTCCGGGTCGGCGGTGCGGTCGCCGTCCCCCTCCCCGGTCGCGGCGTCAGCGGCCGGAGTGGCCTCCTGCGCGGCCGGCTCGGTGGCCTCGGTCGCCTCCTCGGTGGCCTCGGCCATCTCCACGACGACGGGAACGTCATCGCCGCCGCCCTGCGCGCCCTCCTCATCCTCGATATTGATGACCTCGGTCTCCATCGGCGCGGGAGGAGGAGGAGGAAGATCTAGGAGAAGAAGAAAAAGAAGTTCAAAATCAAGCAAAGATCCAAAAAGAAGCAAAGTCAAGAAAACCAAGTACAGAACGTACCTTGGCGGACGTCCTCTGCGGCGGGCTCCCTTGCCGGGGAGCTCGGCCTTGGCGGAGTGGCCGTCCTCGCCGGGCTGCTCGCCCTTGGCGGGGTACTCTGCCTTGGCGGAGCGCTCTCCCTTGCCGGAGAGTTTTGCCTTGCCGGGGACGGCGGGGCCTGCGGCTCCTCGGTAACGGTCTCCGGGCGCTCTTCCCGCTGCGGCTCCACCTCTGCACAAGAGAAGATAGAAGAACCAAGACATTCAAAAAAAAAGAGAGAGATCAAAGCCCTAAGCGCGCCCCGACGAGCAAAAACCGTAAACCTCTAACTTACGCTGGGGGCTGCGCTGGGGGCTGCTCCCCGGAGCGGCACTCGGGTCCGGCAAGCTCGGCTCCGGCGCGATCCCTGCTTCCGCGACGGATGGGTCTTCTACGACCTCAACTGTGGGCACCCTGACCCTCTTCGCGCGCTGCTCCAAGGTCCTGCAATCACAAGCAACAAGCAAAGTCAAGCGTCAGCAACAATCGAGATATAAAAATCAAGAAGGAGTAAGGTCTCGGGTCCTTACTCTTGGTCCTCCTCGTCGTCCTCGCTCAGCGCGGAGAAGTCAAACTCCACGGTGGGCGCGTCGGCGCGAGGAGCGGAGGATGAAGATTCCCTCGCGCGTTTCGGAGCCACCGGGGCTGGGGGCTGCGTAGGCCCAGCCCCTGTGGTGGCCGGCGCCCGAGAAGTGGGCGGAGCAGCTGCTCCGCTCCGAGAAGATCCTTGCCGGCTCGGTGCCGGCCTGCGGGACGCCTCTGCCGTGGTCCGCGCGCGCGGGGCCTCTGCCGTGGCCGGCACGCCGGTCGCCCTTGGCACGTCTTGGCTCGGCCGGGGAGCTGCCCGGCGAGCTGGCTGTTGCCGGGGCGCTCGCGCCTGCTCCCCCGTCGCCGCCTTGCGGAGACGCTTCAATGGGGACTGCCTCGGGCTCGCCGGGGGCGGGGAGCTTTCCGACGAGGAGAGGTCGTCGGCGTAGAGCTCGGTGGATCCGCCGGTGTCTTCCTCCTCCCCCTCCTCTCCCTCGGCCAGTTCGCTGGCCCCAGCGCCTTGCACTGCGGGCCCCTTCCCCTTGGTGGCCCCGCTTCGTCCGGCGCCTCCACTCCTCGCGGCACCCCTGCTTCCTCCGGCTGTGCCCTCCATTGCCGCGGCCTCCGTCGCGATCCCATTGATCCCGGAGTGCCTCAGCGAGGGCACCCCGGCGAGCGCGTCGGGAGGGAGCTCTAGCAGCTTGCGAATCTCCTCCTTATCCGCCTGGCTGGAGGCATCCGCGGCTTCCGCCTCCGCGGGTGTGTATCCAAAGTTTCCCGCCGCCGCGGCTGCGGCGACTTCTTCAGCGCGAGAAGCCATGTAGGCAATCTCTTGGTCGGTGGTGGCCCGCGTGTGCAGCTTGAGATCGTCCGTCTTCTCCAACACCTCCGCAAGGTTGTCGTAGAACTCGAGGACGTCGATAGGCTTGGGCGCAATCCACGTGCGCTCCAATCCATGAGAGTCACACGCGGGCATCATAGCGACAAGGCGATCCCGGGCGCTGCTGGCGCAGAGCGGCACCACTCCCCGGGGAGCGCGGAAGTACTCGGGGTGTGCCGGGTCGAACTTGAAAAGTTCCCTGACCATACCCCGCAGCTCGAGTGTTGTGAAGTTAAAATTGAGGCCGGGGCGCAGCCTCATGATGTCTGCCGGGCCGCCGTATTGCCACGCCGGCCTTTTCCGGTCTTGGAGGGGGGCGATCCGGCGACGAAGAAAGTCCGCGCCCACTTCAGCGACAGACAGCGGCGCCATCCGAAGACGGAGGATTCTGACGAGAGCGATATCCAGCTTGGAATCGTCGGAATCGAAATTACTCCAATCCCTGCCGCGCACGATGGGCGATGTGCGCGGCGCGGTGAAGTGTTGCGGCCGCTCCTCGACGACCCAGCACCACTCCGCGCGCCACTCTTCCCACTTGCCGCGGAGCTCCCCCGGCAAGTAGGCTAATTTCTTATTCAGCCTAAACACCCAAGAGATTCCTCCGGAGAGGGGGGCGTCGGCCTCTGCTCTAGGGATGAAAAAGTGCCTAAAGAGAGCTACGTTGGGCTGAATTCCTACGAAGTTTTCGCACATGTGTGCGAAAACGGACATGGTGAGGATGGCGTTGGGAGTGAAGTCGAGGAGGTGGAGGCCATAAGTATTCATGATATCGCAGAAAAAGTTTGAGAAGGGAGGGCACAGACCGCAGTGGAAGAAGGCTGCGAAAAAGTAATACCCGCCGGGGTAGTGGTCCTTGGCGACGGCCGGGTAGACGCGCGTGCGGGGGTGCGCTGGGGTCTCCTTGGCCCAGAACAAATAATATTTGTTCCAAAGTTCCCGCACGCCGAGCTTCGGCGCGAAGACAATGTGCTCCTTCCGGTACGCGGCGAGCTTCGCCGCCTGATCTGACTTCTCCCGCTTGGACTTCTCCGACTTCGCCTTGTCGGTCTTTGGGGCCATGGCGGATGCGGTGGAAGGAAGGGGACGAAGAGCTTGGTGGTGGCGGAGGAGTAGAGGCGAAGCGCAGAGGAATCTGAGGAAGAAGACGATGGCAATGAGTGCGCAGAGAGGGGAACCGCGCCGCTCTCTCTGCTTTTATGGGAGAGTGGGGGGCGTTTCGCCCTTCCCATTAAAGAAATCGTGGGCACGTCCCATCCCACGGCGCCGCAATCGACGCGTGCCGTTGCCGTGGGGTGCGGCGGATATGGAAGTGGATTCGGCGCGCCGCGGGCCGCGGGTGCCCGTGCACTGTTTTGGGCCTGGCCCAACAGCGCTCGGCACCGTGTGTGGCCCAGGCCCGGGGGCTCCTGTCGGCGTACTAAGGTAGGGGTACCCTAGTACCCCAACTTGTGCACGGGCAGCGGCAGCTCCCCGCGGCAGGGTTCACCACGCGCTTGCCGGAGACCTTCCTGCCCCTTTATCTAGCCATTCAAAAACAAAGTATACAAGACAGAAGACCAAGACCCCGGCAAGAGGAGCTTGCCGGGAAGGCCGTCCCAGGCTCGAGATTGCTTAACTAGCACGAGGCCCTGGCAAGAGGAGCTTGTCAGGACGAATAGAAGATTTTATCTTAGAAGACCCGGCAAGGGCTCGGGGAGCGGCAAGCTTCCGGGCCCGGCAAGGTCGAGATCCCCGGCAAGGTGCTTGCCGGGGGAGGTGCGCTGTGTGCCCGCGCTCCAGCTCATCGGCCCACGCGTCGCCCTGGGGCCACTCCAGGGACGCGTGGCGGATGGCTGTGCAGCCTGGGGGACACGGTGGCACTCCACGGCAGAGGATCCATCGCCGTGGCAGACGGAGCCGCAACGGCGGGAGCTTTTGGGGTCGACGGCGACGGGCATTAAATGCCCTTGTCCCCCACTGTTAAAGTAGGTATAGACCACTGTTCTGTACTGTAGCTCCACTGTTCCCGCACTGTTACAACTACCACCTCTTTTACATTTTTACCCCTTTCTCCTACGTTGACACCTGTCGGTGACCCCTTGCACTATAAAAGGAGGCCCATGCACAACGTGGAGGGGGTTCGAAACCTAGATTACTCTCACGCACGGTGTAGCTGCTTCTTCAAGCTCCCGAGCGCTCAACTCAATACACAACCAAGCAGGAGTAGGGTTTTACGCATCCGTGCGGCCCGAACCTGGGTAAAAACTGCCCGCGCGTCTGCCTCGATCTGCTCTTCGTGCTCCCTCCGCCCTCGTACCGCACAGACAAGGGGCTCCGGTCCCATAGGTGTTCGTGGCGGACAGTTTCCCCCGACAGGATGCCATCAAAGCCAAGCCTGCTCCATCCAAGCCCAAAGATGCCCCCAAAGATTCTGCATCCAAGAGGTCCACTAGAGACATTCCATCAGCTGAAACGAACAAGGCCCTAGTGTGAGATGTTCTAGAGGAAGAGGAATATCAAGAAGAAGAATCCTCAGATGATGGTGAGTCCATGATGCTCAGAAAACTTAAGCCAAAAATTCTAGATCATAATGATGCCCATCTTGTTGCCGAAAACAAGAAACTGAGAAATGATGCAGGTCTAAGACGATGGAGACAGACTGATCCATATGCTACTGTAATGCCCAGGATGGAGTTATACCTCCTACGTGTCGAGGCACGACTTAAAGGCATAAATCCATCCTAGAATGATCTCAAGTTTGGTATCTTTGCACGACTCATGTAAAAGAGGGATTAAAATTGCAAAAGGAGATAGTTGGCTTACACTCGCCACTTCACACAATACATTACATAAGCAAGACATCATTCAAAACATCACAACCCGACTACGGGTGAAGAACCAAAAGAAAGATACCAAAACAACAAAAGCCACAGGCCAAGATCGAATCCTAGTAGAAACCACTACTGAGCAACGAAACGTCACAAGCAAACGGCCACACTCTTCAACGAGCTCCTGGTGAAGCACTGAACCAGCTCCTGCATCAAGCTCGGCTGAACCTGCATCTGGTGTGGTGAAGTAACTGTGAGCCACAGGGGACTCAGCAATCCCGTTCCCGGGTAACACGACTATTTAAGCCTTGGGTGAGGATAAGGCTGAAGAAAGAAATATGAGGTGAAGGAACAAACAAGAGTCTGCAGCAGCAACTAGCACTAACTTACGTAATAGAGAGCGAGAAGAGAAGAGCATCGATCGAAAGATGATCACGAAGTGATCCTAACTAAAGCCGGTCAAACATAACCCCACCATGTCCAACTCCCGAATCCCTATTCGGAAATTGACAGTCACGGTACACACGCTGGTAGTGTATTGAAACATTGTGTCAAGTTATCTACAACCGGAATTAACAAGCTCCCATCTGCCACATAACCGCGGGCACGGCTTTCGAAAGTTCAAACCCTGCAGGGGTGTTCCAACTTGACCCATTACAAGCCCACGATCCGCGGAGTCGCAACTCCATAGTTGGGAAGACCCGAGTATTCTCGGAATCCCGTGCTCAAGTTAAACCGAACTAAGGTAAGGCTAATCCAGCAAATCCTCCCGGCGTGCCGACACCCTGATAGTAGCCGCGCGTATCTCGTCTCAGGCCACGACCGGATGAGCGCTACGTACAGTACCAAAGACCCCAGATAACTGGGTGGTACCGCAAGTGACTCTAGTTTGGGACCAACACCATCAGCACTGGCCCCCCCTGCTATGTAGAAATAAAGGATCCTCGAGGGAGCGACCCTCTATGCAAATTTAATTAATTAATTAAGTTGTTATTATGGGCAAATAGTACCAAATGTTGGGACTTGCTGGAAAAGACTTAGCACTTAGCGGTTTATCAAGGGGGTCCCATACACCCCAACCGTGTTAGGAACGCATAATCAAGGAACATAACACCGGTTTATACGGTTCCTAACGGCATGAGTGGAACAAAACACCAAGCAAAAGGCTTAGCCTTCCACCCCGCCAGTATATAGATGATTTCATTTTAAGCATTATATAGTGTGATATAACCCAACCAAAACTTCAACATGAAGTAAGCATCTTCAATCTTCACCTGCAACTAGCAATGCTATAAGAGGGGCTGAGCAAAGCCTACGTATAGCCAAGCAACGGTTTGCATAGGTAGGGTGGTTAAACATGGCAATTGGTTACAAGTAGGAGGCTGACAAGAAAGACATGGGCATCGAGGCAAAACTATAGAGCGGAACTACTAGCAAAAGGCAAAAATAGTAATGGTATCCGGGTTCGGTCATCTTGCCTGGGATTCCACAAGGGAGAAGTACGGAACCAAGAAGAAGACGGAGCAACAGTCGAGCGGATCCTCACAACTCCGGAACGAAACCGAAGCTAACAAGAGAAGCAAACCGGAAAGAAACAAACAACACGGTAAACACACAAGCATCAACATGGCATACGATGCACAAGCAAGCATGATGCATGTCCGGTTTAAATAAGCATGGCATGGCAAAGTGCACAAACAAATACTACAAGTTAAGTGGAGATCAATATGCAACGAGTTGCATATTGACGAAACACCACATGTTATTATTTAGTTGACTCTTGTTATTAACAAGACAAGATTAATTGTTTTTAGCATGGCAAGAGGTGAAACATAAGAAACTACACTATTAAGACATTTTAAATGAGGCCGGAGAATAACAACAACATATCCGGAAAATCCCCATGAGCATGTTTAATAATTATAAGCAAACAACAATTCACACATATTAATGTTGTTAACATGATGCGGATGACAAGATCAAGTTTATGCAAGTTTTATTAAAAGGTTGACAATTAACAAGATAAGAAGCATTTGTCACCGTGGTGGAAAGAAAAGGGGTGCCACGGCAACGATTCCGAAAATGATGCAACGCATCATATCGGTCCCGGTATCTCGTTAAGAGAGTCCGATGCAAAAGGTAAGATGGCAGAGGTGAGTCAAACGAGATGAAAGGTGGGGCGATCCCGTTACCGGGTTCCCACGAGTCGGTGACGAGGCAACCGAGGAACAACAAAAGGGACGAAACGGACACGGAGCACACACGGGAGTCATTTCACACCACAACAAGCAAGCATGCATCTCACGGGCACGTCTCGGGGTTATACCTTTGAAGCGTGCGTTTCGGGGCGGATCGAGACGTAGAGGAAGAAGTCGTTCACGTTTCCGAAGAGGAAGAAGTCGTTCCGTAGAGGTACACGGGGCGACGGTAGGGGTACTTGCGGCGTCGTCTTGTGTCGGCGTTCGTAGGGGTACTTGGTCGGGTCGTCGTGTAGAGGTACTTGGCGCTTAGGCGTTCCCGCATCGTAGAGGTACTTGTGGCGGCCGTGTAGTCGAACTTGTCGGGTCATCGGCGACTCGAAGGGGTACACATTTCCAAAAGAGTAATACTTGCAGCTCCAAGATTAGCTGAGATTAACATTACAGCAACAAAACAAAAAGAACAAAAACAGGGCGGCAGCGACAAGGGGCTGCACGAGGCCACCGGAGGCGGCAGCAACAGCAAGGAGGAGGAGGGCCTCTGGCCGGCGCTGGACGAGGCGCGGAAGGAGACGCGGTTGCTGCAGTGCTGGCCGGCGGGCAGAAGGCGCCGGGGCCACGGGCAGAGGCAGCATCACGGCGAGGCTCCAGGAGATGGAGGAGGCCATGGCTTGAGGCGCCGAGGAGCGGAGCGGGGTGCTGGAGAGGAGGCGCATCGGGACCTCGGCGGCGATTGGGGGCGCGGACGGAGGGACCGCTCGGGCCGGCGCTGCTGCCTGAGGACGGGGGGAACGAGGGCCGGGCCCTCGCCTTGCTGGAGGAGGAGAAGGCGCCTCGGGGTCGCGGGCGAGGAGCAGGCCGGAGGGAGGAGGGAGCCCGCGCGCGGGGCCTCGGGCGCGAGGAGACGAGCTGGTGGCCGGCTCGTCGCGGGGAAGGGACGCGGCTCCGGCCGGGCATGCGCCTTGGGCGTCCAAGCGGCGCGGCTCCGCCTTGCCGAGGAGGCGCGGGGGAGGGACGAGGCTCCTGGCGATGGGGTACTTGGGGTACGAAGGGATGGGGCGACGGCGTTCCTGGTGTCGATGGAGGAGGGAGGCGAGGCACGGGAGGTTCGACGAGGGGATGCGGGCAGAGGCGAGCGAGAAGGACTGGCGGCGGCTCGAGGGGAAGGAGAGGAGATGCGGCGCACGCTAGGTTTAGGGGTAAGCGGGCTGGCCTGGGACAAGTGGGCCGAAGAGAAAAAGAAGGGAGGAGAGGCCTAGGGAGGCCGGCTGGGCCTAGAAGGCTGAGGCGGCTGATGGGCCAAGCTGGAAGGGAAGAAGAGCAGGTGCGGCTGGCCCTGCAGCCAAGCCTTCCTCTAATTTTAGCAGTAAAAGAAATAGAGAGAGAGAGCTAAAAAAAATAAAGAAAGGAGGCCACGAACAAGGAAAAAAAATGGAACAATTTTGAAAGGCTTTATGGAATACTTCCGACCCCACAAAAATAGTTCCAACAACAAAAGGGAAAAACAAACTAAAATAATTAGTTTGCCTTAAAGGAGTTCAAAAGAAGTCTAGATTTTAGGAGGAGTCTCGATAAAAGGGAAAAGAAATACAGGGAAGGTTTTAAAGGTGAAACTTGAAGTGAAAAGACAATGGGGAATTATGCAAGTGTGTTACGGTGATTCCGAAGCAATGGAATATTTATTAATATAGCTCCCTAAAATAATGAGAGACTTTTATATGTTATAAAGAGAAGACATCTTCCCTCGATTTAAATGGACCGAAGGTCCACACGGTTTATTTAAGTTGAGATGCAAAAAATAAATATGACATGATGGCATGATGACATGATGCAATGCAAAAAAAATAAATAAAACAAGCACAAAGAACACACGGGCAACCCGGAACATCTGGAATCTTCTGGAATCTTCTGTGACGTCAGTCTCGGGCGTCACAACTCTCCCACACTAACAGAGGATCTCGACCCGAGATCCTAGAGATATCACCGGGTAAAACGGAAGAGGAAGAGGTAAAACAAAGTTGCTTCTTTGACGAACGAGTGAAACCAAAGAACCTTGAGAGGTTGAACAAATTGAAAGAAGAAAGCAACGGAGATGAACGAAGTTAAGTGCACTCCGTTAGAAAAGAGGAACAAGGAGCATAACAAGAACCTTGTAGGTTGAAAGACATTAAACAGAGCTCACGAACGAAAAGAATATGAAACCAGAACGGTATAGCCAAGGAATAAGAATGACAGAATTCGGACAGCACTCCGTCTGAAAATGGAAGGAATTAACAAAACTTGAGGAGATGGAATGATACTTGATGAAAACAACAACATATAGCCTCTGAAACAATTGAAAGAATGGCACAAAGGTAAGAAAGATTCAGACAGCACTCCGGTTAAAGATAGGCAAAAACTAGATGAGATGACGTAACTTGAATGAAGAATACAACACTCCGGTTAAAAGGATAAACAAGGAAAAGAACATGATGTTGAAAAGAAAACAAGATGATGGTTAAAGAGAGCAACATCACAATGCCTCCGGAATGAAAGAATAGCATATAGATCAACGAAAGAAAAGAATGGAGAAGAAAAGACAACTTCTCCGGCAAATGAATTGAAAGAGCATCCTTACGAAGAAGGGTAGAACGGAGTTGTTGGAAATTCAACAACGAAAGAATAAGCTTGAAGTGGGCTTATGGAAAACATCTCAAAATTATGAGGTGACAACCAGCCACTAACGAAAACAATTGATTGGGTTGAGATCAACAAGGATACGATAACTTATCTCACCGGAATGATAATGAAGAACTTGGGTCATTTATAAGCACCACAATAACAACAATCCTTAGGGAAAGCTTTTAGGTGAAATACAACCCAAGATAACTCCAGCGAATAAATTGAAGGGGTGGAAAGATCTCCTGAACAAGGAAAATGATGGTTTTAAATATCTCATTCTTGACAACTTGTGAATCATGACACATGAAGGAATTGTCAAGAATGACATAACACCATCTGAAAAGATAAGGTAGAACGGATTGAAATTGGAAAGCATGAAGAAGAATGCTTGAGCTCCAACAAGAATCTTGAAGAAAACTTCAAGGATGAATTAAAACATGATGAACCACAATGAAAACTCCGGTATTGAAAGCATGAGAAGTGAAAGATAAAAGAATAAGATTCAAGGCCTGCGATGAATTAGATGGATGTTTGAAAGATAATTGAAATAACTTGGAGCTCTGGAAAACAAGATGAACAACTTAGAATCAAGGATATGATATGATGAACAAGCTCCAGACAACAGAATTAAAACAGGTTGAAGGAATAAGAATAAGAATTATGTAATGCATCTCCTTCACCAATTTAAATTGATGACAACCAAAGGATTTGGCATACTACTTATTCTCGTTGGAAAGAATTGAAGAGAGATCTAGCACAAGCTGAGAATAGTCTTGAACGACTCACCGGTAGGATTATGAAAAGAACAAATGAATTAACACGATAACAGCGGAAGGGTAAACTTGAAAGAACCACCGTAAGAATATGGAGACGAACGAAGAGACATCAATGAAGAATAGTTGGAGGGCGAAGTTGAAAACTGAGAACGAAGAAATATGCTGAAATGATGGCCTTCGGAGGAACACAAAGAAAAGAGTTCATGAAAACTCCGGATGGGTATAAAAAGAATTCCTCACAATCGAAACAACTATGAGGATGGCATGAAGCTAGAACCACGAATCTTCAAGAGAAGGGCCAAGATTTAAGAGAAACACTTCTCCGGTCTTCAAATGCTGAGAATGAAGACGAGAAATGCCATAAGAATTATTGAGCACTCCGGAATGAAGAATTAAAAAGGTTGAACCAATGATGAAAAAGAATTCGAAAGTAAACTTGGAGAAGGCATGTGACTGATGGAGATCATTCTTACGTCACACTTTGAAAAAGAATTTAAGAATACTCCGGAAGAAAAAGTCAGGTAAGATCCTGGGAAAAGACCTGTGGTTTAGGGCCCACTAAAGAAATCACCGTTGGGAAAGATTGCTTAAGAGATATTGCACCGGTTGAATTAAAAAGGCTTGGATAAGATGATAATCCTCAAAAAGCTTGAAACGATTAAGAATGGAATTATGGATCTTGAGCACTCCGGATAAGAATAGCAAGAGGAGAATGATTAATTGGTGCACCGGAATAAGAAAGCATTATGAAATGAGGAAAATGATAAGATCAACACCGAAATCTGAATTACATCCACCGGAAGAATATGAAAACAAAAGAATGATGAACTTGAAGCTCTTGAGCATCTTCACGATGAATCACCGGATAAGAACATTGAAGGAAAAGAAAGAAGAAACATCACATTAATAAAATGGATATTTCATTTGAGAATTCCAGCTCCATAAAGAAAAAGGGAGGGAGGGTGGGGAAAAGCAAAGATAACTTGGGATGAACAAAATGGTCACCGGTTGGAAAAGAATTAACACGACCATCTCGATGATCAAGAAGGACTAGCACTCCCATAGAAATATGAGAACACCGATTAAGAAAGGTATGGAATCAACATTTGACATCGAAGCAACTCGAATACCAGAATCAAAACAACAACAAATGATTGAACGAATGAATTCTGCAGGTACATCAACTAGACGAGAGGCCACTTGGAAAACAAAAAGAAAAAAAAAGGAACAAGGATCAGATAGAACAAATACAAGATAGAAGTTTCGTTCGACATCTTCGTGCTGAAAGCTCATGGAACGTGTTACAAAAGGGTTTTGCAATCCCCGGATCAGCATAGCCAAGGACCCTTTAAGATGCAACTCCCGATCAGAACAAGTCCATAAAACCACTTCACTCAATGTAGAACCCCGAACTTCATATCGAGCATCCGTTGGAAGAATGCCTAGAACTACTGGATAAAACCCACCTATAAATTTACGAAAGTTTCCAGTTATGCAATCAGGTGTTGGGGATACACGGGAAGCACCGCGCAATCAACTCTAAACCTACATCCAGGTGTATCCATCCTTCAACACATAACCAGTCTTTCTCGGAAACTGTTTACCTCGGACCTTCGAAAACGCATCCACTATACCAAGCTATGGCAATACTCTCGAACTACCTCCCCAGTACTGGGTGATGTCGGGGTTATCTTGCCACTGGCCGTATAGGAGAGATTTTCGATGTCGGCCGTCTTAAGTATTTAGTACTGCCGCGATATGCTTGTTACAACGATACCCCGAAGCTCAACTCCTCGGTAACAGGAGGCATCGGGAACAATATCCTTGTCACAAGAACATCGAAACAATCCCAGAATACTCGCGGGATCCTAAAAAAAATTTTGTGCAATTTTTGAGAGTAGAAGAGAAAAGAGTAATCGTCAGGAGTCCTCACCAGAGAGAAAGGGGATGAGAAGCAAAGAAATCCTACTCTCCGATATAATATAGGACTCAAAAAGTTTTCAGTGTGTGCCTAGACTCAACCGTCAACGATTCGATCAATCAGTGGGGGCTTCTAGGTCGGAGAAGGCTCTGAATACCAACTTGTAATGCCCAGGATGGAGTTATACCTCCTACGTGTCGAGGCACGACTTAAAGGCATAAATCCATCCTAGAATGATCTCAAGTTTGGTATCTTTGCACGACTCATGTAAAAGAGGGATTAAAATTGCAAAAGGAGATAGTTGGCTTACACTCGCCACTTCACACAATACATTACATAAGCAAGACATCATTCAAAACATCACAACCCGACTACGGGTGAAGAACCAAAAGAAAGATACCAAAACAACAAAAGCCACAGGCCAAGATCGAATCCTAGTAGAAACCACTACTGAGCAACGAAACGTCACAAGCAAACGGCCACACTCTTCAACGAGCTCCTGGTGAAGCACTGAACCAGCTCCTGCATCAAGCTCGGCTGAACCTGCATCTGGTGTGGTGAAGTAACTGTGAGCCACAGGGGACTCAGCAATCCCGTTCCCGGGTAACACGACTATTTAAGCCTTGGGTGAGGATAAGGCTGAAGAAAGAAATATGAGGTGAAGGAACAAACAAGAGTCTGCAGCAGCAACTAGCACTAACTTACGTAATAGAGAGCGAGAAGAGAAGAGCATCGATCGAAAGATGATCACGAAGTGATCCTAACTAAAGCCGGTCAAACATAACCCCACCATGTCCAACTCCCGAATCCCTATTCGGAAATTGACAGTCACGGTACACACGCTGGTAGTGTATTGAAACATTGTGTCAAGTTATCTACAACCGGAATTAACAAGCTCCCATCTGCCACATAACCGCGGGCACGGCTTTCGAAAGTTCAAACCCTGCAGGGGTGTTCCAACTTGACCCATTACAAGCCCACGATCCGCGGAGTCGCAACTCCATAGTTGGGAAGACCCGAGTATTCTCGGAATCCCGTGCTCAAGTTAAACCGAACTAAGGTAAGGCTAATCCAGCAAATCCTCCCGGCGTGCCGACACCCTGATAGTAGCCGCGCGTATCTCGTCTCAGGCCACGACCGGATGAGCGCTACGTACAGTACCAAAGACCCCAGATAACTGGGTGGTACCGCAAGTGACTCTAGTTTGGGACCAACACCATCAGCACTGGCCCCCCCTGCTATGTAGAAATAAAGGATCCTCGAGGGAGCGACCCTCTATGCAAATTTAATTAATTAATTAAGTTGTTATTATGGGCAAATAGTACCAAATGTTGGGACTTGCTGGAAAAGACTTAGCACTTAGCGGTTTATCAAGGGGGTCCCATACACCCCAACCGTGTTAGGAACGCATAATCAAGGAACATAACACCGGTTTATACGGTTCCTAACGGCATGAGTGGAACAAAACACCAAGCAAAAGGCTTAGCCTTCCACCCCGCCAGTATATAGATGATTTCATTTTAAGCATTATATAGTGTGATATAACCCAACCAAAACTTCAACATGAAGTAAGCATCTTCAATCTTCACCTGCAACTAGCAATGCTATAAGAGGGGCTGAGCAAAGCCTACGTATAGCCAAGCAACGGTTTGCATAGGTAGGGTGGTTAAACATGGCAATTGGTTACAAGTAGGAGGCTGACAAGAAAGACATGGGCATCGAGGCAAAACTATAGAGCGGAACTACTAGCAAAAGGCAAAAATAGTAATGGTATCCGGGTTCGGTCATCTTGCCTGGGATTCCACAAGGGAGAAGTACGGAACCAAGAAGAAGACGGAGCAACAGTCGAGCGGATCCTCACAACTCCGGAACGAAACCGAAGCTAACAAGAGAAGCAAACCGGAAAGAAACAAACAACACGGTAAACACACAAGCATCAACATGGCATACGATGCACAAGCAAGCATGATGCATGTCCGGTTTAAATAAGCATGGCATGGCAAAGTGCACAAACAAATACTACAAGTTAAGTGGAGATCAATATGCAACGAGTTGCATATTGACGAAACACCACATGTTATTATTTAGTTGACTCTTGTTATTAACAAGACAAGATTAATTGTTTTTAGCATGGCAAGAGGTGAAACATAAGAAACTACACTATTAAGACATTTTAAATGAGGCCGGAGAATAACAACAACATATCCGGAAAATCCCCATGAGCATGTTTAATAATTATAAGCAAACAACAATTCACACATATTAATGTTGTTAACATGATGCGGATGACAAGATCAAGTTTATGCAAGTTTTATTAAAAGGTTGACAATTAACAAGATAAGAAGCATTTGTCACCGTGGTGGAAAGAAAAGGGGTGCCACGGCAACGATTCCGAAAATGATGCAACGCATCATATCGGTCCCGGTATCTCGTTAAGAGAGTCCGATGCAAAAGGTAAGATGGCAGAGGTGAGTCAAACGAGATGAAAGGTGGGGCGATCCCGTTACCGGGTTCCCACGAGTCGGTGACGAGGCAACCGAGGAACAACAAAAGGGACGAAACGGACACGGAGCACACACGGGAGTCATTTCACACCACAACAAGCAAGCATGCATCTCACGGGCACGTCTCGGGGTTATACCTTTGAAGCGTGCGTTTCGGGGCGGATCGAGACGTAGAGGAAGAAGTCGTTCACGTTTCCGAAGAGGAAGAAGTCGTTCCGTAGAGGTACACGGGGCGACGGTAGGGGTACTTGCGGCGTCGTCTTGTGTCGGCGTTCGTAGGGGTACTTGGTCGGGTCGTCGTGTAGAGGTACTTGGCGCTTAGGCGTTCCCGCATCATAGAGGTACTTGTGGCGGCCGTGTAGTCGAACTTGTCGGGTCATCGGCGACTCGAAGGGGTACACATTTCCAAAAGAGTAATACTTGCAGCTCCAAGATTAGCTGAGATTAACATTACAGCAACAAAACAAAAAGAACAAAAACAGGGCGGCAGCGACAAGGGGCTGCACGAGGCCACCGGAGGCGGCAGCAACAGCAAGGAGGAGGAGGGCCTCTGGCCGGCGCTGGACGAGGCGCGGAAGGAGACGCGGTTGCTGCAGTGCTGGCCGGCGGGCAGAAGGCGCCGGGGCCACGGGCAGAGGCAGCATCACGGCGAGGCTCCAGGAGATGGAGGAGGCCATGGCTTGAGGCGCCGAGGAGCGGAGCGGGGTGCTGGAGAGGAGGCGCATCGGGACCTCGGCGGCGATTGGGGGCGCGGACGGAGGGACCGCTCGGGCCGGCGCTGCTGCCTGAGGACGGGGGGAACGAGGGCCGGGCCCTCGCCTTGCTGGAGGAGGAGAAGGCGCCTCGGGGTCGCGGGCGAGGAGCAGGCCGGAGGGAGGAGGGAGCCCGCGCGCGGGGCCTCGGGCGCGAGGAGACGAGCTGGTGGCCGGCTCGTCGCGGGGAAGGGACGCGGCTCCGGCCGGGCATGCGCCTTGGGCGTCCAAGCGGCGCGGCTCCGCCTTGCCGAGGAGGCGCGGGGGAGGGACGAGGCTCCTGGCGATGGGGTACTTGGGGTACGAAGGGATGGGGCGACGGCGTTCCTGGTGTCGATGGAGGAGGGAGGCGAGGCACGGGAGGTTCGACGAGGGGATGCGGGCAGAGGCGAGCGAGAAGGACTGGCGGCGGCTCGAGGGGAAGGAGAGGAGATGCGGCGCACGCTAGGTTTAGGGGTAAGCGGGCTGGCCTGGGACAAGTGGGCCGAAGAGAAAAAGAAGGGAGGAGAGGCCTAGGGAGGCCGGCTGGGCCTAGAAGGCTGAGGCGGCTGATGGGCCAAGCTGGAAGGGAAGAAGAGCAGGTGCGGCTGGCCCTGCAGCCAAGCCTTCCTCTAATTTTAGCAGTAAAAGAAATAGAGAGAGAGAGCTAAAAAAAATAAAGAAAGGAGGCCACGAACAAGGAAAAAAAAATGGAACAATTTTGAAAGGCTTTATGGAATACTTCCGACCCCACAAAAATAGTTCCAACAACAAAAGGGAAAAACAAACTAAAATAATTAGTTTGCCTTAAAGGAGTTCAAAAGAAGTCTAGATTTTAGGAGGAGTCTCGATAAAAGGGAAAAGAAATACAGGGAAGGTTTTAAAGGTGAAACTTGAAGTGAAAAGACAATGGGGAATTATGCAAGTGTGTTACGGTGATTCCGAAGCAATGGAATATTTATTAATATAGCTCCCTAAAATAATGAGAGACTTTTATATGTTATAAAGAGAAGACATCTTCCCTCGATTTAAATGGACCGAAGGTCCACACGGTTTATTTAAGTTGAGATGCAAAAAATAAATATGACATGATGGCATGATGACATGATGCAATGCAAAAAAAATAAATAAAACAAGCACAAAGAACACACGGGCAACCCGGAACATCTGGAATCTTCTGGAATCTTCTGGGACGTCAGTCTCGGGCGTCACAGCTACAAGGAGAAAGATTGTTGTGGACTATAGATTTCATGCCAAGGAACACCAGGATATCTATGAGACAGTGTTGTTGGAGAAGAAGCCCATTGTCTGTGACATGAAGTGGGTTGATTGGAAATACATCGAAAAACATGTTGATTTCTTTCCAAGTGTGCATGAAAGCTTCAGGAAAAATGGAGTTGACAAGTTTGTGGGAAAGAAACTAACTAGATGGAACGATGAGATGATCATGCAATTCTACTCCACTGCTCATTTCTATCCAGATGGTAGAATTGTATGGATGACTGAAGGAACCGGATACCGGTCAACTGTTTCTAAATGGGCATGTCTAATCAATGCCCCCAAGGAGGATGAAAATGACACAGATGTGTATGCCAAGCCCATGAAGGATCATGACTCCATGGCAAACATGTACAAGCCAATACCTGACAAAGATTTGAAGACTCACAAGTTTGGCTCCATATATCATCTATTGTCTGGATGGCCACCATCAACACTATACTGAGGCACGCTTTGTTACCCAAGTCAGGAGATCATAGAATGATCCGAGGTCACTCCATCAATTTCCTCCATATGTTTGATGTTCCCGAGAAGTTCAAAGTCACGAGCCTGATTGTAGAGACAATCAAGAGGACAGCGGCAGACCAGAAAAGGTCTTGTGGATATGCCCCTCATATTCAGATGCTTATCAACTCTAGTTTGGAGAAAGGGACATATCTGCTTGACAAGAGGCATCTACCTCTTAGGCCAGATTTCGAGGACAATGAAGTTGTCATGGATGCATCCCATCCTAGCTACTTTAGTTGAAGGCCTAGAGAAGATTGCTCAAGCAAAGGCATCCAAGCAAGCAAGTGTTTCTGGAGCTCCTAAGACCAAGCAAGATTAGCTCAGTTACCTGCTTGAGGCCACTCTGAGGATTGAGAAGAGTTTGGCCAACTTGACTCAGAATCAAGCAAGCCTTGAAAGGATCATTGAGACAAAGTTCTATGATCTACATGTAAAGGTCACAGAGATCCAAACTGTTGTGGAGAAGCTTAAGGAAGATGTTGAGGATAGAGATACTACAGATGCTTTTCAGAGTGTCCCAAGAGGACCAAGATCTTCAGCTGTGCCAGTTGCCGAGCCGAGACCTACACTTTCAGCTCATGTAGCCACTGCTACAGTTGTTCCTCCAGCTTCAACACCTCCAGCTCCACAGACTTCATCGTAAGCATTTCCAGATGCTCTTATCTCCATGCCATCTACGTACACCAGAGCCACTAACAAGAACACTTCTTCTATAGCTCCCCAAGATCGTGCCCAGAGTGCCGTATAGCACTATGCATTTTCGAGCTTTTTGGTAACTTGTAGCCAAAGGGGGGAGAAAGTGTATAGATCATTAGGCTTCGAGAGAGAGTGTCTTGCCTCTATTTGTTGGTTTTTGCATGCTACCATGTCTGATCGTTTGGTTATTGCTATAATTTGCTTATGTGTGTGAGATACTTTATGTGCTTGATCATATCATATTATGCTTAATGTGTGCCTATTTGATTGTGTATGATCATTCACTTGTTATTTTGGTGATGAGTGCTTATTGCTTGAATCTTATCATTTTGAGCGCTCCACCAAGATGTATGTGACATGGAAGAGTAACCCATCATCCTAATCGATTGTGCATTTGCATTCAAGAGCAAATCTTAAATAATGCATAAATTTAGGGGGAGCTCTTGCTTATCACATACTTCTCAAAGCGACGATATATTTCATTCTTATTATCATTTGTTGAAGCTTTGATCTATATGTTGTCATAAATTACCAAAAAGGGGGAGATTGAAAGGGCAACTAATCCCTGGTTGGTTTTGATAATTAATAACAACATATAGCTCATTGAACGAATATCCTTTCAAGATAAATATTTCAGGAAGTTCTATGGTTGGCATGGCATGGATCAGAAATGTGGACCCCTGTTGGATCGAACTTATGTCTAGAGAGGGGGTGATTAGACTACTTGACTAAATACAAATCTAGCATTTTCACAATTTTAATTCTTGGCAGATTTTAGCAACTTAGCACAAGTCAAGCAATCATCCTACACATGCAATTCTAAGAGTATGCAGCGGAATGTAAAACAATTGCATATGAAGGTAAAGGGAGGAGTTTGGCGGGAGCAAACGCTAGTGAAGACAACGATGTTTTTTGTCTTGGTTCCGATAGGTGGTGCTATCGTACATCCAAGTTGATGGAGACTTCAACCCACGAAGGGTAACGGCTGCGTGAGTCCACGGAGGGCTCCACCCACGAAGGATCTACGAAGAAGCAACCTTGTCTATCCCACCATGGCCATCGCCCACGAAGGACTTGCCTCACTAGCGGTAGATCTTCACGAAGTAGGCGATCTCCTTGCCCTTACAAACTCCTTGGTTCAACTCCACAATCTTGTCGGAGGCTTCCAAGTGACACCTAACCAATCTAGGAGACACCACTCTCCAAAAGGTAATAGACAGTGTGTTGATGATGAACTCCTTTCACAAATGCTTCAAATGATAGTCTCCCCAACACTCAAATAGCTCCTCACAGATTTGGATATGGTGGAAGAAGGATTTGAGTGGAAAGCAATTTGGGGAAGGCTAGAGAACAAGATTCATATGGTAGGAATGGAATATCTTGATATCAACACTTGAGTAGGTGGTTCTCTCTCAGAACATGAATGATGTAAGTGTAGGTTTGTTCTGATGGCTCTCTCCACGAGTAAAGAGTGGGTGGAGGGGTATATATAGCCTCCACACGAAATCTAACCGTTACACACAATTTATCAAACTCGGTGGGACCAATTCAGAGAACTCGGTCAGACCGATTTAGTTCATAATGCGACCGTTAGGTATTTCGGTGGGACCAACATGATCAACTCGGTAGGACCTATTTCATTAGGGTTGGGGCATAACATAATCTCGGTGACACCGATTACACAAATGAGCTTACAGAGAGTTGGTCAGGCAAATTCGGTTTGACCGATTCGCTCATTTTGGTGAGACCGAAACGTTACGAAGAGGAAACATAGAGTTTGCATTACAAACTCGGTGGGACCGATTGCACATCTCGGTTAGACCGACAATATTGCAACAGGCAATAGAGAGTTTGCAATCCCATCTCGGTGAGACCAAGATCCCTTTCGGTGAGACTGAAATGATTAGGGTTTCTGGCAGTGGCTATGTCAAATGAACTCGGTGACGCAGGATAGATATTTTCGGTGGGGCCGAGTTTGACTTTTGGTTTGGGACATATGTGGATGTGGGAAAATGGTTGAGGGTTTTGGAGCATATCACTAAGCATTTTGAGCAAGCAAACCATTATGCAACACCTCATCCCCTTTTAATAGTATTGGCTTTCCTATGGACTCAATGTGATCTTGGATCACTAAAATGGAAAATGTAGAGTCTTGAGCTTGAGCCAATCCTTTGTCCTTAGCATTTTGAGGGGTCCACATTCCTAATCCATGCCATGCCAATCATTTAACTTTCTTGAAATATTATCTTTAGATAGCATTAGTTCAATGAGCTATATGTTGTTAGTAATTACCAAAACCACCCAGGGATAGTTGCACTTTCAATCTCCCCCTTTTTGGTAATTGATGACAACATATAGATCAAAGCTTCGACAAATGATAATAATATTTAAATGCATCGTCGCTTTGAGAAGTATGTGATAAACAAGAGCTCCCCCTAAATTTGTGCGTTATTTAAAATTTGCATTTGAATGAAAATGCACAATCGATTAGGATCATGGGTTACTCTTCCATGTCACGTACATCTTGGTGGAGCGCTCAAAACTATATACACTAAAGCATGCACTCATCACCAAGCAAAGTGAATGATCATATGGAAATATAGAGATAATATCATCCAAGCAAACATTAAGGTAGCATATGATCAAACACATGATCACACAAGTATCTCACATACGAACATAGAGTATGAAGCAAATGCACAATAAAGTTCAACCAAAAGCAAGAGAGACCAAAGAGACAAAACACTCTCTCTCGAAGCCTATGATCTATACATATTTCTCCCCCTTTGGCAACAAGTTACCAAAAAGTTTGTAAATGCATAGTGCTATGCGTCTCTCAGGCTTGGTCTTCGGGAGGTGGTGTAGAGAGAACTCCAAGGACAAAGGCTTCGGATGAAGTAGCTAGAGCTGGTGGAGTGGATGCTGGAGGTGGCACTGAAGCTGTGGCTGCTGGTGTAGATGTAGTAGCTCTAGTATCTGGAACTAGCACTGCAGCAGATCTCTGACCTCCAAGCACTCACCGAAATGCATCTGTTGTAGCCTGTCCTCCTCTCTCCTCCGCTTCCTCCTGAAGCTTCTCAACTGCAGACTGGATCTCTGTCACCTTTAGATCAAGATCATATAACTTAGTTTCAATAATCCTCTCCATGCTCTCTTGATTCTGAGTCAGGGTGGCCAAGCCCTTCTCAATCCTCATGGTTGCTTGAATCAGATATCTATTTGATCTTGCCTGGACTTGAGAGTCATTTGAGATGCTTCTTCTGCACTTGGCATCTTGGCAGCTTTCTCTTATTTAGCTTTCTCTCTCCTTTCATGAGCTTGCACTGAAGATGGTTCATTCTCATCCATGACAACTATGTTGTTTTTTGCATGTTTCAGGGTTTCGCAGAAAAAGAATATCAAACGGAGTCCAAACGAAATGAAACCTTCGCGAGAGATATTTTTGGAGAAAATCACGCACGCGGAGCTTGAGAATCACGTCAGGGGATCGAGGGATGGCCCACGAGGGTGGGGGGCGCGCCCACCTTCCCAGGGCGCGCCCCCTGCCTCGTGGCCCCCTCGAGCGTCCCCCGGTGCCCTCCTTCTTCCTATATAAGTCTACGTACCCCAAAACCTCCGTGAACAGAGAGACAAACCTAATTCCACTGATGTACCTTCTGTTCCCGTGAAGACCCCATCTTGGAGCCTGTTCCGGAGCTCCACCGGAGGGGGATCCATCACGGAGTTCTTCATCATCATCGTCATCGCCCTCACCATGAGTTGTGAGTTGTTTACCACAGACCTTCGGGTCCATAGCTAGTATCTAGATGGCTTCTTCTCTTTCTCTGGATCTCAATACAAAGTTCTCCTCGGTCTTCGAGGAGATCTGTTCGATGTAATCTCTTTTTGCGGTGTGTTTGTCAAGATCCGATGAATTGTGAGTTTATGATCAAGGTTATCTATGAAAGATATTTGGTTCTTCTCTGAACTTTTTATGTGTGCTCATAATATCCTTGGAAGTCTCTTCGAATTATTGGTTTGGTTTGGCCTACTAGATCTATAGTTCTTGCAATGGGAGAAGTGCTTGGCTTTGGGTTCAATCTTGCGGTGTCCTTTCCCAGTGATAGTAGGGGCAGCAAGGCACGTATTGTATTGTTGCCATCGAGGATAAAAAGATGGGGTTTATATCATATTGGTTGAGTTTATCCCTCTACATCATGTCATCTTGCTTAAGGCATTACTCTGTTCTTATGAACTCAATACACTAGATGCATGTTGGATAGCGGTCGATGTGGAGAGTAATAGTAGTACATGCGGGCAGGAGTCGGTCTACTTGTCTCGGACATGATGCCTATATACAATGATCATGCCTAGATAGTCTCATAATTATTTTCTTTTCTATCAATTGCTCGACAGTAATTTGTTTACCCGCCGTAGAATATCGCTATCATGAGAGAAGCCACTAGAGAACACTATGGCCCCTGGGTCTATTCTCAACATATCAATCTACATCTACTTTACTTTTATTGCTTTTATTTGCTGTTCTTATAAACCAAAAATACCAAAAAATATAAACTATCATATCTATCAGATCTCACATTCGTAAGTGATCGTAAAGGGATTGACAACCCCTTATCGCGTTGTCTGCATAGTTCTTATTTGTTTGTGCAGGTGCGAGGGACTGGCGCGTGGTTTCCTACTGGATTGATACCTTGGTTCTCAAAAATTGAGGGAAATACTTACGCTACTGTGCTGCATCTCCCTTTCCTCTTCGAGGGAATACAATGCAAGCTCGAGAAGTAGCAAGAAGAATTTCTGGCGCCATTGCCGGGGAGAATTACGCAAAAGTCATATACCAAGTACCTATCACAAACCCTTGTCCTACGCATTACATTTATTTGCCTCTCGTTTTCCTCTCCCCCACTTCACCCTTGCCGTTTTATTTGCCCTTCTTCCGCCGTGTGTTTATCGTTCGCTTGCTTCTTTCTTGGTTGTGTGTTGGATTGCTTGCTTGTCACTATGGCTCAGAACAATACCAAATTGTGTGACTTCTCCAATACCAACAACAATGATTTTATTAGCACTCCGATTGCTCCAATTACCAATGCTGAATCTTGTGAGATCAATGTTGCTTTGTTGAATCTTGTCATGAAATATCAAATCTCCAGCCTTCCTAGTGAAGATGCCGCTACCCATCTAAACAACTTTGTTGATTTTTGTGATATGCAAAAGAAAAGGGATACGGATAACGTTATTGTTAAATTGAAGTTATTTCCATTTTCATTTAGAGATCGTGCTAAAACTTGGTTTTCCTCTTTGCCTAGAAATAGTATTGATTCATGGAATAAGTGCAAAGATGCTTTTATCTCTAAGTATTTCCCTCCTTCTAAAATCATCTCTCTTAGAAACGATATTATAAATTTTAAGAAACTAGATCATGAGCATGTTGCACAAGCTTGGGAGGGAATGAAATTGATGATACGTAATTGCCCTACACATGGTTTGAATTTATGGATGATTATTCCGAACTTTTATGCTGGCTTGAATTTTGCTTCTAGAAATATTTTAGATTCGGCCGCAGGAGGCACTTTCATGGAAACTACCTTAGGAGAAGCTACCAAACTCGTAGATAATATTATGGTTAATTATTCTCAATGGCACACCGAAATATCTACTAGTAAAAAAGTGCATGCTATCGAAGAAATTAGTGTTTTGAGTGGAAAGATGGATGAACTTATGAAATTATTTGCTGCTAAGAGTGCTTCTTCTGATCCTAATGATATGCCTTTGTCCACTCTGATTGAGAATAACAATGAATCTTTGGATGTGAATTTTGTTGGTAGGAATAATTTTGGTAACAATGCTTATAGAGGTAATTTTAATCCTAGGCGTTTTCCTAGTAATTCCTCTAATAATTATGGTAATTCCTACAACAACTCTTATGGAAAGATGCCTTCTGAATTTGAAACTAGTGTTAAGGAGTTTATGATCTCGCAAAAGAATTTCAATGCTTTGCTTGAAGAGAAATTTCTTAAGGTTGATGAATTGGCTAGAAGTGTGGATAGAATTACTATTGATGTTGATTCTTTGAATTTTAGACCTATCCCACCTAAGTATGATATCATTGAGTCTCTCAAAGCCATGAGAATTTCCATTGATGAATGCAAAGAAAGAACCGCTAGGATGCGTGCTAAAATAGAAGATTATATTAAATCGTGTTCTTCTAGTTATCATAAAAATAAAGATGAACATCTGAAAGTTATTGATGTATCTCCTATTAGATCCTTGTTTTCTAGTATAAATCTTGTTGAAAATAGCATTGGAGATGATTCTGCTTTAAGGTGTCCCAATGATTCGGAGTTTTTAGATCTTGATGCTAAAATTGTTAAAAGTGGGAGTGAAGAGATTAAAACTTTTCATAGTGATGAACCCACTATTTTGGATTTCAAGGGATTCAATTATGATAATTGCTCTTTGATTGATTGTATTTCCTTGTTGCAATCCGTGCTAAATTCTCCGCATGCTTATAGTCAAAATAAAGCTTTCACCAAACACATAGTTGATGCTTTGATGCAATCTTATAAAGAAAAACTTGAGTTAGAAGTTTCTATCCCTAGAAAGCTTTATGATGAGTGGGAACCTACTATTAAAATAAAAATAAAAGATCATGAGTGCTATGCTTTGTGTGATTTGGGTGCAAGTGTCTCCACTATCCCAAAAACTTTGTGTGATTTGCTAGGGTTCCATGAGCTTGATGATTGTTCTTTAAATTTGCATCTTGCGGATTTCACTATTAAGAAACCTATGGGAAGAATTAATGATGTTCTTATTCTTGCCAATAGGAATTATGTGCCTGTAGATTTCATTGTTCTTGATATAGATTACAATCCTTCATGCCCTATTATTCTTGGTAGACCTTTCCTTAGAACGATTGGTGCAATTATTGATATGAAGGAAGGAAATATTAGATTCCAATTTCCATTAAGTAAAGGCATGGAACACTTTCCTAGAAAGAAAATCAAATTACCATATGAATCTATCATGAGAGCCACTTATGGATTGCCTTCCAAAGATGGCAATACCTAGATTTATCTTGTATCGTGCCTAGCTAGGGGCGTAAAATGATAGCGCTTGTTGGGAGGCAACCTAATTTTATGTTTTTTGTTTTTGTTGTTGTTAGGGAATAAATATTTCATCTAGCCTCTGATTAGATGTGTTTTCATGTTTTGTTTAGTGTTTGTGCCAAGTAGAACCTTTGGAAGGCTTGTGTGAAGTTTATATGATCTTGTTGTGAAAAACAGAATCGTTAGTGCTAGCTAAATTAGTCTTCAGATTTTACTGGAGCGTGATTTTTAGTTGATTATTTTTGCAGATGATTGGTATACAAATTTTTCAAATTTAACAATTTAGTTTGAATTTTTTGGAGTTCCAGAAGTAGGCGAAACCTGCAGATTACTACAGACTATTCTGTTTTTGACAGATTATGTTTCTCGTGTGTTGTTTGCTTATTTCAATGTATCTATGAGTAGTATTTGAGGATATGAACCATAGAGAAGTTGGAATACAGTAGGTTTAACACCAATATAAACCAATAATGAATTCATTGCTGCATCTTTGAGTAGTGCACTACTAGGAAAAGGCCTACTAATGGCGAACCTATTTTTTCCATTAATGGCGCATTAGTGGTGCGCCATTAGTGCCACACCATTAGTATATTTTACTAATGGCGCACCTCTGATGCGCCATTAGTATCTGGTATACTAATGGCGCACCTTAGATGCGCCATTAGAAGGTGCGCCATTAGTATATACAACAGTGCGCCATTAGTATGCCTCCCAGGGGGGGCATGTATACCCAGGTGCTTTGGCATACTAATGGCGCACAACAACAAGATGCGCCATTAGTAACTTCGGCATACTAATGGCGCACTATTTAATGATGCGCCATTAGTATCCTTTGGCATGCTAATGGCGCACTGTGATGTGATGCGCCATTAGTATGAATATTAGGTTTTTTATTTATTTTTAATTTTCTGTTTTTTGCACAGGTTACAAAATATATTATTGGACAGAATATAGACAGCACACATCAACAACAGATTCATCGAATACAATAGAAGATCAGTCTCTGAATACAATTCATCATATTAGTCTCCGAATACAATTCATCATATTAGTCTCCGAATTGAAAAGACCGAAGAAAGATAGAACATTATATTACAAGTCTCGAGACCGCGAGTAGCGATTTGTCTTCACATTACAAGTCGATATCGATCATCTAAACTACCATCACATAGAAGAGAGCTGCGGTCATCACGATGAAACTCGTCTTCATCCGGTTCCTCCAATGCTCCCTCCCCTCTCCCGCTAGATAGCGGGCGTATCTAGATTCCGCCTCGGCCCTAGTGGTGTACCCTTTGTAACTGTTACCGCTGAATAGGTGAACCTGTCTCCGACACTCCTCCCAGTCGTCGTAGACTCCGGGAACCTTACCCTTGTACACGACATACGACGGCATCGCTATGCACTAGCCAAACGAAATGTTAGTACCAATTCACAGACAATACATAAGCAATATATAAGTATGCAACAGAACGATCGGAAGAGAAAAGCAAGACATTAATAGCATCGATTACATCTAAGTTGAACGACTCTCGAAACCAAAGAGACATACTACAAGTTCATTAAAGTTTAATTACAACATGAGCCAATCGATGTTTCAGAACTAGACACAGCATGACTACTTACGACTCGACTCAAGGGACCGGAGCGTGGATGAAGCCGCCGTCTATCATGGGAGTCATGAAATCACGGGCGTTGTCAGCCTGCATTTGTAGCATTGTGTCGATGTCACTGTTGGGCGGTTGATTTCTGAGGTAGAACTGCCCCGAGGTATGAAGGACATCTTGATGGATGATTTCCGCAAACTCCAACTGGATGCGAAAGAATTCTTGTCTGATGTCCGCGTCCTGAATTGCCGACACGCTCGCGGCCCAATCTTTGAGTTTACTCGGTAGCAGAAGTTGATGATGGTCCCGTACGATCGCCCGCATGTGATGGATGGCGTAGTAGGCACCCTTCTGACCGCCAGGCGGCTGCTTGACGCAGCAGAACGTCGTATTGTGGGAGAACACGTGCTTGCCGTACTTACGAATAGGCCTGGTGAAGGTGCCTCCAGATTTGGCGTAGCCGGGGAGAACATCATCAAGAACCTTCTTGACATTTGTGTAGTCTACGTTCGACTGACGGTCCGGGTCGAAATACGTGGCCATGGAATATTTGGGGCTTAGGAGGATGAGCGTGCAATGTGTGTCACTGCAGAAAACACGGAATGTTAAAAGAAAAACGATCGAAATCTAAGAATTCATATGTTACGGGGCGGTTGAGGGGAGGACTTACTCGGGAAAGTAAGGCACGAGGAAGTTATCCTTATCTCGGTTTGCCAGAATGACGCCTTCGAGGTAAGAACGCGTGACTTGCCAGTCCCCAGCGCTGCCCAAGATCTTGGCACGCATGTAGAAGGGGTCGACTATCACGATGTCCGGGGTCTTGTCGCGAATGATCCGCATCTCCATACTCAGGGAAAATAGCCGAACGAAGGTGTAGTGCAGCGGATGAAGGTTCAACATAGCGTGGATGTCATAAAACCGCAGGACGATCGTACCCCTAATGGAGTTATCCACAAAGCCCTTGCCCTCTGGCACCTTGGCCGCGAAAACCGGGTATGCCACATCCTTCTCTCTGAGATGCCGCTTCTCCAAAGAAAGAACACTGTCATGCAGACTCCGCATAGCACCGGTTGCAGCATCGAGCATATTTCTCGTTAGCATCGACCTACCAGCCACATGCACCCTCCTCATTACATCCTCAGGTGAAGGTGGCCCGTCCTGAGCACGGACCGTACTCGGTGCCGGCTGGCTCGCACCCTTGTTAGTCTTTCATTTGCGTGCCTTCTTCTTCTCATGTAATGGGACCGAGTTCTGTTCACAGACCGCCTTCTTGAGTGTGTTGGGGCTGATAATATTTCGCACCTCGCCTATCTGAGGCTCGGTGAAGTCAGCAGCTGGAGGCGTCTCCTGAGAGCTGAACGGCAGACGACGCCTGTTGCAACTTGGCTTCTCCGCGGTACCAGCTAGATCGCGCACGTCTTTTGTTGGGTTGGGTTCTTGAGAAGGAGGCCCCATGAAGTCGCCACCGTACCCATGATCGGCAAAGTACTGATCGACGTTGCCAAATGTATCGTCGTCGTCGTCGTTATGATCCTGTGCCATATGCATGTTTGGATCCAGTGGCATAGGGATGTCCGGTACCGTTGCGGCGGTCTTGCCATGGGGCCGACTTGGCGTCGGCACGACCGGCGGTGTTGTCTTTGGGGTGGTGTCCCCCGCGCCCAAATGAATCTGGCACTTCGGCCAAAGCAGGGGCCAGCTCAGGCAGGCGCTGAGGGTCATCACGTAATCATCGTCGGCCCCAACGGGTTGAATCGGAGGTAACAACTCGTCGCCGCCTGGCAGCACCCGAACCAGTTGAACCCTAAACAAGTTGGGTGGCATCTGGGTACCGTGGAACAAGGGGTTGCCAGGTTGAACGATTTTGCCCTTGGCGACATCGACCAACTTGTTGTTCACGAAGTGCAGGAGAGTGCACGGAACGTCGGCGGCGCCCTGCGAAAACATGTAGGGCATCAGGGGTGCCCAGTCAAAGGCAAGGAGATGAAGTCCTCGGCCGAGAGAGGCTTAATTAGTTACCATGATGATGGCGTCGAGCTCGGCTAATGTCGAGGCACCGCCAACGGCGGGCGTGCAGTTGACGGAGGGGCCGCTTGCTACAGAGGTGCCGGCCGGCGTACACCCGGGTGCATTAAGCTCCCGTGCCGGCATCGGAGACACCAATGCCGCCTCCGTCGGAGACACCAATGGCCCCGCCATCGTGTTCTGCGAGTTGCTGGCCGTGAAGCTAGGAATCGGGGGCGGCCCCTGTTGGCTGCCCGCAATCCACGCACTCAACCCCTCGATCAAGGTAGGAACAATGGCGGTGATCGTCGCTCCGAGTTGTTGTTGCACTTGCTCTTGGACAATCTCCGGAATCCGCACCACCTGTGCCTTGAGTTCTTGAACCTCGCGCGCCTAGCTTTCCGAGCTGGTCTTTTTCTCCTTTCGCCCACCAGTGTTATAGTATGACGACCATTTTGTCGACAAGCCTTTGCCGGCCACACGACCAGCTGACGTCGGCTTACTGAGCTTATCCTTGTTCTTCATTACATTCAACGCCCTATTTAGAGTGGTGTCCCAAGGGTTGCTCTTAGTCGACCCCGCGCTACTGCTTTTAGTCGCCTGTGGAAGGAATGTGAACCATTTAGAAATTTGTCTTCATTAATTAGAATGCAACCATATGGAGCTAATTACGCGGGGGTGTATTCCTTACCAGAACAAGCTCAAGCGCCCTGGTCTTCGGATCCGTGGTAAGCTCCTTTGTTTTCGGGTCCTTCTAGTACCGGGTCCTGACAAAGTTCCTGGTCTGCTTGTCACCGCATTTATCGAAGAGGGGCGGTAGGCCTTGCTCGGCACGGTCCGCCTCCTCCTTGTCCCATATAGGCTCCGCCACTCTGTAACCGCCGGGACCGAGTGTGTGTTCCCCTAAGTTCAGCTCCCGCATTTCTTTCCCCCACTGACTTGATTCGGAGTTTGCGGTGCTCGAGCAATTGATCTTGAAGTCGTTGTAGTCATCTTCGGTGATCGAAGGATTTTTCTCCTTGATCTTCTCATAACTCTCACCTTTCTCGATCTTTCTCTTCACATTGCTTTTCCAAGTAGACAGGGCCTTGCTCATCTTCGTGAGGGCAGCATTGTTCACTTTATTCCCTTTGAGGCTTGTGTTTTCAAATTCAGCGGGGAACTTGTATCGTTCGTGCAGCTTCGTGAAGAGGAGGTTGCGCAAATTCCCTCGGTCAGGATGCCTCAGGTTCTCGGTGTTGATCGAGACGGTGCTCCGGAGAATGCACCCGAGCTAAAGCGAGCACCCCTTGACTATTCGTTCGGGCGCCGTTGGATTCCCGTCGGAGTCCACTTCAGTAACTTCCTCCTTGAGGGTGCGGAGCACGGTCGGGCGCCGGTCCTTCCGTTGCCTCTTCGGTTGGCTGCCATCTGTGCGTGCGCCGCGATCATCAGTGGTGGCATCCTCGGCGGCACCATCAGTGGTGGCATCAGTGGGGTCATCCTCGGCGGTACCATCAGTGGTCTCAGGATCGGTGGGGAAGGCGGCGTCCTCATACAAGTGAGGTTGTTCCTCCATCTCCTGGGACAGCTCCCAGAATGCCTTGCCGCCCGAACCCCCGGCCTCATCGTTGTTGGCCACGTTTCTCTCTAAATAGGAACAAAGTTTGGTCAAAAAGTTGGTTATTGTCAAGGAACAAGATCATGGTCTCATCATTTAGGGTTTGTCGACACCGAGGCATCCTAAAAGCTAAGCTTTTATCATTGAGGGTTTTTCGACGCCGAGGCACCGTAAAAGCCTAAGCTTTCATCATTTCGGTTTTTATCGACACCGAGGCACCCTAAAAGCCAAGGTTTTATAATTAATGGTTTGTCGACACCGAGGCATCCTAAAAGCTAAGCTGGGAAGTGATGTCTACACACGCTTCTACTCTTGTAGACTATGTTGGGCCTCCAAGCGCAGAGGTTTGTAGGGCAGCGGCAATTTCCCTTAAGTGGATGACCTAAGGTTTATCGAACTCAGGGAAGTAGAGGTTGAAGATGGTCTCTCTCAAGCAACCCTGCAACTAAGATACAAGAAGTCTCTTGTGTCCCCAACACACCTAATACACTTGTCAGATGTATAGGTGCACTAGTTCAGCGAAGAGATGTTAAATGGCAAGTGATATGGATGGCAAAACAAAGTAATATAAATATGTAATAAAAAGTGCAGCAAGCAAACAAGTGGTAAACGTGAGCACAAACGGTATTGCAATGGTGGAAACGAGGCCTAGGGTTCATACTTTCACTAGTGGCAACTCCCAACAACATTAACATAATCGAATCACATGATATTTCCCATAAAACATGCAAAGGGGACACACTCGGAGGTCATTCCTTCGTGGTCAAGAGAGGACGAGAATTATGTAGGGCTACAAAAGCACACCTCAAAGTTCGTAGTTCTCAATCTAAGGATTTTCCCAATGTCACCGCGGCCATCCAAAGAGAGTCCCACAATCACCACAACATATCTAAAGGATAGTCAAAGACAAGCACCAAGAGACTCTCAATCTTCAATCAACACACAAGAGAGGAAATCACTCATGAAAATATTGTTCTAATCCATGTCCAATAGACCACTGTCACCTTGGTCTCGGGGATTATACTAGATAAAGACAAGTGAGTACATCAATCCAATACATAGAGGAAGGGGAAATATCTTACATTAACATAGCCTATGATCACAACGAAGATCACATCATGGGAGAGAGAATTGACCACATAGCTACTGGTAAGAACCTCAGCCCCGAGGAGGAACTACTCCCGCATCATGGAGGGAGGAAGCAACGTCGATGGAGATGAATCCGGGGGCACTTCCCCGTCCCGGCAGGGTGCCGGCGCAGGAATTCTGGTCCCCTGAAGCATGATGGAGATGGCGGCGGAGATCGGAATCGCGTCTGGAGAAAAGGGGTCCGGAATCAGGGTTTCCTCGACGGACCTTAAATATATGCCAAAGGGGGTCACCAGAGGGGGTCAGGGGTGCCCAGGCACCCCCCGGCGCGGCCCAGGGGGGGCCGCGCCCACAGGCCGCCTGGAGCCCCTGTGGGTCCCCCCGGCTGTACTTTGGCCGCACGGTAGCTCCTGGAACGCTGATTTTTTATATATTTTTTCTGGATTTTTCCTGGCAGTTCTCGTAATGTGAAAACCTGGAATACAAAAACAGCCAAAAACAGAAACTGGCACCGGGGTGCACTGGATTAGTAGGTTAGTCCAAATATGATCAAAAGTGTATGGAAGTGTATGAATATCATAGCAATATCACCCTAGAGTGGCATGGAGCAAGCAGAAATTATAGATACGTTTTGGACGTATCAACATCCCCAAGCTTAATTCCTGCTCGTCCTCGAGTAGGTAAATGATAACAAGAATAATTTCTGTGGTGACATGCTATTAACCATATAGGACTTTCTCATAGTCATATGACAAAAGCTTACTGAGTTAATGATTCTATAGTAATTAAGTTGTCTCAAGAGAAAATCACAAATGACTGAAAGTTTTACAACATGAAACTGAAACATCAAAAAGATTTGCAATGAACATGATGTGCAAATATGATAAAGTGATATCTAGCTTGCCCCCTTTAGTGATGCAAAACATAAATGCAGGGGCACCTTCAAGGTTTAAGTGATGACTAGATACAATCATTTCAGAATAAACGATATCACAATCATGCAAAAGACAATGCTACTTTGGGACAATGCACATTACACTCAGAATGACAATCATGCTCTCAGTAGTTGGTGCTTCAACATAAAGGTAAAGGAAAGGTTAAGTGCTAGAGCTTTTTATTTTAAAAACATGGAAGCAATTGTGTCAACGGTAGTAGTACTTCATATGTGTCATGCATAAAACATCCTATAAGTTGCAAGCCTCATGCATCGAATACCAATAGTGCTCGCTCCTTGTCCTAATTAGCTCGGATCCCCATGGGTTATCATTGCATTGCATATGTTTCAACCAAGTGTCACAAAGGGGTACCTCTATGCCACCTGTACAAAGGTCCAAGGAGATAGATCGCATTTGATTTCTCGTTTTTGATAGATCTCAACTTGAGGACATCCATACCGGGACAACATAGAAAATAGATGATGGACTCCTCTTTAATGCATAGGCATATTCTCATGAGAGATTGAGGATTAAGGTCCAAGCTAAAACTTCCACCATGATGCATGGCTTTGGTTGGCGGCCCAATGTTCTTCTCTAACAATATGCATAGTTATTCAACCCACGATAAATCACCCTTACTTCAGACAAGACGAACATGCATAGCAACTCACATGATATTCAACAAAAGTGTGACAGTTGATGGCGTCCCCAGAAACATGGTTACCGCTCAGCAAGCAACTTATAAGAAATAAGATACATAAGCAACATATTCTTTACCACAATAGTTTTTAGGTTACTTTCCCATGAGCTATGTATTGCATGGTTAGTTTGCTTAGTACAGGTGGAGGTTAGCAAAAGACTGGGAACGACCAACTAAGAGAGCAATGATGGTCATAATCATGCAGAGCGACAAAGCAATATTGAATCAGGCATGGTAGTTATATCGCTACTTAGAAACAAAAGATCATCAAGGCTTGACAGACTTTCTTTACAGTCTTGAATATGCGTGAGCATACGCCAAGTCAATCAAAATAAATTCTCGAAGGAAGATATTACTAAACCATACCATATCATAGGCAAACAAACCAAGTTGGTGCTCCAATAACACATTGGGAACCCCCCAGCTATTTGAGATTAACCATAAGAAAACCTGAACTACTAAGCACCATCATGAAAGTAGCATCTTTATCATAGACACATTAACCAATGCAAAGGAAGCAAACTCTCTTAATAAGGTGAGCATGGTAATTAAAGAGAGTTCAAGCAACCAACTAAATAAAAGTTCTTGAAAAGATAAGCATGAATACTAATAGGAGAGTATGATAGTAGCTATTAAAAGACAAAGAACACACACAGCATAGATAGACATGAAAATTCTATGTAATGTTCTAGGTAGAGGTGGAGCGTGTTTCTCTCCCACATAAAGGAATGCTGAGTTCCGACTCGTTATGAAAAACTAAAAAGAAAACTAAAAGCAAGACGCTCAAAGCATAGCACATAACACATGAAGTGATAAAAATATAGCGAAACGAAAGACGAACTGATAATGTTGATGGAGAAGGGGATGCACGGGGGCATCCCCAAGCTTAGACGCTTGAGTCTCCTTGAATATTTCTTGGGGGTGCACGGGGGCATCCCCAAGCTTGAGCGCTTCACACTCCTGAATCTTTTTATCATCTTCCCTCGCACACTTGAAAACTCCCTTCATACACAACTCATCATAATCTGATTAGCGAGGTTAGTACCCTTAATAAAATAATTATACCTTGCTGGAAATAAAGATATTCTTGAAGTTCTACTGTTTCTCAAGATTGCCAAAAGGTTTTTGCAAAGAAAAAGCAAGTTCTTAATTTGCAAAGTGGAGGTAAGGCAAAACAGGACAGAATCTGTGAAAAACAGAACAGCAGGCAGTAATTGATCTGTTCGGGATACTTCTGCAACTCAAATCAAAAAACTCAGAACTGACTCACGAAATACAATTATATAGAGAACGCTGTCGAAAAAATTCAGACCAAAAAGATGATCTGGTGATTTTATACGAATTTTTCTATCCAAGGACAGAATCTGTTTCCTGGACAGCACCTCACAACTTTTGAACTTTCTAGCAATCGGAGGCTATACTTGGCACAAATATGAAAAGCAAAGATACAATGATGATGCTACTGTAGTAAACAACATCAAGACACAACAAAAGCAAAATATAAAAATTTATTCATGTGGGCTGCCTCCCAAAAGTGCTTTCTTTTATGCCTTTAAGCTAGGCATAAGACTTTAATGATTCTCTTGTAGGAATAAGAATTGAAGAACAAAAGAGAGCATCAAGAAGCAAATACTAAACACATTTAAGCCTAACATGCTTCCTATGCATAGGAATATTGCAATAGAATAATTCATTGAAGCACAAAGCAATAAGCATAGGAAGACAAAACAAGTGCAGCTTCAAAACCTTCAACATAAAGAGAGGGAACTTCTTATTATTAAGATATTTAGAACCAAGCCTCCCTCTCTCATTATAAATTTCAGTGGCATCATGGATGAACTCAACAATATAAGCATCACATAAAGCATTGTTACCATGATCCACATGCAAAAAGGTACTCTCATTCCCCACATAAGCATAATTTTTCTCATTGGTAATAGTGGGAGTAGGACTATCATAAACAACTTGAACACTATAGATGAGTTGTATATCAGGAGGGTGGTGTTCAACAAGGGAGTAATTCCCTTCATGATTATGACAAGTTTCATAAGGATAATTTCTCCTTATGTCATAGGTACCTTTATAATCACTATAGATTGGAGTTATAACATCATCATGGTAGAGAAGAGCATTATCATTGCTAGCAACTATATTTGTAAACATGTTGTCTTTATTCTTACTAGCAAGAGAATCAATTATCACATCACTAGTGGGGATAGGATTTGCAATCCTATCATCCCCAAGCTTAGAGCTTCCCATATCTTCACTTTCAGAGTTGGTAACAAAAAGATTTTCAAGATCATAAGTAGCATTATCATCATTTCCCCAATCACAATAAGTAACATGCATATCATAATCAAAATCATCTTCAATAGTACCTACGGATGTATCATCAAGATGATAATTAAGGCAATAAACTTCACCTTCTTCTTTAAACTTACAACCGTTAGGATAAAAGTTGATGGGAGGAATATGCTCAGGCCAGGTTGATACCCCTTCTTCTTCTTTCTTGCTCCTCTTCCTCCTCCTCTTCTTTTTCTTCTTCTTAACCTTAGGAGGGAGTGGTTGGAGATGAAGCTTCTCCACATATCCTGGTTTATCATTAGAAACAATAGGGGAAACTTGGGAGAAACTCTCCTTTTTATTAGCAGAAATATAAGAGACGTTTTTATACTTTGGTAAAGTTCCCTCCTTTATAATCTTACCTATGTAATCATTTTCATGGCAATTAACAACACAATAGAGATGGCAATTTTGCAAAGTGTTTTTTATTCCTATGGCATTAACATCTAGCCATGAAGTCTTTTCTGATAACTCTTCACACATAAAAAATAACATAAGCTCATCATAAAGATCAGAGGTTATCATGTTATCACACAACCGGTTAACAGTTATGTTTTGAACGTTCATGCATTGAAAATTAAAGTGACCCTCTATACGGCAAAGTTCACAAGTAAAAGGATAAAGGTCACACAATTCTCTAGCAATCTCATTTAAATCTCTGACCCAAGTGATTGTTCTTTCATGCTTATGTTGCTTACAATACTTCTCTTCTTCAATCATAGGCCTTTCACAAGGTCTATCCACTCCACAAAAATTAACATGCTTATATAAAACTTCATTTTTAGGAATTGGATCATGCATGTTGAAATCATCATGAACAATTTCATTTTCTTTGCAAGTCTCTTTAAAAGGTTTATGATACTCGATCCAATCCTCCTTAGGCATATTAAGATGTGAAGCAAAAGATTTGAGGAAATCAACAAGGAGTTGAGAATCAAGCCCAAACTTAGCACTAAACTTATTAAAACTTGTAGTTTCAACAAAGGACTTAATGCAATCATACTCATAAATTATACCTGACTCTTTACCTTTGTCGATCTCCCAATCTTCAGTGTTGCATTGAATTCTTTCAAGGAGTTCCCATTTAGCATCAATCTTTTTGTTTGTGAAAGAACCCATAGAGGAAGCATCGAGCAAATCTTTATCCTGTCGAGAGAGCCTCGCATAGAAGTTAGTAATAATAATATCTTTGGGGAGCCCATGGTTAGGACATTTTTGCATTAACGTTTTCAGTCTCCCCCAAGCTTGAGCTATGCTCTCTCCGTCATGAGGATAAAAATTATAAACATAATTCCTATTCTTATGGACTTCATGAAGAGGATAAAACTTGGAGTAAAAGAGAGACCGGATCTCTTCCCACTCCAGCAGGTGAGAGTCATTTAGTAGCCTATACCATTCCAATGCTTTTCCTTTCAGTGACAAGGCAAATAATTTCCTCATGACAAACTCCCTCGATACACCTGCAAGCTTACATAATGAACATAGTTGTGACAGATATATCAAGTGTTCACTGGGATGTCTGTCTCCTACATAACGATTAGCCAAAACATAGTTGATAATACCAGCCGGTATTTTACAGGGCACAATTTCAGTAGGAGGAGGAGCAACCACCACAGGTGTGGGGAGTCCTCCCGCAAGCAACGATCCAATAACAAGATTTTCCATAAGCATAACTAGTGAAATAATAAAAAACAAGAAACAAAAAGATTTAATTGCAAGATCTAAAGATATACCTTCAACCGCTCACCTCCCCGGCAACGGTGCCAGAAATAGCTTGATGTCTACACACGCTTCTACTCTTGTAGACTATGTTGGGCCTCCAAGCGCAGAGGTTTGTAGGACAGCGGCAATTTCCCTTAAGTGGATGACCTAAGGTTTATCGAACTCAGGGAAGTAGAGGTTGAAGATGGTCTCTCTCAAGCAACCCTGCAACTAAGATACAAGAAGTCTCTTGTGTCCCCAACACACCTAATACACTTGTCAGATGTATAGGTGCACTAGTTCGGCGAAGAGATGTTAAATGGCAAGTGATATGGATGGCAAAACAAAGTAATATAAATATGTAATAAAAAGTGCAGCAAGCAAACAAGTGGTAAACGTGAGCACAAACGGTATTGCAATGGTGGAAACGAGGCCTAGGGTTCATACTTTCACTAGTGGAAACTCCCAACAACATTAACATAATCGAATCACATGATATTTCCCATAAAACATGCAAAGGGGACACACTCGGAGGTCATTCCTTCGTGGTCAAGAGAGGACGAGAATTATGTAGGGCTACAAAAGCACACCTCAAAGTTCGTAGTTCTCAATCTAAGGATTTCCCAATGTCACCGCGGCCATCCAAAGAGAGTCCCACAATCACCACAACATATCTAAAGGATAGTCAAAGACAAGCACCAAGAGACTCTCAATCTTCAATCAACACACAAGAGAGGAAATCACTCATGAAAATATTGTTCTAATCCATGTCCAATAGACCACTGTCACCTTGGTCTCGGGGATTATACTAGATAAAGACAAGTGAGTACATCAATCCAATACATAGAGGAAGGGGAAATATCTTAGATTAACATAGCCTATGATCA
>LR738714.1:88708198-88731399 GCA_902687465.1 Secale cereale | reverse complement strand
AGGGGAGGGGTACGGGGGGTCGGCGGCGGCGGTTGAGTAGGGGAATCGAGGGTGCGGGGGGTCGGCGGCGGCGGCCGGTGGACCGGGGGGTGCTCGGCGGCGAGGGGGACCGGATCTGGCGAGGTGGGATACCGATCGAGATGGAGGGGGATCGAGATCGAGTGTCCATGAAATTTAAAAATATTCATGATAGTTCAAAAAGTGCCCATGAAATACAATCGAGAAATGAAGGCTACGATTTAAATACAATCGATCTTAGCTAGCTATCTGTTCATAATCTTCTTGCCCTTCTTTTTCGCAAATGGAGTTCTTCTGTGGAACGGACGTCCTTTAGGTTGGATGGTCCTACTTCTTCTTGTGGTGTATGCTGCTACTTCATCATCGTCGTCATGTTCGATCCTCGGGTTGCCGTACTTGTCGAAGTCTTGCTCATTGGCTACTTCATCCATTCCGATGATCTTCCTTTTGCCTCTCCTCACGACAACACGACTGGGCTTTGACGGGTCGGTAATGAAGAAGCATTGGTCAACTTGGGAAGCCAGTACCCATGGCTCATTTTTCGCGGTGACGTTTGCGCCCGCGGTCTTGGATTTGGCTTCGGGTATAACCATGGTGGTGAAATACCGGTCTTCTTTTAGGACGCTCTTGGCCCATTTGACACGGAACATCGGGACCTTCTCTCCAGCATAGCTCAGCTCCCAGATCTACTCGATCCTTCCGTAGTATCTGTCCTTGTCATTACCGGTGTAGGATTCCATCTTTACCCCGGAGTTCTGATAACCATCGCTCTTCATGTCCTTGGCCTCGGTGTAGAATGTGTAGCCATTGATATCGTACGCCTCATAGGTCATCAGGTTGTGCTCGGCGCCCTGTGACAAGGCGAATATGAGTTGTTCTTCCGCGGAAGAATCTTCATGTAGAGGGTACGACAGAAGCTTCTGCTTGAACCAACGCGTGAAACATGAGTTGTGCTCTTTGATTATATCTCCGTCTGTCCTCTGTTGGCCTCGGTCATTGTACGTCTTCTCAATAAAGGTTTTGTGCTCTACCACCCAAGGATCGACCATGTCTATGTGTTGTAGTGCGACTAGGTTTGCTCTTTCAAAGTCGGCTAGTCGACCCTCGAAGTCGACATGCATTTCGCGGCGACCCTAACGGTGACCCCATCCAGCAAGCCTGCCGAGGTGCCTGTTGACGGGCAGACCAACGGGGTTCTCGATGCCTAGATAATTCGTGCAGTAGGAGATGCACTCTTTGGTCAGAAAGCCCCTGGCTATGCTTCCCTCTGGACGTGACATGTTGCGAACGTATCCTTTGATGACACCATTCATCCTTTCGAACGGCATCATGCTGTGCAGGAACGTCGGCCCGAGTTGGATGATATCATCCACGATATGGACCAGCAGATGCACCATAACGTCGAAGAATGCGGGCGGGAAGTACATCTCAAGCTCGCATAGTATCACCACGGTCTCTTCTTGTAGCCTTCTGAGTTGCCTCACGCCAACACACTTCCGAGAGATGACGTCGAAAAAGTTGCATAGGCCAAATAGGGTTTCACGGACATGCGCGTCCATGATCCCACGGATTGCAACTGGAAGTATCTGCGTCATCAGCACGTGACAGTCGTGAGACTTCATCTCGCTGAACTTCAGCTTCGCTGTGTCTAGGTATCTGCTTATCTTCCCGGCGTAACCGTAAGGAAGTTTTACTCCTACGAGGCAGGTGAAAAACTGCTCGATCTCCTCCTGACTTAGAGTGAAGCACGCGGGAGGGTAGTCATTTCCGGTCTTCTTGGCCTTTTTGCCTTTGCGACGACTTTCCGTGTCCTGCTTCGCCTCATCATCATCATGATCATCATCATGATCATCATGATCATCATATATAGCGTGAAGCTCCTGTCTGATGCCCATTGATTTCAAGTCTGCCCTTGCTTTCGGCCCATCTTTGGTCCTCTCTGGCATGTTGAGCAGAGTACCAAGCAGACTCTCGCACATGTTCTTCGTGATATGCATTACATCAAGGTTGTGAGGCACACGGTGGATCTTCCAGTACGGCAAGTCCCAGAAAACAGACCTCGTTTTCCATACCTTCAGCAGCGGCTCTGGCGCCTTTCGCTTCTTTCCCGGCTCTGGCGCCTTTTGCTTCTTTCCCGGCAGTGGGCAATCTTCCCAATTTTTCAACAGCTCGTCTATTTCCTCGCCGATCCTCGTATGTGGGCGTCCTCGGGGTTCGGTTTCACCATCGAACAGATCCTTGTGTTTTCTCCACAGGTCATCGTCGCGAAGCCACCTTCGATGTCCCATGAACACGGTTTTCGAAGACCCGGGATCTCTATCTAGCTGGCGATACGTTGTGTCATCCATGCACCTGACGCATCCAGAAAATCCGTGGACCACCTGCCCCGCGACATATCCGTAACCGAGATAGTCGTGCACCGTCGTGAGCAGCGCTGCTCTCATAGGGAAATATTCTTTCTCTACGGCGTCCCACGTATTGGCTGGCTTTTTCCACAACGTGTCAAGCTCCTCTTTCAGCAGCCCCAGATACAGATTGATGATGTTCCCTGGTTGTTTCGGTCCTTCAATTAGCATACTCATGTGAATGTACTACCTCTTCATGCACAACCAGGGGGAAGGTTGTACATCCACACAAACACAGGCCAGGTGCTATGTGTGCTTCTCTGGCTGCCAAAGGGATTGACTCCATCGGTGATCGCGCCCAGCACGAGGTTCCTTGGATCGTTCCCAAATTCTAGGTCTTCGAAGTTCAACGCTTGCCACTGGCTCGCATCCTTAGGGTGACTCAGCATCTTGTCTTTTTGTTTATCTCCGGATCATTTGCGCCATCTTCTCGCTTCTTCTCCTCCCTATCCGCGTGCCAACGCAGGAGCTTTGCTACATTAGGGTCCGCGAAATACCGCTGCAGATGAGGAGTGATCGGAAAGTACCACACCACTTTTCGAGGAGCTTTCTTCCTCTTCTTGTATCGAGTGACGCCGCACACCGGACATATGGTAGACTCCGCGTGCTCGTCCCGACAAATGATGCAATTGTTCATGCACACATGGTATTTCACGTGCGGTAAATCCAGAGGACACACGATTTTCTTCGCCTCCTCGAAACTGGTCGGGCACTTGTTCCCCTTGGGAAGACTTTCGTGCCAGAATGACATGTTCTCGTCGAAGCATGCGTTGGTCATTTTGTGTTTTACCTTCATCTCCAGAGCCATGAGCGTTACTTTCAGGCGGGTATCCTCGGGCCTGCATCCTTCATACAATGGAGTAACCGCGTCTAACTCAAGTTGATCCATCTTGGCTTTCTCTCGGGCGGCAGCTCTTGTGTTATCCGTCTGCTTGAGAAGCAGCTCTTGAATATGAGGGTCCTGCACCCAGCCCATCGATGGTCCAGCGTCGTCTGCTCCGCCGGCATCATCATCTTCATGATCATGCCCGTTGTCTGCTCCGGCATCTTCCTCATCATCATGTCCTGCATCTTCTACATGATGACTGTGTACAACATCACCGTCGTGATCATCTCCTGGGGATTCTTCGTCTTCTCGCCCGCCCGAGCCGCGGTGGTTGTCTTGCTGCCCTTCCTCATTTCTTGCCCGGCCCCCATGGACGACTTCGTAGTCATCTTCATCACCTTGCCACCGATAGCCATCCATGAAACCACGCAAGAGCAGGTGGTCCCGCACCTGCCCGGAATCCGGGTCCGCAATAAGGCTCTTCAGCTTGCATCTTCGACATGGACATCTTATCTCCGGATCGTTCTTTTGAAGCATCTCGGCCTTCGCGGACCTCAAAAACCTATTCACGATGCCTTCGGTCATCGTGCGGACCATGGTCGCCTGCGGGGTAGAGCAAAACGATATTTTAGAACCAAGAAAAAATTTGGCATGACTTTCCCTAAAAATAGGACAAAAAAGAATGCTTAATGCCAAAATTCTCGCCGAAACGGAAATGAATCAACATTCCGGCAAAATATTGGCAACTATCGCATTTCAAATACCGGTACACCTCCAAACACAAACACATATGCAACACCACAAACATATGCAACACCACGAACATACATAGATCTAGCTAGGCCATAAAAAGTGCATGTGCACATTGTTGTAGGGAGAACAACATAAATATAGCTTCCCCCCTTACTTACCTATCAAAACAAGGTAATTTAACCACTTAATTTGAATGAATCTATGGTGGAAATGAGGTGAAAAAGAGGAGGCATCCGAGACAAGGAGGAGGTGGAGAGAATGAAGTAGGGAGAAAGTGAGTGTGGGTAGGAGAGGCTGTCCAAAATATCTTGTTGCTGCCCACTTACTAATGGCGCACCAACTCTAAATGCGACAGGTTACTAATGGCGCACCTTCTGGTGGTGCGCCATTAACAGTGCGCCATTAGTAGTTTTGCAAAAAAAAGAATAAAAAATATAATAAAAAACAACATTACTGGCACACTTTCCGATAGGTGCGTCATTACTAGTTACAACTAGTAATGGCGCACTGTGTCTGGATGCGCCATTAGTATGTTTGGACAGGCGCACTAGTTCAAAAAAAATTGATACTAATGGCGCACCATGGGCCAGGTGCGCCATTAGTAGTTTCAACTCTAATGGCGTATCAGAAGGTGGTGCGCCATTAGTATATACTAATGGCGCACCGCTTTTCTGGTGCGCCATTAGTGTCAATCCCATCTATAGCCCTTTTTCTAGTAGTGGTGGTTTGCTTTCTTATACTAACGGAGCTCACGAGAATTTTTGTCTAAGTTTTGTGTTGTGAAGTTTTCAAGTTTTGAGTATTGCTTTGATGGACTATGGAACAAGGTGTAGAAAAGGCCTAAGCTTGGGGATGCCGATGGCACACCAATTAAATTCAAGATAATCAAAAGCCTAAGCTTGGGGATGCCCCGGGAAGGCATCCCCTCTTTCGTCTTCATCCATCGGTAACTATACTTGGAGCTATATTTTTATTCGCAACATGATATGTGTTTTGCTTGGAGCGTCTTGTATAATTTGAGTCTTTGCTTGTTAGTTTGCCACAATCATCCTTGCTGCACACACCTATTTGAGAGAGAGTTAAATATTGCCTATGAATTGTTAGAACACTATATGTGCTTCACTTATATCTTTTGAGTTGAATAGTTTTGCTCTAGTGCTTCACTTATATTTTTTAGAGCACGGTGGTGGTAATATTTTGTAGAAATTGTTGAAATCTCATGCTTCACTTATATCTATTTGAGAGTCTATTAAAACAGCATGGTAATGTGTTTAGGCTAAAGAAACTAGTCTTCACATGATAGACATCCGATGTCAATGTAGTAAAAAAAATCACACGAAGTGCATTGAATAGAATGAGATGTCGAATGCTTGATAATTGTTTTGAGACATGAGGATAGTGATATTAGAGTCATGCTAGTGGAGTTATTATGAAATTCAGAAATACTTGTGTTAAGGTTAGTGATTCCCGTAGCATGCACGTATGGTGAATTGCTATGTGATGAAGTTAGAGCATGAGGTATTTGTAGAGTGCCAACCTTTGTATGGAGGTCGGGGGCGTGCGATGGTTAACTCCTACCAACCTCCCCCTAGGAGCATGCGTTGATTGCTTTGTTTTCATGACCCATAGATTTTTGCAATAAGTATATGAGTTCTTATGACTAATGTTGAGTCCATGGATTATACGCACTCTCACCCTTCCACCATTGCTAACCTCTCTTGTACCGCGCAACTTTCGCCGGTGCCATAAATCCACTATATATCCTTCCTCAAAACAGCCACCATATTATTCCTCAAAACAGCCAGCATACCTACCTATCATGGCATTTCCATAGCCATTCCGAGATATATTGCCATGCAACTTTCCACCGTTCCGTTCATATGACACGCATCATATTGTCATATTGCCATTGCATGATCATGTAGTTGACATCGTATTTGTGGCAAAACCACCATGCATAATTTTTCATACATGTCGCTCTTGTTTCATTGCACATACCGATACACCACCGGAGGCATTCATATAGAGTCATACTTTGTTGTTGTAGTATCGAGTTGTAATATCGAGTTGTAATGAAAGTGTGATGATCATCATTATTAGAGCATCGTCCCATGGGAGGAAACGCTAAATTTATAAAGCCCCTCCGCAGAAAAAAAGAAGAAAAAAGAAAGGCCAAAGAAAAAAAGAAAGGCCCAAAAAAGGGACAATTGGTACTATCTTTTTTCCACACTTGTCCTTCAAAGTAGCACCATGTTCTTCATTGTAGAGACTCTCATGTTTAGTCACTTTCATATACTAGTGGGAATTTTTCGTTATAGAACTTGGCTTGTATATTCCAATGATGGGCTTCCTCAAATGCCATAGGTCTTCGTGAGCAAGCAAGTTGGATGCACACCCACTAGTTTCTTTTGTTGAGCTTTCATTCATATTTAGCTCTAGTGCATCCGTTGCATGGCAATCCCTACTCACTCACATTGATATCTATTGATGGGCATCTCCATAGCCCGTTGATACACCTAGTCGATGTGAGACTATCTCCCTCCTTTTTGTCTTCTCCACAACCACCTCTATTCCACCCATAGTGCTATGTCCATGGCTCATGCTCTTGTATTGCGTGACAGTTGAAAGGTTTGAAAAGATAGAGTATGAAAACAAATGCTTGGCTGAAATCGGGGTTGTGCATGATATGAATATTTTGTGTGATGAAGAGGGAGCATATCCAGACTATATGATTTGTAGGGATAACTTTCTTTAGCCATAGTATTTTGAGAAGACATGATTGCTTTGTTAGTATGCTTGAAGTATTGTTATTTCTTATGTCAACATAGACTTTTATCTTGAATCTTTCAGATCTGAATGTTCATGCCACAATTAAGAGAATTACATTGAAAAACTATATTGGTTAGCATTCCACATCAAAAATTCTTTCTTTATCAATTACCTACCCGAGGACGAGCAGGAATTAAGCTTGGGGATGCTTGATACGTCTCCAACGTATCTATAATTTCTTATTGTTCCATGCTATTATTTATGAAGTCTTGGATGTTTAATGGGCTTTATCTTTCACTTTTATATAATTTTTGGGACTAACCTACTAACCCAAAGGCCCAGTCCAGATTGCTGTTTTTTTGCCTGTTTCAGGGTTTCGCAGAAAAAGAATATCAAACGGAGTCCAAACGGAATGAAACCTTCACGAGAGATATTTTTGGAGAAAATCACACTCGCGGAGCTGGAGAAACACGTCAGGGGATCGAGGGCTGGCCCACGAGGGTGGGGGCGCGCCCCCTGCCTCGTGCCCCCTCGAGCGTCCCTCGGTGCCCTCGTTCTTCCTATATAAGTCTACATACCCCAAAACCTTCGTGAACAGAGAGAAAACCCTAATTCCACCGCCGTACCTTCTGTTCCCGTGAAGACCCCTCTTGGAGCCTGTTCCGGAGCTCCACCGGAGGGGGATCCATCACGGAGTTCTTCATCATCATCATCATCACCGCCCTCACCATGAGTTGTGAGTTGTTTACCACAGACCTTCGGGTCCATAGCTAGTATCTAGATGGCTTCTTCTCTCTCTCTCTGGATCTCAATACAAAGTTCTCCTCGGTCTTCGAGGAGATCTGTTCGATGTAATCTCTTTTTGCGGTGTGTTTGTCAAGATCCGATGAATTGTGAGTTTATGATCAAGGTTATCTATGAAAGATATTTGGTTCTTCTCTGAACTTTTTATGTGTGCTCGTAATATCCTTGCAAGTCTCTTCGAATTATTGGTTTGGTTTGGCCTACTAGATCTGTAGTTCTTGTAATGGGAGAAGTGCTTGGCTTCGGGTTCAATCTTGCGGTGTCCTTTCCCAGTGACAGTAGGGGCAGCAAGGCACATATTGTATTGTTGCCATCGAGGATAAAAAGATGGGGTTTATATCATATTGCTTGAGTTTATCCCTCTACATCATGTCATCTTGCTTAAGGCATTACTCTGTTCTTATGAACTCAATACACTAGATGCATGTTGGATAGCGGTCGATGTGTGGAGTAATAGTAGTAGATGCGGGCAGGAGTCGGTCTACTTGTCTCGGACGTGATGCCTATATACAATGATCATGCCTAGATAGTCTCATAATTATTCGCTTTTCTATCAATTGCTCGACAGTAATTTGTTTACCCGCCGTAGAATATCGCTATCATGAGAGGAGCCACTAGAGAACACTATGGCCCCCGGGTCTATTCTCAACATATCAATCTACATCTACTTTATTTTTATTGCTTTTATTTGCTGTTCTTATAAACCAAAAATACCAAAAATATAAATTATCAGATCTCACTTTCGTAAGTGACCGTAAAGGGATTGACAACCCCTTATCGCATTGGATGTGAAGTTCTTATTTGTTTGTGCAGGTGCGAGGGACTGGCGCATGGTCTCCTATTGGATTGATACCTTCGTTCTCAAAAACTGAGGGAGATACTTATGCTACTGTGCTGCATCTCCCTTTCCTCTTTGAGGGAATACAACACAAGCTCGAGAAGTAGCAGGGTTTAACAGAGAGTTGAACTCGGTCACACCGATTTGCAACTTTCGGTCAGACCAAAAGGAGCAAGTGCACTGGCCTAAGACAAATCGGTGGGACCGATTTCTACAACTCGGTCGGTCCGAGATAAGTTCGGCGGAGACCTAACCCTAAAATTTTCGAATCAAAACTACTTTCTACGGAGTTTTTGCTAGATAGGAAGATCTCCTACGTGGAAGGGATCATGGCAATGCAATGTGCTATGAATCGGAATTAAGGAATAGCACAAATAATCAAGTTCATACCCTAACTCGGTGGTGAACTCTATACGGCTGCAAGGGCGGCGAAGATTGTCGTTGATGGCGGCGGAGTCCAGCGGCGGGAGGTCGCTGGCCGCGAGGAGACGATCCGGTGACCCGAAGAGGTAGAGCAGGTCACGCACGGGCTGAAGGGTTTGGAAAGTTTTCCAAAATTTGGCCCGTGGGTATATATAACCTGAAACTATTGGTGTGACTGAGTGAAACAACTCGGTGGCACCGAGATGCAAAACTGCTGGCAGTTAATGCAACTCGGTGGGACCAAAAAGTTCAAATCGGTTGCACCGAGATTGAAAACCTAGATCAACTTAGTGAACTCGGTGTGACCGAAGTGGATGATTCGGTCATACAGAAATGCACAAAGAGGTTTTGGATGTTTAAGCCTATGATGAATCGGGGACTCCGAGTGCTCCTCACACAGAGTTGTTCGAATCTGACTTGATCAAGCTTTGTGATGTAGCATGAATAGAGTTTGATAGGAGAAAAGCATAGATAGCTAGAGGGGGTTCTTATGCATTCTTGTCCATCCATTCGGCAAAAGATAAAGAGCCAAACGATCAAAACAACAAATGGATGTCCTCGAATGAGAAAAATATGCATTCAACATGCTCACACAATAAGATAGTAAATGAAATATGTAGCAAAGCATGCACAACCATTCTAGCATCTATCAAGCAATTTGCGATGACTAGGTCATCTATATATGAGTATATTGACTTAGGAGTCAAATGAGAACATTTGATCATAGGTCATACTCATCGTTTAAGCGCAAGTGGGGTTACCACTTTTGCATAAAGCATTGTTGTTTTCACATCATTAGAGTTGCTTTAGCTCAATTGTTAGAGTAAAGCTCCCCCTAGATGTGATATCCCCCTAATAGGGATGAACTAACCTTGGGTTTTGTCGATGATGACTTCATGTAAGTGTTGACGATGTATATGCTCAATGTTGATGTAGATCATTTGGAGCAATCCATTGGAGTGAGTTGCACTTTCAATACCTAAACAGGTTAGTCCCACAAGGAACAAACAAGGATATCCATAGACATAGAATGAATTGCATACATGATGATGTCCATGAAAGCATTAGGTTACTTGTCCCTTGTCTTACCAACGAGAGGGTTTGTGACTCCTTGAGCTAGTGCAAGATGTGAAGGTTGATTGCACTTGTCCTTTGCCAAAATGATATGAGTGAAGTGTGTTGGCAGAGTCACCCTCAAGGACTTTCTAGTTCTTCTTCTTCGGGATCCACACCATCTTGATGGGAATCCTTGGAGTTGTAGTCGTACTTGATGAAGTAGAACTTGATGTTGTCTTGGGAACCCACTTGACCAAGGCCTTAGGAGCTTTTTCAAATGCATCAATCTCTTCTTGAAGTTTATCCTTGCCCTTTAGCATGTGGTCTTGTGGTGGAAGATCATCTTGTGCTTGTGCCCCTTGAAAAGAAGTAGGATTATACTTCTCTTGTTGAGGAACAAACTTCGTCTTGGGGTACTGATCTTCCTCCCACTCAACTCCATTGGCATTGAACTTTCGTTCAAAACCAACACCTTGATTCTTCCGGTGTCTTCCTTGCTTGCGTACAATCTCCTCAAATTGCTTACTCCTGGCAAGACTGTTGTAGACACCTTTCTCTATAATTCCCTTCAATAAGCTATTTTCTTGCTCAAGTGTAACTTGGCTAAGAGAGTCATTAGTGGAATCAAGAGAACTACTAGAAGCAACATCATTGGATTTAGCATGATTATTATTACTACCAGAGGAAGAATATTTCTTGTTCTTATTGCTAGATTTTACTTGTGGCATGTAGGTAGACAAGAGTAAACGCTTGACAATGTAAGAGGAACTTTTCTTGCGAATATCATCATTGATTTCCTTTAAGAACGCATGCTCTTGCTCAAGGTTGAGCTTCTCAAAGCGTAACTTCTCATGAGTCTTTAAAAGTTCTCAATGATCTTCCAAGGTAGTTTCATGAGCTAACTTAAGAGTGTTTAGTTCTTTAGTTAGATGCTCAATCTTATCCTTATCATTGGCATTCATTTTATCTTGATTAGCATGATTAATAGCAATTTCATCATAGTTTTCATCAAAAGTTTCATCACTATTGCTACCAACAAGTAAATCATCATCTCCTAGCAAGTCATCTTCATCACTATTGAAATCAAGATACTCGGGGTGTGATACCTTAGGGCCTTTAGCCATGAAGCATCTCCCAATTCCTTCATTTGGTGAGACAAACATGTCGTAGGAGTTGGTTGACACAAGAGCAATTCCGGCAACACCTTCATCTTGAGTACCTTCGGAGTCGGAGTAGTAGCTTCTCTCGGATTGGTTATCGGAGTCGGAATCGGATGCCCATTCACCAACATGAGCTTGATGTCTTCGTCTTGTATAGATCCTTGATGATTTGTCCTTCCTTTCCGAGTCTTTGCTTCTCCGAGAAGGTTCGTTCATAATGATCATCTCTACTCCTTCTCTCTCTCGGTGGTGAATCTTCTCTTCTACTTCTCCTTTTAGGTGAGTCTTCTCTTCTCTTGTGGGGGCCGTACACTCATTGGAGTAGTGCTCGGGTCTTCCACAATTGTAGCAATTCCGATCATGGCTTGAAGATCTCTTGTCATTGTAGGACCTTGACTTGGAACTTCTCTCTTTGCTTCTACTCTTGTAGAACTTTTTGAAGTTCTTCACCATTAAGCTCAATTCTTCATTGAAGTCTAGTTTCTCACTTGATGATGTAGGAGCGTCACATGAGGCTTTGTAAGCACCACTAGACTTATTGTGAAGCTCTTCTTTATCTTTGAGTGACATCTCATGAGCAACAATTCTTCCAATGACTTCCGTTGGCTTGAGATCTTTGTAATTGGGCATCATTTGGATCAATGTGCACACGGTATCATATTTTCCATCCAAGGCTCTTAGGATCTTCTTGATGATGAATCTGTCAGTCATCGCTTCACTTCCTAAGCCGGCAATCTCATTTATGATGAGAGCAAGCCTAGAGTACATTTCAGCGACACATTCATCATCCTTCATCTTGAACTTGTCAAGTGGACTTTGAAGCACATCCAACTTGGATTCCTTGATGGATTCAGTACCTTCATGCATATCAATCAAAGTATCCCAAATTTCCTTTGCATTCTCAAGACGGTTGATTTTGTTGAATTCTTCCGGGCACAATCCTTTGAAGAGGATATCGCAAGCTTGAGCATTGTATTGCAGCATCTTCAACTCTTCTGTGGTAGCTTCAAGATCCGGTTCCTTCCCATCGAAGAATTCATCTTGCAATCCAATACACACATAGCCCAAACAGCGGGGTTATGTCAAAGAATATGCATTTTCATCTTATACTTCCAACTAGCAAAATTAGTACCATCAAAATAAGGACCTCTATAGTGGTAACTTCCCTCGCTAGACGCCATACTCTCCTAGGTTGTGAAACCAAGGCTATGATCACAAAAGCTATGGAAATCACGGCAAATGGAGACCAAAGCTCGGATACCACTTGTAGGATCGAAAGTATGTCTAGAGGGGGGGTGATTAGACTACTTGGCTAAATAAAAATCTAGCCTTTTCCCAATTTTAATTCTTGGCAGATTGTAGCAACTTAGCACAAGTCAAGCAATCATCCTACACATGCAATTCTTAGAGTATAGCAGCGGAATGTAAAACAATTGCATATGAAGGTAAAGGGAGGAGTTTGGAGGGAGCAACCGCAAGTGAAGACAACAATGTTTTTTGTCCTGGTTCCGATAGGTGGTGCTATTGTACATCCAAGTTGATGGAGACTTCAAACCACGAAGGGTAACGGCTGCGCGAGACCACGGAGGGCTCCACCCACAAAGGGTCCATGAAGAAGCAACCTTGTCTATCCCACCATGGCCATCACCCACGAAGGACTTGCCTCACTAGCGGTAGATCTTCACGAAGTAGGCGATCTCCTTGCCCTTACAAACTCCTTGGTTCAACTCCACAATCTTGTCTGAGGCTCCCAAGTGACACCTAACCAATCTAGAAGACACCACTCTCCAAAAGGTAATAGACGGTGTGTTGATGATGAACTCCTTGCTCAAATGCTTCAAATGATAGTCTCCCCAACACTCAAATAGCTCCTCACAGATTTGGATATGGTGGAAGAAGGATTTGAGTTGAAAGCAACTTGGGGAAGGCTAGAGAACAAGATTCATATGGTAGGAATGGAATATCCTGATCTCAACACTTGAGTAGGTGGTTCTCTCTCAGAACATGAATGATGGAAGTGTAGGTATGTTCTGATGGCTCTCTCCAGGAGTGAAGAGTGGGTGGAGGGGTATATATAGCCTCCACACGAAATCTAACCGTTACACACAATTTACCAAACTCGGTGGGACCAATTCAGAGAACTCGGTCAGACCGATTTTGTTCATAATGTGACCGTTAGGTATTTCAATGGGACCGATATGATCAACTCGGTAGGACCTATTTCATTAGGGTTAGGGCATAACGTAATCTTGGTGAAACCGATTACACAAACTCGGTGAGACCAATTTTGGTAATGAGCTTACAGAGAGTTGGCCAGGCAAACTCGGTGGGACTGATTCGCTCGTTTCGGTGAGACCGGAATGTTACGAAGAGGAAATAGAGAGTTTGCATTACAAACTCGGTGGGACCGATTGCACCTCTCGGTTAGACCAACAATATTGCAACAGGCAACAGAGAGTTTGCAATCCCATCTCGGTGAGACCGAGATCCCTTTCGGTGAGACCGAAATGATTAGGGTTTCTGGCAGTGGCTATGTCAAATGAACTCGGTGGCGCTAGATAGATATTTTCGGTGGGGCCGAGTTTGACTTTTGGTTTGAGACATATGTGGACGTGGGAAAATGGTTGAGGGTTTTGGAGCATATCACTAAGCATTTTGAGCAAGCAAACCATTATGCAACACCACATCCCCTTTTAATAGTATTGGCTTTCATATGGACTCAATGTGATCTTGGATCACTAAAATAGAAAATGTAGAGTCTTGAGCTTGAGCCAATCCTTCGTCCTTAGTGTTTTGAGGGGTCCACATTCCTAATCCATGCCATGCCAATCATTGAACTTTCCTGAAATATTATCTTGAGATACCATTAGTTCAATGAGCTATATGTTGTTAGTAATTACCAAAACCACCCATGGATAATTGCACTTTCAACCCCTCAAAAAGCTAAGGACAAAGATTGGCAAAAATCTCAAGACTCTACATTTTCATTTTAGTGATCCAAGATCACATTGAGTCCATAGGAAAAGCCAATACTATTAAAAGGGGATGAGGTGTTGCTTACTGGTCTACTTGCTCAAGTGCTTGGTAATATGCTCCAAATCCCTCAACCACTTTCCCATTTCCACATATGTCCCAAACCTAAAAGTCAAACTCGGCCCCACCGATTTGATCTATCCGGCGCCAGCAAGTTCACATGACATAGCCACTGCCACAAACCCTAATCAGTTCGGTCTCACCAATAGGGATCTCGGTCTCACCGATATGGGAATGTAAACTCTCTATTTCCTCTTCATAATGTTTCGGTCTCACCGAGATGAGCGAATTAGTCCCATCGAGTTAGAATTGCAAACTCTCTGTTTCCTCTTTGTAACATTTTGGTCTCACCGAGATGGGCGAGTCGGTCCCACCGAGTTTGCCTGGCCAAGTCTTTGTTAGCCTATTACCAAAATTGGACTCACCGAGTTTGTGTAATCGGTCAAACCGAGTTGAGGTTTTGCCTTAACCCTAACACATCGGTCTCACCAAGTTGATAGTATCGGTCCCACCAAAATGTCTAACGTTCACATTTTGAATTGCTTCGGTCTGACCGAGTCTGTTTATTCGGTCTGACAGAGTTGGTTCAAATGTGTGTAACAGCTAGATTTTGTGTGGAGGCTATATATACCCCTCCACCCCTTCTCCGTCTATGAGAGAGCCATCAGAACGTGCCTACACTTCTACTATTTATTTTCTAAGAGAGAACCACCTGCTCATGTGTTGAGACCAAGATATTCCAATCCAACCATATGAATCTTGATATCTAGCCTTCCCAAGTTGTTTTCCTTTTGAAGCGTTGAGTGTTGGGGAGACTATCACTTGAAGCACAAGAGCAAGGAGTTCATCATCAACACACCATTTATTACCTTTTGGAGAGTGGTGTCTCCTAGATTGGTTAGGTGTCACTTGGGAGCCTCCGACAAGATTGTGGAGTTGAACCAAGAAGTTTGTATGGGCAAGGAGATCACCTACTTCGTGAAGATCTAACCTAGTGAGGCAAGTCCTTCGTGGGCGATGGCCATGGTGGGATAGACAAGGTTGCTTCTTCGTGGACCCTTCGTGGGTGGAGCCCTTTGTGGACTCGCGCAACTGTTACCCTTCGTGGGTTGAAGTCTCCATCAACGTGGATGTATGATAGCACCACCTATCAGAACCATGCCAAAAACATATGTGTCTCCAATTGCGTTTGCACTCTCCAACCCATACCTTTACATTCATATGCAATGATCTTTCTGCTGCCACAACTCTAGAATTGCATGTGTAGGAAAATTGCTCTGACTTGTGCTAAATTGCTAAAAACTGTCAAAAATTGAAATTGGGAAAAGGCTAAGTGATGATGTTACAGACCTAGGGTAGAGTCACGGGCCTGACCCAGGTACCCCACCCAAGGTCACTACCCCAGAAGCTCAAAAGGCAAAATTCGAAGACAGCAAGGTTGGTCGACTATGGTGGCCCAAGAGGACATATCACTCGACCGAGCACCCCTCCCTGACGAGTCAACTCCACTCGACCATCCAAAGACACTCGACCCCTGAAGGTCAAAGGTCCCTTAGGACAGCAACGGTCTTGCATTCATTCTACGACAATGAATGCCTTTACCACTCTTTATTGCAGACGTAATCAGTAACGCCCTGCCTTTATGTACATTGAACCCTTTGTAACATGGGGATGGCTGGGGTCCTGGCGAACTCTATATAAGCCACCCCCTCCTCTAGTACAAGGGTTCACACACCCTGTAACTCAAACACCCCATATACATTCTAGTCGACCGCCTTAGGGCATCGAGACGTAGGGCTTTTACTTCCTCCGAGAAGGGCCTGAACTCGTAAATACCTCGCGTACAATCTCACCATAGCTAGGACCTTGCCTCCTCTTACGTACCCCCTACTCGTACTATCAGATTTAGAACCACGATAGTTGGCGCCCACCATGGGGCAGGTGTCTTAGCGACTTCTGGTAAGGTTGCAAACTTTTCTTCGACCTCCGTCACCATGGTTTCCGGCGGTGGTCTGGCGCTGGGCCGCGAGAACCGACTCGATGCGCTCGTCTTCATCGTCGACGACTCCGCTTGGCTCCAGGAGGCCCCCTCGACGTCGAGGCGTCGCCCGTCCGCGGGGCCGCGCACTTCCGTGCCAGCGCCTGCGGCGTCCTTCTCCGGCAGCCGTCGACTCAGTACCGGCCAGCTCCTTCATCGTCCGTCGTCCCCGCTAGACGCCGCCGCAAGCGAACTGGTCGCTCGCGACTCCAGCGGTGGGTGAAACATGTGGTGGCCCGCCATACGGCCACCCCTCAAGTTGCGGCCATCAAGCCCGACGAATACCTCTATGGGGGCCGGTCGATCCGTCGATTGAGCCCGCATATTCGCTTTTCGAGTGCAGGAGCAGCGATCCCGCAGCCGAAGTTCTCATGGTCGACTCACGTTGCAGTCCGCCAGGATACCCTCACGGCGGAGACGGCGGTAGCGGCAACGGTCAGTCATTCGACCATGACGGGTACATTCTCCAACCCCTCACTACCGAGCAGAGGGACGAGCTCTGCCGCCGCAGTGAAGACACACTTTTCACCCCTATCGTGGGGAACTCCCTAAAGGCTCGGGCCCTGGAAGCCACGCGCCTAGCCACCGTGGCCGAGCGCGCGCGACTGGAGAATATCCAGCGCTCACTCGATGAATGGGCCCGCCGACTGATTCCCGAATCTAGTCGACGGCCGCGGCAGTCGTTCCCGCGCGAGACTCGGGTGTTCCAGACGCCCGTCCAGAACCTTGAATCCGCGGCTCGCATCGCGGATTCTATCCAGCCATTTCAGACGGAGGCTAGGAGAGGCTTGTAGCAGATCCAGGCACTGCTCCGGACGGCAGGAGAGCAGAACGCGGCTGTCTCTCAGTCGCACAACATGATTCACAGCAGATCAGTGGCAGCAGACACTGTTTGGTCGGCTCACAGCCCAAGATCGCCCCCGAGGCGTGAAGACCGTGGGCCCCGTCGAGACCGGCATCTGAGTCAGAATGATGAGCAATATGATCGTTGACCCGGTCACAATGACCACCGTCGAGTGCCTACGCCTCCTCCGGGAAGCGGATCATACTCGCCCAGGCGACACGATGGCAGGCGCTTACGCGCCAACGAGCGGAGGATTCCCCCAGATCCCAGAAGGCCTGACTTTGATGCAAGATCTATTCTTGTGCAGGGGCTGGTCGATAGGAACAGAGCGTACAGAGAAGAGCAAGGCAGAGATCGTCCGAGTGGAAGCCGAGCGTCAGTCTCTAGGCCCCAATGCTTTAGCAGTGCCATCAGGGCCGCTGAGATCCCCCCAAACTTCAGGTTGGCGGCAGGAGTGAATAAGTTCACCGGCGAGTCAAAGCCAGACACCTGGCTCGAAGATTACCGAGTGGCTGTGCAGATCGGGGGCGGCAATGATGACGTGGCCATGAAGCACCTTCCCCTGATGTTAGGCGGCTCGTCCCGGGCGTGGTTAAATCAGTTGGCCCCTGGGAGCATTTATAGCTTGGAAGAGCTGGCCCGAGTGTTTATCAAGACCTTTGAAGGCACCTGCAAGCGGCCCGCAGGGCTTGCGGAGTTGCAACATTGCGTACAGAAGCCGAATGAAACCCTGAGAGATTACATCCAAAGGTGGACCACCTTGCATCATACGGTGGCGAACGTATCCGAGCACCAAACAGTCTGCGCCTTCAAGGAGGGTGTGCGGTACAGAGAGCTGAACCTGAAGTTCGGTCGAACGGGAGATATGTCCCTGTCCCGGATGATGGAAATAGCCAGTGGGTATGCCAATGGCGAAGAGGCCGGTCGACTCCGCAATGGCAAGAAACCAGTCGGTCAAGATGACCAGAACTCCAATCGGAAACCTAAGCGCAAGGCCGAGCCGGTAACTCAAGGAGAAACCGTAGTTGTCAACCAAGGAAAGGGCAAAGGAAAGCCTAAGGGGCCTTGGTCCCCAAGAAAGTGAAAGATCAAGCAGGAAATGACGTGCTCGACCTGCCGTGTCCTATCCACACGAAGAAAGATGAAGAGGGGAACTTGGTTTATCCCAAGCACACCGCTCGACAGTGCCGGCTCCTGATCCAGAGCTTCCAGAAAGATCAATCGACTGAGAAGGAAAAGGATTCAAAGGAGACCGAGGACAAAGAAGGGGATGGAGGTTACCCCTAGATTAACTCCACCTTGATAATTTTTGCTGACGTTGAAAGCAAGAGTCGACTGAAGGTTATCAATAGAGAAGTCAACATGGTTGCCCCAGAAACAACGACGTATCTGAAATGGTCCAAGACTCCCATCACATTCGACCAGTCCGATCACCCTGCACACATCGTTACCCCTGGGCGGCAGGTGCTGGTGGTTGAGCCAGTTGTTGAGGGGACTCGTTTGACCAAGGTCCTGATGGATGGCGGCAGCGGCCTGAACATTCTATATGCGGAAACCCTCAGTGGGATGGGCATTCCGATGTCCAAGCTAAGCGAGAGTAACATGAGGTTCCACGGGGTCATACCCGGAAAGAAAGCCGACTCGCTGGGCCAAATCTCACTCGATGTGGTTTTCGGCGAGTCAAAGAATTTCTGTAAAGAGAAGCTGACATTTGAGGTGGTGGACTTCAATAGCGCCTATCATGTCATTCTGCGTAGGCCCGCCTACGCCAGATTCATGGCTCAACCATGCTACGTATATCTCAAGCTGAAGATGCCGGGGCCCAACGGCGTCATAACCGTCACGGGGAACCGGCAGAAAGCGGAAGAGTGCTTCCAAAAAGGCTCGAAAATTGTCGACGAGCATATGGTAGCAGTAGAGATGGAAGAGTATCAGAAGAATGTGGATCCGAGTGATTTGCTGCGGGCTAAGAAGCCGGCTTCCGAGTCAGGTTTCCAGTCGGCGGGAGAGACGAAGCCCGTGCACATTCACCCCACCAACCCCAATGCAGCACCGACCCACATCTCAACTACACTCGACAGCAAATAGGAAGAAGCGCTCATCCAGTTCCTCCGTGAGAACCGGGACATCTTCGCATGGAAACCGTCTGACATGCCAGGTGTACCCAGGGGACTGGCTGAGCATCGTTTGCGAGTCGACCCAAAAGTGAAGCCCGTAAAGGAACATCTCCGTCGATCCGCCGCGGAGAAGAGAAAAGCAATTGGCAAAGAGGTGGCTCGGCTTCTGGCAGCTGAGTTCATCCGTGAGATCTACCACTCCGAGTGGCTCGCCAATGTGGTCATGGTCCCCAAGAAGGACAAATCCCTCCGCATGTGCATCGATTTCAAGCATATCAATCGGGCCTGCCCGAAAGATCATTTTCCTCTCCCCCGCATCGATCAGATAGTCGACTCGACTGCGGGATGCGAGCGTTTGTCCTTTCTGGACGTGTATTCCGGGTATCATCAGATCCGACTGTTTGGACCCGATGAAATCAAGACAGCCTTCATCACCCCATTCGGGTGTTTCTGTTATGTCACCATGCCTTTCGGTCTCAAGAATGCTGGCGCTACCTTCATGTACATGATTCAAAAATGCCTTCTGAAGCAAACTAGTCGGAATGTGGAAGCGTACATGGATGACATCGTGCTCAAATCACGCAAAGGTTCCGACCTGCTGACTGACCTCGCTGAGACATTCGCAAATTTGAGAAGCTATGATATCAAGCTTAATCCGTCGAAGTGTACATTCGGAGTTCCGGGTGGTAAGCTACTCGGTTTGCTTGTTTCAGAACGAGGAATCGACGCCAACCCATAAAAAGTCAGTGTCATCCTCCGAATGAAGCGTGTCGAGCGTATACACGACGTCCAGAAGCTAACTGGTTGCTTGGCCACATTGAGTTGGTTCATTTCTCGTCTCGGTGAGAAGGCATTACCTCTCTACCGACTGATGAAGAAATCTGAAAAGTTCGAGTGGAATTCTGAAGCTGAAGTAGCGTTTGAAGAGCTCAAAGCCCTGCTTTCCACCCAGCCGGTGCTTGGTGCCCCAGTCAGCAAGGAGCCTCTTTTATTGTACATCGCAACCACCGGACAAGTTGTCAGCATTGTACTCACGATCGAGCGGGAAGAAGAACGCAAAGCCTACAAAGTCTAACGCCCAATCTACTACATTTCTGAAGTATTGACTCCCTCCAAGCAAAGATACCTGCATTACCAGAAGCTTGTGTATGGGATTTACTTGACCGCAAAGAAAGTTGCTCATTACTTCTCGGATCATTCAATCCTAGTCGTCAGCAACGCCCCACTGTCAGAAATCCTGAACGACCGAGACGCAACCGGTCGAGTGGCAAAATGGGCGATTGAACTCCTTCCACTTGATATCAAGTTTGAAGCAAAGAAAGCTATCAAGTCTCAGGCAATAGCAGACTTTGTGGCCGAATGGGTCGAACAGGAGCAGCCGATCCAGTCGGACCATTGGACTATGTTCTTTGATGGATCCAAGATGTTGAATGGATCCGGTGCAAGCGTGGTTTTGGTATCCCCTAGGGGCGACAAGCTCAGTTACGTCCTTCAAATCCACTTCGACTCTTCAAACAACGAAGGAGAATACGAGGCGCTTTTGTACGGGTTGCGTATGGCCATCTCACTCGGCGTCCGTCGCCTGATGGTCTACGGCGACTCAGACTTAGTGGTCAATCAGGTGATGAAGGAGTGGGATGTCAGAAGCCCGGCAATGACCAGTTATTGCAGTGCAGTGCGAAAGTTGGAAAAGAAGTTTGAAGGTTTAAAGCTCCATCACGTGCCTAGAATCAAGAATCAGCTTGCTGACGATCTCGCGAAGATAGGGTCCACACGGAAGCCTATACCCAAGAATGTGTTTTTGGAGCACCTGCACACCCCCTCAAACAAAGAAGACCCCTTCACTAAGGAACCCCGACAGCCAATCAGCGCATCTAATTCGACTAAAGTCGAAGTTCCTGCGGTGGTCGACCTAATCATGGAGATTTTGGTGATCACGCCCGACTGGACTATGCCATACATACATAGCATACTTGCTGAGACAAGAACTCCTAGAGGATGAAGACGAAGCATGCCAGATTGTCCGTCGATCCAAAGCCTTCACTGCCATTCAGGGTCAGCTCTATAGGGAGAGTGTCACAGGAGTCGCTCAGTGCTGCATCACCCCGGAAGAAGGTCGACTGATTCTGAACGAAATTCACTCGGGAACTTGTGGCCACCACGCTTCCTCTCGGACTATAGTGTCCAAGGCGTACCGAGCTGGATTTTATTGGCCCCGAGCTAACGAGATGGCAAAAGATATCGTAGACAAGTGCGAAGGCTACCAGTTCTACTCCAACATGTCTCTTAAGCCGGCGTCTGCCTTGAAGACCATTCCGTTGATTTGGCCATTTGCCGTTTGAGGGTTGGACATGGTCGATCCCTTCAAAACTAGCAGAAGCGGATTCACTCACTTGCTCGTGGCAGTCGACAAGTTTACCAAATGGATCGAAGCCAAGCCCATCAAGAACCTCGGCTCAAGCACTGCCACGAGCTTCATCAGAGAATTGATATTCAGATACGGAGTCCCCCACAGCATCATCACGGATAACGGCTCCAACTTTGACTCGGACAAATTCAGAGCTTTCTGTTCCTCCCAAGGCACGCGGGTCGACTACGCCTCCGTGGCGCATCCGTAGTCGAATGGACAAGCAGAGAGAGCGAATGGTTTGATCCTCCAAGGCCTGAAGCCGCGGCTTATGCGCGACCTCAAGCACGCCGCCGGAGCTTGGATGACTGAACTGCCGTCTGTCTTATGGGGGCTGAGGACAACTCCGAACCGGTTGACTGACCGTACCCCCTTCTTCATGGTCTATGGAGCCGAGGCCGTGCTACCGAGTGATTTGTTGCACAACGCCCCCCGAGTGGAACTCTTCTCCGAGGCAGAAGCAGAACAAGCCCGTCAAGATGCAGTCGACCTCGTGGAGGAAGAATGGGAGATGGCTTTGATCCGCTCGACCATTTACCAACAGGACCTGCGTCGATTCCATGCTTGCAATGTCCGGAGCCGAGCATTCCAAGAGGGAGACCTGGTTCTCCGAGTACGTCAGAAGCGACCACACAAACTTGCCCCGGCTTGGGAAGGCCCCTTCATCGTCACCAAGGTACTGCACAATGGGGAGTATCACATCTACAACGTCGCTAAGAAGAAAGATGAACCTCGCTCGTGGAACGCGGACCTGCTCCGCCGCTTCTATACTTGAAGCACTCGATCGGTCGAGTTGTAATAAGAATCTTCCAGTTTGTTTTCAAAGACAAGTTTGCAGCAATTCCTTAATGATTGTTGGTTTCTAAGATGTTGGTCCTCAAATCCTCCAGTGGGTGCTTAGCCGCAAACCCGATTCGTCTAAGTTACAAAAACCACTCCGAGTGAAGAGCAACCCTCTCACTCGGGGGCTTAGCCGCGAACCCGATTCACCTAAGTTACAAAAAATCACTCCGAGTGAAGAGCAACCCACTCACTCGGGGGCTTAGCTGCGACCCGGTAATCGCCTAAGTTACAAAAACCATTCCGAGTGAAGAGCGACCCTCTCACTCGGGGGCTTAGCTGCGGTCCTCCGAGCTACGCCATAAGTACAACGTGGCTCTGTCCTCCGAGCTCCGGCACAAGTACAACGTAGTTCGTAATCGCCTAACTTACAAAAACCACTCCGAGTGAAGAGCAGCCCTCTCACTCGGGGGCTTAGCTATGGTCCTTCGAGCTATGCCATAAGTACAACGTGGCTCTGTCCTCCGAGCTCCGCCACAAGTATAACGTAGCTCGTAATCGCCTAAGTTACAAAAACCACTCCGAGTGAAGAGCAACCCTCTCACTCGGGGACTTAGCTGCGGTCCTCCGAGCTATGCCATAAGTACAATGTGGCTCTGTCCTCCGAGCTCCGCCACAAGTACAACATAGCTCGTAATCGCCTAAGTTACAAAAACCACTCCGAGTGAAGAGCAACCCTCTCACTCGGGGGCTTAGCTTCGACCCCGTAATCTCCTAAGTTACAAAAACCACTCCGAATGAAGAGCGACCCTCTCACTCGGGGGCTTAGCTGCGGTCCTCCGAGCTACGCCATAAGTACAACGTGGCTCTGTCCTCCGAGCTCCGCCACAAGTACAACGTAGTTCGTAATCGCCTAACTTACAAAAACCA
>LR738714.1:88683973-88708103 GCA_902687465.1 Secale cereale | reverse complement strand
CTGTCCTCTGAGCTCCACCACAAGTACAACATAGCTCGTAATCGCCTAAGTTACAAAAACCACTCCGAGTGAAGAGCAACCCTCTCACTCGGGGGCTTAGCTGCGGTCCTCCGACTTACGCCATAAGTACAACATGGCTCTGTCCTCCGAGCTCCACCACAAGTACAACGTAGCTCGTAATCGCCTAAGTTACAAAAATCACTCCGAGTGAAGAGCAACCCTCTCACTCGGGGGCTTAGCTGCGACCCCGTAATCGCTTAAGTTACTAAAACTACTCCGAGGGAAGAGCAACCCTTTTACTCGGGAGCTTAGTTGTGGTCCTCCGGGCCCCGCCATAATTTCCGCATCGCCATCAAGCGGCTCGACCATCAGAGCCATGCCGCAGATATGACGTCGACTCGAAATCCAAAAGATCAGAAAGAGTCGGAAGCAAAACAAGCGACTGCAAAAGAAATCAAGTGCAGATAAAGCCCTGCAAGATTCGGGTAGAAGTACTTGGGCATCAAGCCCACGAGAGTTTAACGGTTGCAAGATCACTTGGCATTCTAAGGCAAATTGTATCAGAGTATCAGAGTTTGTTCACTCCCCGGGGGGAGGAGGGCTTGCGGGTGCAATGAACTCATCCAGGTCGATCCCGTCGGCAATACGGGTAGCGGCCTCCAGGAAAGTCTCCATGAACGACTGGAACTGGAGTTACTTCGTGTTGGCGACCTTGAGTGCGGCTAGCCTCTTCTCCTTCACCTCCTTGCAATGCACCCGAATGTCACACCCTGCATTTTGTAACATGTTATTTGTAACTGTGAAGCATGAAAATTTGGACCAGCAAAATTTTTTAGCATCATTTGGCTTTTATTTGGAATTGAGTTTTCTTCATGTGCTTTTGCATGTGCTCATTAAAGTCAACTATGACCTCTTGTAGAATTCATCTCCATACCCAAAACTTCTGCCCAATGATCATGCCAAGTGTTATATAACAGTATAGTATTTTCCTACAAAATTAATTTGGCCAAAAAGTATTTTATAAATTTAGTTTTCCAAAAACTCCTGAATTGAGATTTGCACTGCAAGTACTTTATTTAGGGTGAGAAAATTATTTCAAAAGGTTTATTTGAGACCTAGTAGTCAGAGGACTCCCGGAAACCACAAAGGTATAATTTTAAAAGTTATTTTCCTATTTTATTTAAAAACTTTTTCCTAAGGCCAGAAATGGTCTTTAATAAGGGAAAATTATTTAACTATTTCAAAAATATTTGCCAAAATTCAGAGAGACTCAGAGGACATATAATGTCCATATATAAGAGTTTCAACACTTGGTCATGTTCAAAATAATGGGCTAAACCCTCTAAAACCCTTTCTGGATATTTCAAGCTTTTGAAATATTTACAAAGGAAATATTCTCCAAAAATTCCAGGGAAATTCTATCATGTCATATATGAAATACTTGATGATCTTGCCAAGTCCCATGCCTTGGGAAGCAAGAAAACATCCTCAAACCCCTTCATAACCATTCTGTCCATATTTGAAGTTTGAGCAACTTTACATTGCCAAACTTGTCCAAATGCTCTCAAACTTGGTGCACATGCTAGAATGACCTAATAAGGCATCTATACCTAATGGCAAAAGATTTGGAAAAGAGCAACTTGATCAGATCACCTCAAAACCCTTTCTGTTCAAATGCAAATTTGAACAACTTTACATTACCAACTTTTTATCTAGAGCTTCAAACTTTGTGGGCATGATAAATACCCCAAATGATGATGCTACACCAAGTGGTGCATCAAGGGGAGATGATTAGCTTGACTCAATCAAGATGAAACTGTTTCTGTTGATTTCTAGGGTTCACCAAAGTTACATTGGCTAGTTTCTTCAAATGAGCCCAAATTTGGTGGAGCACCCTATTTTCTCATGTCTTTCAACCCTGTTAAGTGCCATGTCAAGTGGAGGTCATTTGCTTGACCAAACACTAATCAAACACCTTCTGCAGATTTACTAAAACCTCCAACTTGATCACTTTTACCCTTCTCCATGGCCTATACTTTTTACCACCTGATCATTGAGTTACTAGCTACCTCCAGTAACTTCCCCAGCACCCCAGCTCCATGATTGAGGGGTGAAAGCCCTGTTTTACCTTGTTGGACAGCAAGTTTTCACCCATTCACCAGCACCCTCACTCTCTCTCTCAGCATCTCCAGGGCATCCAAGGCCTCAGGCCAATTCTTTACCCCCCCCTGACCTTCTAGACGCTGCTGGACACGTTGGTTTTGACCAGGACGGCGAGAGCGCGGCGATGCCAGCCAAACGCGCGCTCTGGAGCACGCAACAGTGCAGACAAGCACTGTAGCTCCAGCCAATCGGCCTCCCCCGACAGCCTCGGGCCTCCCCCTCACGCCAGTCGAGGCCTCTCGACGTCCACAACCTCCCCGGCGCTGTCCCCCCTCCTCCTGCGCCCTCCAGTGGTCGTCGTCGCACGCGCGCTGGACGCCCGCGACGGCCACTCTGCTGCTTCACACGCGCGCTCGTTCCAGATGCTCCTCCGCTCCTCCTCTCACTTCTACTGGACGTGGAGATCGTCCAGGAACTCCACGGACTCATTCCCTTGGCCTCCCGTGCGCTGTAGCCTCGAGCCGGAGCTCGCCGGCGCACTGGACCTCGAGCCGCCGTCGACCTCCTATAAATAGCCCCTCCCGAGCCTCTCCAGCAGCACCACCAGCCTCACTTCACTCCACTGAGCCCCCCAGCACCTTCAGTTCGACCCCAAGAGGTCCCAGTACTCGGGATCGACCGGAGCGCCGCCGCGTCGGGCCGCCGGTGATCTCGTGGTACGGGCCTCCCCTGCCCCTCCTTTCACCTGATTCGGAACCGCCGTGCTCCACTGACCCTTTCCCCCTTGTTTTCCCCTCCGTTTGCAGTCGGAAACGACCAGAGCCACCACCTCCCGACGAGCTTCCGCCGTCCCACCTCGCCGCCGACGAACCGGACCTCCCCGGCGTGCCGCACCACCACCCCTGCATCCGCGACACGACGCTGAGTCCATCCCTGGCCTCCGTTGCCGTCGCCGTGGCCGGAAAACTCGCCGGTGAGCTCGCCGTCGCCGTGGCCGCAAGGTTGGAGATGACAGGCGGGCCCCGCCTCTCATCCCCACACCTCTCTCCCCCTCCTCTCTGCCACTGACCCACGGGCCCCGCCCGTCAGGTTTAAAAACCTGACATGCGCGCGCAGGCTCCCGTGCGGCTGGGCTGGACCGCCTGGGCCATGCACTGTGGCCTCCTCTGGCCCAGTGCCCAGGACACTTTTTCTTTTTATTTTCTGTAAATGTTTTAAACATTTCTATAGAAAAGAATAATGGTCCAAATTAAATAATTCCAACTCCTAAAATCTTGTAATATTCCAACCTATTTAATGGTACTACTTTCACTCAAATCCATGAAACTTTTCTGTACTGTTCAAATTTAAATTCAAATTTGAGCAGTAATACTCCTGTTCTAAAATCAATAAATTCCATTCTGTTACTCCAAAACTCCAACTAAGATTTTTTTCCCCATCTTAGAAATCCCTCTAGTATTTTACAAAAATGAGTTGACATTTTTTTGAGCACTTTGATTTTTCTGTTTTGTTTGTATTCTTATTTTCCCGTGGTTATTATGCGACGTATAGATCCCGTATTTGACGAAGTTGCTGTGGAAGAAGAAGGAGAAGGATTTGAAGACTTTGAAGACCAAGCCAATCCAGGCAAGCAGCCCTTTGACCATGATACACTTGTTCTCGGAACCCGTTTGTTTCCGATGCATGATGATAGGGTTACGATGGTGACCTAGATGAACCACCACATGATGCATGCTTTATTGTTGATCTTGCTATGTGCTAGATGACATGCAAATAGTTGGTCATGATGCTCAAATGATGCATGTGTGATATGAACCTTCGTAGTTGAAATCATTTGCATGAACCCATCGGGTGCCCCTAATGCCCGAGGGTGATGATGTGTTAGGTCATCACTTGAGAAAGAAGTGATGTGCCGGTAAATCATGTGCATGGTGAAACGATGGATTAGATTTATGTGTGACTACCGTCCCAACCAAACATGTGCAACCACACTACCCCTTATGGGACGGGGCTTTATTGATTACTTAGGTCGATACTAGCATGGTGCCCGCATTACTAGTGACGGGAAGACTTGAGGTCTTTCCCGGGACGGGGTCGTGCTTGGATAGACGACCATGACTGTTTTTTACAGGGCACCGGACACACCGTTGGTCCCTTCGGGTACGCGTGACATTGAAATTAGGGCAAGTCCCGTGATCTATTGTTTGTACCCGAGGACCGTGTACCAACGAGTGGACTCTATGTTAGTGTCGTCTAAGCAAAGGTAATGACCGGGTGCTTACCCCGGGTACTTGAGGTACCGCGGGTCGTGGATGACACGGAAGTTCCCCGGATCTTGTGGGTAAAGTGCGCAACCTCTGCAGAGTGTAAAACTATTCGAATAGCCGTGTCCACGGTCATGGACAGTTGGGTGGTGCTACTTAAACTACGTCCAGAATTTTACTTCATCGGTGTTGGTAACCATGTGATGAGTCAAGGTGGTGACTTGACTCGATGAGTTGAATCTTATTCATGTTGATATCGGTAACCTGTTTTCGAGGTTACGCAAGGTTATTGATGCATAACCTGATAGTAGAATGTTTGTTCTAGCCTTGCTAGATTGATCATTATTATTCAATTGCACTGTTACTTTGAACCACATCATGGGTTGCTTGCGAGTACATTCAAAGTACTCATTGGCTTGCCACTGGTTATTTAATTGGCCAGGCATGGAAGAACAGGAATATGAGGAAGAGTTCTTTGGAGACGACCATGCGAACTAGGACGCTATCCCAGTCAGAATGCCTGTAGGGTTAAGGCAGATGGCATGGGTTCTACCCGTTATCGAAGACTTACGCTTTTTGAGTTATTTGCTATTCAGTCCGTGAGGCTCTATCTATGTAAGACTTGGCCATAATGGCCTTAATTCGTGTAAGACTATTTGTATGGATGTAAGACTCTTGTTATCTCAGCTTCTGTGTGTTCAGTGAGCATTGATCTCTGGGATCACTGTACACGTGCATTCGGTGATCTCGACTTCTAAGTCGGGGTCCCCACAGAGCTGGTATCAGAGCCATCCTGACTGTAGGAAGCCTTAGTTAGCATGGGCGTTAGTTAGATGAGACCCTTTTTCAAAAAACCTACTGAACCTCTCTTCTTTTCTAAACCTGAGATTTCATCGGCTTATTAACCCCTCCTATTCCACCTTTGTAGATGGCCGCTGTACCCGAAGAGCACCTGACCACTGGGTTTCCCTTACTTCTCGAGGATAGCCTCCAGGAGTGTCAGTTCCACCGAGCACCCATCCTCACCTACCTTGAGCATTGGGTGAGCGATACTGAGGTGGAGTACCATGTGGAAGTGATCGTGAAGGCAAACGATCCTCCCACAAGTTGGTTCTTCGAGGGACCCCAGATGGCAACACTACCACTCGCTGTCGAGGCTGCTGCACTCAAGGCATTAACCCGTCTCCGCGAGCTTCTTCCGGAGATGGCAGCCAAGATGACAACTCGCTTCTTACCTTACCGGAAGGAAGGTGAAGAAGAAAGCAGCGCACTAGCCCCTCCACTGAAGGAAGGACTCTCGCTTCGATTCCAGACCTACTTCAGTCTGTGTGCCGACAGCTTGGCACAAGACTTGGCCTCGGAATCAATGAAGCTTCGAGAAGAACTTCACAAGACCAAGGCACTTCTTCGTCGAGCTCAAGAGAAGGCAAATAGGATAAAGAAGGAAGGAGCACCTTCTGGACAATCCGCTATCGCATATCGAGGCGGAAGGCCCTCCGAGGATGTATCTTCCAAGGGTGAAGAACCACCTCGGCGACGCCGGATGACAGCAAGGGAATATCGCAAGCTTTTCCCTGCCCCACCGACGAAGCACCGTCGTATCCAACTCCTCCACTCCCCCACACCCTCAAGTGACAAGGGGGCCCAGACAGATGAAGACAAGGAGGAAGACCCAGAAGAGCCGGAATACGCGACCGAGCATTCCGCCGCTTAGGCATTATTCGCTACTCGGATATGCCAGTTGTAACCTCTACGGTAGGATAGGTCATGTAACCCCTATGCGCAGTCGAGTCCTTGTATGGTTCATATGAAACCATCTAGTGTTTGCTTTTGTTGTGTCTGGATGTATGTCTTATTCTTCCTTCGGGAATGTGTAAATGACTACATTACCCATTTGGATTTTAATGAATGTGTTTTGGCCTCTCGGCCCTTGCATGATTTGATTTAGTGTCACACCCACCCCCTTACTAGGCACCCATCTATCTTGCTTTCCCTCTTCCGAGTCATGAGACCTTTTACCGCTCCAACAGGATGCCTGTTGTAACTCGTACTGGTACCTCTACCCAGCAGCCCGAAGCCGGAGCATCCTCTCAGCCAGAGGCAGGCCACGACCAAACCAACGACCAAGCTCCACCACCACCTCCTCCAAGCATGGACATGGCTCAGCTTCTCCAAGCTTTCCGAGAGGAACGCCAAGCCAACACTGCAGCTCTCCAGCTGATTGCTCAAGCTGTCACCAACAACCGCCACCTAGCGGGGAATGGCAATGGACGTTCCACGTTGGCAGAGTTCAAGAAGCATGCACCGCCAACCTTCATCGAGACTGCTGAACCCCTGGATGCAGACGACTGGGTCCGTTCCATCGAGGAGATTCTGGAACTAGTCGGATGCACCGAAGACCGTGAGAAGGTGGCTTATGCAGCCCACTGCCTCGGGGGGACTGCTAGAGCTTGGTGGGATGGATTCAAGGTCATGCATGCTGAACAAGACATCACTTGGGTTAACTTCAAGGCAGAATTCCGCAAGGCCCATATTCCTTCCGGAATCATGGCTATCAAAAAGCGCGAGTTCCGAGCCCTGAAGCAAGGAAGTGGCACTGTCAAGGAGTACATGCAGAAGTTCAGTATTCTGTCAAGGTATGCCCCTGAGGATGTCAGCACTGATGCTGCCAAAAGGGAGCACTTCATGGAAGGCCTCAATCAGACTCTGCAATACTCGCTTGTCGTGTGTGACTGCCCGTCTTTCCCTGACCTGGTGAACAAGGCACTTATGCTTGAAGACAAGCGGCGTGCTTTGGAAGACACTCGCAAGCGCAAGTTGGTCAGTAAGGGAAGTTCCAGTAACCAGAAGCCTCGCCCGTGGCAGTCAGCCCCGGCCAAGCCAACCTATCAGCAACCAAGAGCTCCTGCACCTTGTGCCAACCCTCAGCCTCAGCAGTATGCCAACCCCAGGCCAACTTTCAACCCCAATACCAGTGGTGGCAACAAGATCAATCCAAACCAAGTCACTTGCTTTGGATGTGGTCAGCCCGGACACATCTCAAGGGTGTGCCCCAACAAGAAGCCTGATGCCCCGCGCCCCAATGCGTAGAACCAGGGACAAGGCCGTGGAATGCCACCAAGGAACCCAGCTCCTCGCAATCCACCCAACCAAGGGAAGGGGCGTGTGAATCACATCACTACTGAAGAAGCCCAGGAAGACCCGGACGTCGTGCTGGGTACGTTCCTTGTCAACTCAGCACCTGCAACTGTCTTGTTTGATTCTGGAGCAACGCATTCATTTGTCACTCAAAGATTTGCATTAAAAAGTGGCATGACCCCTACACCCCTGAATAACCCTATGGTGGTACAAACCCCCGGAGCCGAGATGAGAGTCAAGATAGGCTGTAAAGGAGTCAGTATTACCATTAACGGTGTAGACTTCCTAGCAGACATTATCGTCCTGAGATCGCAAGGCTTGGATGTGATCCTAGGCATGAATTGGCTCAGCAAGCACCAAGGCTTGTTAGACTATGCCAATCGGACAGTCACTGTGACCAATGACCAGGGAGTCGAAGTCAAGTTTGCTTCCAACTCCTCTTCCGCTCAAGCCGCTAAAGTCAACTGTCTGTCCGAAGTTGGGCTAGATCAAGTACCGGTGGTATGTGAGTATCCTGATGTCTTTCCGGATGAACTACCGGGAATGCCCCCTGACCGTGACATTGAGTTCATCATCGAGCTCGGGCCCGGAGCAGGACCCATCTATAAGAAGCCTTATAGAATGGGGACGGAAGAATTAGCCGAGTTGAAGAAGCAACTGGAAGAGCAGCTAAGGAAGGGATTTATCCGCCCGAGTGCCTCCCCTTGGGGATCTCCTATTCTGTTTGTGGCAAAGAGGGACGGTACCATCCGCTTATGCATTGACTATCGTTCCCTCAATGAAGTTACAATCAAGAACAAGTATCCACTTCCCAAGATCGAAGATCTGTTTGATCAGCTCAGCGGAGCCAAGGTGTTCTCCAAGATCGACCTCAGATCTGGGTACTACCAGCTGAAGATCAGACCCCAAGATATTCCAAAGACGGCATTCGTAACCAGATATGGCTTGTACGAGTGCATGGTCATGTCTTTTGGGTTAACCAATGCCCCGGCCTACTTCATGTATCTCATGAATAAAGTCTTCATGGAATATTTGGACAAGTTTGTTGTTGTCTTCATTGAAGACATTCTTGTGTTCTCGAAGTCGGAGGAAGAGCACGAGCAGCACCTGAGGATGGTCCTAGACAAGCTTCGTGAACACCAACTGTATGCCAAATTCAGCAAGTGTGAGTTCTGGCTGCACAAAGTTGGATTCTTAGGTCATGTCTTGACCGAGGAAGGATTATCTGTTGATCCTGCAAAGATCGAAGCTGTGACCCAATGGCAATCTCCAACGACCGTCAAGGAAGTTAGAAGCTTCCTCGGGCTAGCGGGCTATTACCGCAAGTTCGTGGAAGGATTCTCTAGCATTGCACGACCAATGACTCAGCTCCTCAAGAAGGACAAGAAGTTCGAGTGGACGCCAAAATGCGACGAGAGCTTCCAAGAGCTCAAGAAGAGATTGACCACCGCCCCAGTTCTGGCAACACCTGATATTCACAAGGAGTTCGTGATATATTGTGATGCCTCTCGAACCGGATTGGGAAGCGTTCTGATGCAATAAGGCCGCGTCATAGCATACCTCTCCAGGCAGCTACGACCCCATGAGGAGAACTACGCTACTCACGATCTTGAGCTAGCGGCAGTAGTTCATGCCTTGAAAACATGGCGGCATTACCTCCTAGGGAAACGGTGTGAGATTTACACAGACCACAAAAGTCTGAAGTACATTTTCACCCAAAAGGAATTGAACATGAGGCAGCGGAGATGGTTGGAACTCATCAAAGATTATGACCTCTGTGTTCAGTATCACCCTGGGAAGGCTAACGTGGTGGCCGATGCCTTAAGCAGGAAGGCTTGCTCTTTGAATGTCGTTATTCAAGAAAGGCAGCCAGCCTTGTTTAAGGAGATCGAACAATTCAGTTTGGAATTGGTCACCCCTGGATTTCTGGATCATTTGGAAGTCAGACCGACCCTGACGGACGACGTCAAGAAGGCACAAGATGGACACGCAAGCATCGAAGGCATCAAGAGGAAGATGAAGCTGGGCAAGGCCCCAGGATTCTCCGAAGACGAGCACGGGATTGTTTGGTACAAAGGTCGCATCTGCGTACCAAACAGCACCGAGCTGAAGACGCTGATTCTGCAAGAAGCCCACGACACTCCGTATTCCATCCACCCTGGAGGGACCAAGATGTACCAAGACTTGAAGGCACGATTCTGGTGGCACGGTATGAAGAGAGAGATTGCAACCTATGTTGCAAAATGTGATGTGTGCCAAAGGGTTAAGGCTGAATATCAGCGACCTGCTGGATTGCTTCAACCACTCAAGGTTCCTGAGTGGAAGTGGGATAAAGTCGGAATGGACTTCATCACTGGATTACCAAGGTCGAATAAAGGACATGACTCTATCTGGGTCATAGTCGATCATTTGACCAAGGTGGCCCATTTCATTCCTGTCAAGACCACTTATGATGGCAATCGGCTGGCAGCTCTCTACATCGACCGAATCGTAAGTCTTCACGGTGTTCCCAAGGAGATTGTGTCAGATCGAGGAACCCAGTTCACTTCGTGGTTCTGGAAGAAGTTCCAAGAAGCCCTGGGAACCAGGTTGTCTTTCAGCACAGCTTTCCACCCACAGACCGGAGGTCAAACAAAGCGAGTCAATCAGATTCTCGAAGACATGCTCCGAGCCTGTGTCCTGGCGTATGGAGCCAAGTGGGAAGACTGTCTCCCGTTTGCCGAGTTCTCCTATAACAACAGTTACCAGTCGAGCCTTCAGATGGCACCATTTGAGGCATTGTACGGACGCAGATGTCGCACTCCCCTCAACTGGTCGGAGACTGGAGAAGGACTAGTCTTTGGACCGGATAATCTCCGTGCAGCAGAAGAGCAAGTCCAACTAGTCAGAGAGCGATTAAAGGCAGCCAAGTCAAGGCAGAAGAGTTATGCTGACACTCACCGTCGAAACATGAGTTTCCATGTCGGGGACCATGTGTACCTGCGGGTAACCCCTCTAAAGGGAACCAAGCGTTTCCACGTCAAGGGGAAGCTCGCTCCAAGGTTCATTGGACCCTTTGAGATCACTGCACGACGAGGAGAAGTGGCTTATCAGTTGGAACTACCACCTGAGCTATCCGATGTGCATAATGTATTCCATGTGTCACAACTCCGGAAATGTCTCCAAGTTCCAGACAAGCCTGGTCTCTACAAGGATGTGGATCACCAAGCCATTGATCTGCAGCCTGATTTGACCTACCGCGAGAAGCCCATTCGTATTATGGACGAAGCAGAACGACGTACGCGAAGCCGTACCATCAAGTACTTCAAGGTCCAGTGGAGCAACCACACCGAAGCAGAAGCAACCTGGGAACGAGAAGACTATCTTAGATCCGAGTTTCCCGACCTCTTTTAAGCTCTAGTTTAGGAATCTCGGGGACGAGATTCTTGTAAGGGGGGTAGGTCTGTCACACCCTGCATTTTGTAACATGTTATTTGTAACTGTGAAGCATGAAAATTTGGACCAGCAAAATTTTTTAGCATCATTTGGCTTTTATTTGGAATTGAGTTTTCTTCATGTGCTTTTGCATGTGCTCATTAAAGTCAACTATGACCTCTTGTAGAATTCATCTCCATACCCAAAACTTCTGCCCAATGATCATGCCAAGTGTTATATAACAGTATAGTATTTTCCTACAAAATTAATTTGGCCAAAAAGTATTTTATAAATTTAGTTTTCCAAAAACCCCTGAATTGAGATTTGCACTGCAAGTACTTGATTTAGGGTGAGAAAATTATTTCAAAAGGTTTATTTGAGACCTAGTAGTCATAGGACTCCCAGAAACCACAAAGGTATAATTTTAAAAGTTATGTTCCTATTTTATTTAAAAACTTTTTCCTAAGGCCAGAAATGGTCTTTAATAAGGGAAAATTATTTAACTATTTCAAAAATATTTGCCAAAATTCAGAGAGACTCAGAGGACATATAATGTCCATATATAAGAGTTTCAACACTTGGTCATGTTCAAAATAATGGGCTAAACCCTCTAAAACCCTTTCTGGATATTTCAAGCTTTTGAAATATTTACAAAGGAAATATTCTCCAAAAATTCCAGGGAAATTCTATCATGTCATATATGACATACTTGATGATCTTGCCAAGTCCCATGCCTTGGGAAGCAAGAAAACATCCTCAAACCCCTTCATAACCATTCTGTCCATATTTGAAGTTTGAGCAACTTTACATTGCCAAACTTGTCCAAATGCTCTCAAACTTGGTGCACATGCTAGAATGACCTAATAAGGCATCTAGACCTAATGGCACAAGATTTGGAATAGAGCAACTTGATCAGATCACCTCAAAACCCTTTCTGTTCAAATGCAAATTTGAACAACTTTACATTACCAACTTTTTATCTGGAGCTTCAAACTTTGTGGGCATGATCAATACCCCAAATGATGATGCTACACCAAATGGTGCATCAAGGGGAGATGATTAGCTTGACTCAATCAAGATGAAACTGTTTCTGTTGATTTCTAGGGTTCACCAAAGTTACATTGGCTAGTTTCTTCAAATGAGCCCAAACTTGGTGGAGCACCCTATTTTCTCATGTCTTTCAACCCTGTTAAGTGCCATGTCAAGTGGAGGTCATTTGCTTGACCAAACACTGATCAAACACCTTCTGCAGATTTACTAAAACCTCCAACTTGATCACTTTTACCCTTCTCCATGGCCTATACTTTTTACCACCTGATCATTGAGTTACTAGCTACCTCCAGTAACTTCCCCAGCACCCCAGCTCCATGATTGAGGGGTGAAAGCCCTATTTTAACTTGCTGGACAGCAAGTTTTCACCCATTCACCAGCACCCTCACTCTCTCTCAGCATCTCCAGGGCATCCAAGGCCTCAGGCCAATTCTTTACCCCCTGACCTTCTAGACGCTGCTGGACACGTTGGTTTTGACCAGGACGGCGAGAGCGCGGCGATGCCAGCCAAACGCGTGCTCTGGAGCACGCAACAGTGCAGACAAGCACTGTAGCTTCAGCCAATCGGCCTCCCCCGACAGCCTCGGGCCTCCCCCTCGCGCCAGTCGAGGCCTCTCGACGTCCGCAACCTCCCCGGCGCTGTCCCCCCTCCTCCTGCGCCCTCCAGTGGTCGTCGTCGCACGCGCGCTGGCCGCCCGCGACGGCCACTCTGCTGCTTCACACGCGCGCACGCTCCAGACGCTCCTCCGCTCCTCCTCTCACTTCTACTGGACGTGGAGATCGTCCAGGAACTCCACGGACTCATTCCCTTGGCCTCCCGTGCGCTGTAGCCTCGAGCCGGAGCTCACCGGCACACTGTACCTCGGGCCGCCGTCGACCTCCTATAAATAGCCCCTCCCGAGCCTCTCGAGCAGCACCACCAGCCTCACTTCACTCCACTGAGCCCCCCAGCACCTTCAGTTCGACCCCAAGAGGTCCCAGTACTCGGGATCGACCGGAGCGCCGCCGCGTCGGGCCGCCGGTGATCTCGTGGTACGGGCCTCCCCTGCCGCTCCTTTCACCTGATTCGGAACCGCCGTGCTCCACTGACCCTTTCCCCCTTGTTTTCCCCTCCGTTTGAAGTCGGAAACGACCAGAGCCACCACCACCCGACGAGCTTCCGCCGTCCCACCTCGCCGCCGACGAACCGGACCTCCCCGGCGTGCCGCACCACCACCCCTGCATCCGCGACACGACGCTGAGTCCATCCCTGGCCTCCGTTGCCGTCGCCGTGGCCGGAAAACTCGCCGGTGAGCTCGCCATCGCCGTGGCCGCAAGGTTGGAGATGACAGGCGGGCCCCGCCTGTCATTCCCACACCTCTCTCCCCCTCCTCTCTGCCACTGACCCATGGGCCCCGCCCGTCAGGTTTAAAAACCTGACGTGCGCGCGCATGCTCCCGTGCGGCTGGGCTGGACCGCCTGGGCCGTGCACTGTGGCCTCCTCTGGCCCAGTGCCCAGGACACTTTTTCTTTTTCTTTTCTGTAAATGTTTTAAACATTTCTACAGAAAAGAATAATGGTCCAAATTAAATAATTCCAACTCCTAAAATCTTGTAATATTCCAACCTATTTAATGGTACTACTTTCACTCAAATCCATGAAACTTTTCTGTACTGTTCAAATTTAAATTCAAATTTGAGCAGTAATACTCCTGTTCTAAAATCAATAAATTCCATTCTGTTACTCCAAAACTCCAACTAAGATTTTTCCCCATCTTAGAAATCCCTCTAGTATTTTACAAAAATGAGTTGACATTTTTTTTGAGCACTTTGATTTTTCTGTTTTGTTTGTATTCTTATTTTCCCGTGGTTATTATGCGACGTATAGATCCCGTATTTGACGAAGTTGCTGTGGAAGAAGAAGGAGAAGGATTTGAAGACTTTGAAGACCAAGCCAATCCAGGCAAGCAACCCTTTGACCATGATACACTTGTTCTCGGAACCCGTTTGTTTCCGATGCATGATGATAGGGTTACGATGGTGACCTAGATGAACCACCACATGATGCATGCTTTATTGTTGATCTTGCTATGTGCTAGATGACATGCAAATAGTTGGTCATGATGCTCAAATGAAGCATGTGTGATATGAACCTTCGTAGTTGAAATCATTTGCATGAACCCATCGGGTGCCCCTAATGCCCGAGGGTGATGATGTGTTAGGTCATCACTTGAGAAAGAAGTGATGTGCCGGTAAATCATGTGCATGGTGAAACGATGGATTAGATTTATGTGTGACTACCGTCCCGACCAAACATGTGCAACCACACTACCCCTTATGGGATGGGGCTTTATTGATTACTTAGGTCGATACTAGCATGGTGCCCGCATTACTAGTGACGGGAAGACTTGAGGTCTTTCCCGGGACGGGGTCATGCTTGGATAGACGACCATGACTGTTTTTTACAGGGCACCGGACACACCGTTGGTCCCTTCGGGTACGCGTGACATTGAAATTAGGGCAAGTCCCGTGATCTATTGTTTGTACCCGAGGGCCGTGTACCAACGAGTGGACTCTATGTTAGTGTCGTCTAAGGAAAGGTAATGACCGGGTGCTTACCCCGGGTACTTGAGGTACCGCGGGTCGTGGATGACACGGAAGTTCCCCGGATCTTGTGGGTAAAGTGCGCAACCTCTGCAGAGTGTAAAACTATTCGAATAGCCGTGTCCACGGTCATGGACAGTTGGGTGGTGCTACTTAAACTACGTCCAGAATTTTACTTCATCGGTGTTGGTAACCATGTGATGAGTCAAGGTGGTGACTTGACTCGATGTGTTGAATCATATTCATGTTGATATCGGTAACCTGTTTTCGAGGTTACGCAAGGTTATTGATGCATAAACCTGATAGTAGAATGTTTGTTCTAGCCTTGCTAGATTGATCATTATTATTCAATTGCACTGTTACTTTGAACCACATCATGGGTTGCTTGCGAGTACATTCAAAGTACTCATTGGCTTGCCACTGGTTATTTAATTGGCCAGGCATGGAAGAACAAGAATATGAGGAAGAGTTCTTTGGAGACGACCATGCGAACTAGGACGCTATCCCAGTCAGAATGCCTGTAGGGTTAAGGCAGATGGCATGGGTTCTACCCGTTGTCGAAGACTTCCGCTTTTTGAGTTATTTGCTATTCAGTCCGTGAGGCTCTATCTATGTAAGACTTGGCCATAATGGCCTTAATTCGGGTAAGACTATTTGTATGGATGTAAGACTCTTGTTATCTCAGCTTCTGTGTGTTCAGTGAGCATCGATCTCTGGGATCACTGTACACGTGCATTCGGTGATCTCGACTTCTAAGTCGGGGTCCCACACCGAACCAGCGACAACGCAATGTCGGCTCCACAATGGGCAGATGATTTCTTCCACTCTTGCACTCGACCAAGGATCTCATTGAGTCGAGTCATCAGGGACTCGAGGTCCTTCTCTTGCATGACTCGCCTCCAGAGTGCAGTGTCGATCCGAGACATCATTGCCTTTAGTCGACCGAGGTAGCCCGTGGCGCTGGTAAGGCGAGACTCCAACCTCAAGATGTTCATAGCGGCTTCATCCTTGACAATAGAGTTGGCAGGGTCCAGACCAGGCTCGACCCGCCCGGTTTCCTCCTCGAAGTTGTGGCAGAACTCTACACAAGAGAGAACACGATGAATTAACAAGCAAGTTATGAGTCGACCACCTTGAGTCAGTCGAAGCGAAAGGGACATACCTTCAAGCACAAGGTACCACTTCTTGGCGAGATCATTCAGATAAGCCTCCAACTCATTCTTGTTCTGAAAAAGGCCCCCGTATTTCTCGTCCTGGGCAGCCTTGGCCCCCTTTAGTCGAGTCACCTCCGTGTTAGCCGCGCCAAGAGAATCCTTCAGCCTGGCGATCTCCGCCTCAAGCGCGCTAACCGAAGCCAGTTTCTATTCTGCCAGTTTAGTTTTCTCCTGTGCCCTCTACTGCGCTGCCGCCAGGTCAAGATCCTTCTGCGCCAGGGCTGCCCTCAGTCTATCTACAAGAGACATTACTAGACAGATGAACATAATGATACACATGACATATTCGCTGAAGATCAGTCGACAAGCTATTCGCTTTAATTACCAGACGCTTCGTCCTGGGTTTTCTTCAAATGATCCCTGGCCAGCTGCAAGTCAAGATTGAGCTGGACCTGCTTCTTCTCAAGATCCGTGAACTTGGCTCCGTACTCGCAAGATTTCTGCATCGACACAACAAGACAGAATTCTAAGACTACAGTCGAGTCAAATACTCAACAGTAGTCTCGGGGACTACACCCAGTGGGTGCACTGAGCGTGCTTGTCAGGGATATGACTAGCAGGTATAAACCGGCTAATGTAAACCGGTTTAGTTATATTATACTTGGTTGTAATATTTTAGTAGAAACTACGGCCCATGAGATTTCAAGGCCCATGTATAGAAGTGTGGTTTATAAACCGCCAAGAGATGTAACTTGAGAGATAAGAAAGAAAAGACAGAGACCGAGGCGGACACAAGTATGAGCCGGCCTCGGGACTCTGTAAACCGGACCAGGCGTTACCTCTATATAAAGGGACGACCTAGACGGTTCAAGGACAAGCAACAATCAACCCGTCGAGACGCAGGCAAGCGATTCCGCTCCCTGTAATCCGACGCCCAAGCAATACCAAACCAACTAGACGTAGGCTTTTACCTTCATCGAAGGGGCCGAACTAGTATAAACCCTCTGTGTCCGTTGTGTGCTATGAACCCTTTCAAGATAACCCGTGCGATGGTTCCATCATCAAGTCCGTTAAACCGGACATCTGCCGTGTTATTTCCACGACAGTTGGCGCCCACCTTGGGGCCTGCGCACGATGGTTTCGAGTTCTTGAAAGGCGGCTTCGAAGGGCTCAAGGGTTATGCGGTCGGCCGGATGACCAAGAGTCGCCGCGGCCGGATCTACATCGACGACGCAGGTTGGGGACCGGAGGCCGATTCGATCGAGTACGGGTACCGGGTCCCCTTCGGCAGCATCCAAGTCTTCATCGGCAAAATCGGTGAACCGGGGCCTGAGCCGGACATCTTCCCCAACATCGTCAAGCCGGCTCAGCGTGCGAGATCGACCCGGATTCAGCCCGCCGTGAAGCGCGTGTTCGTTGGAGCAATCCACGGAGGTCGAGCCGAGAACGGATCGGAATCTGATGGTGCAACAATCGTTTACTCAGATGACGAGTCTTCATCCGGGGAAACTGAATCTCTGTATCAGTTGCGGGACGGCCGGTCCGAGGGCGAGTCCGATGGAAACAGTATTCCGGGCCCCTTTGACCCGCCAAACCGGGTGGCGGTCTTCATGGCCGGTTCACAGCCCCCGATGAACGGAACGACAGCGGAAGCTGGTGCAGGGGGAAGCGGTTCAAATCCCTCCCTTACTGAAGTTCTATCCACCTTGATCGAGGAGTTCACAACTAAAGCAGTGGAAGACGTAGCTCCAGCAGACAAGGCGCATCATGATGCAGAGCTCCGTCAGTTAAAAGGCCGGATTGATCAGGTGAAAGAGGACCTGAAGGCAGAAAGAGAGATGATAGCAGTGAGACAAGTGGAGTTGGATGATCAGGCTTTTTACTTGAGGATGGAGCAAGCTTCTGTGGAAGGAGTAAGGGGGCGAAAGTATCGGTCCCGCATACCGCCGGTTTATGAAGTAGCGAATTTGTTCAGGACACCCGGGGCTTGGGCCAGTAACAATCCGGCATTAAACCGGAGGGCACCCCCGGCCAGGGAGGAGCCGGTTCAGCAACCCACCACAGAGCGGGAGCGCCGGATTACGTCGGCACCTTACGTTCCCGTTCCTCCAGGTCATTACTCAAACCCTTTGGATAACATTGCTGCAGCAGCCGCGCGTTTGGCCGCTTTACCTGCGGAAGAAACGTCTCCGGTAGCGATAGAGGCGCGCAGGGTCCAGAAGCTGCTTAATACGGCGTTGTTACAGCAGCAAGCATATTCTCATAGCAGAGAAAGATTACATTCGACACCACGACCCAGCCCAAGTTATACTAGGCATTGTGAAGAGCCAGAAGTATCTAGCAGTGAGCGCAGGAGACATCAGCACAGGCAGGATAATCCGGCAGGGGCGGCAATGCCAGCACCAGACATAAACCGGGTTAGATCGGGTGCCAGGGAGGAGGTTCGTCAAGCAACGTCGGTTCACACAGCTACTGCGGAAACAAGGGTTACGACGAGCTCCTTTGGGGTGCAGTGTCTTATCCCCGCTTTACGGAGTGTAAAGCTGCCCAAGGATTTCAAAGGGCCCCGCAAGGTACCTAACTACACAGCCGATTTACCACTAGAAGCTTGGGTTGAAAGTTATGAGATGGCCATGGAGATGCTGGACGTGGATGAATCGGCTTGTGCCAAATATTTCACTATGATGCTCGAGGGCACGGCCCGGACCTGGCTGAAGGCCTTACCCCCGAATTCTATCGGATCATGGGGGGAACTGCGCAGTCAGTTTATCAAAAACTTCAAGGACACGTGCAAGCAGCCGATGTCAGTCATAGATCTAGCAGCTTGTGTGCAAGGAGAACAGGAGTCTACAGCAGCTTGGGTACGCAGAGTGGCAGAGATTTTACACTCTTCGAATGGCATTAATCCTAGTACGGCAATAGTGACATTGGAGAACAACTACCGGTTTGAATCTCTAAAACTGAAACTCGGACGGCTTAAAAGGGACTGCAATGATATGGGAACCTTAATGAGTGCCTTGGTAAAATACGGAGACTCTGATAACACGAAGTATCCGGAAGCAGAAGGAGATAAGGCTGGGAAGGCCAGCAAGTCTGGTAAACCGGCACCGAACAATCCGGTTACGTCGAGCTTTTTGGGCAAACGGAAGGCAGAAGGTGGTTCAGATTTCGTGGCTAACACTCAAGTTAAGGCGGTTTTCAGCGTAATCCGGAAGATTCTGCTTTACAAACCGGCGGAGGGGCTGTTGGCTGGGAGCAAGAGTTGGATCGGCCTTGTCCGAAACATAGCGGAAAAGGGAAGATAGCGAAGCATACCATGAGGGAGTGCATACCCCTTATGAAGGCAGTAGCAGGCCGTTTTAATCCTCCTAATCGACCCCCGCATGGCGGTTCAGGGCCTGGATTTTACGGTCCGGGTCACCAGGGGAACAGTTCCGGATCAGGTTATAGGGGCAATAACGGTGGTTACCAACCCCGGGCAGGCGGCCAGAATAATCAAGGAAATTATAATGGTCAGGGAAATCAATCGCATCATCAAGGTGGTTACAATGGTCAGAATAACCAGCAGCAGGGCCAGGGAAGTTATAATAATCAAGGAAACCAGCAGCAACAGCGTCAGCAGCAGCAGCCACAAACCGGATATCAGAGTAATCCGAAGGAGTTAAATAGTGGGCAATATCATGTCTTTACCACAAGCTTATGTAAGAGAGACCAGAAGGTTTTAAAACGGGCTGTTAATGCGGTAGAACCAGCGACACCGCAATTTCTTCGATGGTCGGAGCAGCCTATTGTATGGAGTAGAGAAGACCACCCAATGCGGGTGGATAATCCGGGCCATTTAGCCTTGGTGGTAGCACCTCAAGTGGGGGGTTATAAATTTACTAAAGTTCTCATGGATGGTGGTAGCAGTATTAATATCTTATACTATGAGACCTTCCGTCGTATGGGTCTGACAGATAAGAAGTTAAGGCAGTCAAACACGGTGTTCCACGGAGTGGTTCCAGGTAAGTCAGCTTATCCAGTTGGAAAGATTGACTTGGAGGTTACGTTTGGGAACGAATATGATTCTAGGTCCGAGATGATTACTTTCGAAGTCGTCAAGATCAAAAGTCCATATCATGCTCTATTTGGAAGGACGGTTTATGCCAAGTTCATGGCTAGACCGTGCTATGTTTATTTGCAGCTCAAGATGCCGGGTCATAAGGGCACGATCACGGTTCATGGAAGTCGCAAGATAGCAGTGGAATGTGAGGAAGGTGATGCAGCTTATGCAGAAGCGGTGTGTGCCACGGAAGAGTTAAAATTTTATAAAGATAATGTTGATCCGGCAGATATGACTCCGCTGAAGAAACCAACTACCGAGCATGATCCCGCATTGAAGTTTAAATCAGCTGAAGAGACTAACCAGGTTGATTTTGTGCCTGGAGACTCGTCTAAACAGTTCACCAACAGCGCTAACCTTGATCCCAAATAGGAAAGCGCGCTCATCGAGTTCATCCGTGAGAACCGGGATATCTTTGCGTGGAAACCTTCTGACATGCCAGGTATACCGAGGGAACTCGCTGAGCACAAGTTGAACATTGATCCGAAGTTTAAACCGGTAAAACAGTATCTGCGCCGCTTCAACGAAGAGAGGCGCAAGGCTATAGGAGAAGAAGTGGCGAGACTTTTGGCGGCAGGGTTCATAGTGGAAGTTTTTCATCCGGAATGGTTGGCTAATCCGGTGCTGGTTTTAAAGAAGAATGGGAAGTGGAGGATGTGTGTGGACTACACAGACCTCAATAAAGCTTGCCCAACTGATCCTTTTGCTTTACCTCGCATTGATCAGATTATCGACGCCACGGCAGGGTGTCAGCGGCTAAGTTTTCTGGATGCATATTCAGGGTATCACCAGATCAAGATGGCAGTAGAAGACCAAGAGAAGACAGCTTTCATAACTCCTTTTGGTGCTTTTTGCTATGTATCTATGCCCTTTGGGCTCAAGTGTGCACAGGCAACTTATCAACGTTGCGTTCAGAATTGTTTGGAAGGGCAGATAGGGAGGAACGTGCATGCTTATGTGGATGACATTGTGGTCAAATCAAAGGAAGAAAGAACAATGATAGAGGACCTCAAAGAAACCTTTGATAATCTTCGAGCTTACAGGATGATGCTTAATCCGGAAAAGTGTGCTTTTGGTGTTCCGGCTGGTAAGCTTCTGGGATTCTTGGTCTCGAACAGAGGAATAGAAGCCAACCCAGAGAAGATCAAGGCCATCACATCTTTGACGAAACCGGTTTGCATCAATGATGTTTAGCGCATAGCTGGTGGATCACGGCGCTAAGCCGGTTCATCAGTCGCTTGGGAGAGAAGGCAATCCCGCTTTATCAGATGTTGAGGAAAACAGACCGGTTTATCTGGAGTGATGAGGCAAATACAGCGTTTGAGGATCTGAAACGGCAACTAGCAAAACCACCGGTTTTAGCTGCTCCCATTGATAAGGAGCCCTTGCTGTTATATGTTGCTACTAACACACGGGCAGTCAGCGTCATGATTGTGGTTGAGCGCAAGGAAGCAGGGAAGGAACATCCGGTTCAGCGCCCGGTTTATTATGTGAGTGAAGTACTCATTGAGTCTAAACAGAGGTACCCTCATTGGCAGAAGTTGGTCTATGGGGTGTTCATGGCAAACCGGAAACTGAAGAACTATTTCCAAGGGCATCCAATAACTGTGGTTAGTTCAGCTCCGTTTGGAGACATAATCCAGAACAGGGAAGCCACAGGCAGGGTAGCCAAGTGGGCCATTGAGCTCAGCCCGCATGAGTTGAAGTATGTACCACGTACTGCTATAAAATCTCAGGCATTGGTAGACTTCATCAATGACTGGACAGAGTTGCAGACTCCTGAGGAGAAGCCGGATCTTACTTATTGGACGATTCACTTTGACGGTTCAAAACAGTTGGAGGGCTCGGGGGCTGGAGTTGTCTTAACTTCCCCCAGAGGTGATAAATTTTGCTATGTCCTCCGCTTATTATTTCCTTGTACTAATAATGCAGCAGAATATGAAGCATTACTTCATGGTTTGCGACTGGCAAAGGAGATGAATTTGAGCCGGGTTAAGTGCCTGGGCGATTCAGATCTAGTGGCACAGCAAGTTTCTGGCAAGTGGGATTCAAGAGATCCCCTCATGGCGGCTTATCGGCGAGAGGTTGAAGCGGTCGCGGGGTACTTCAAGGGATATCAGGTGGATCATATAGACCGGCGGAGGAACGAAGCAGCTGACGCTCTAAGCCGGCTAGGATCGCAGCGTAAACCGGTGCCACCAAACACCTTTTTGGATGAATTACACAGTCCTTCGGTTCAAATACCTTCGGAAGAAGACCTAGCTGTTCCGGACCCAGAGGCACAGTTAGTTGCAGCACTCCATATTATTCCGGATTGGACGTTACCCTATTTGGCGTACCTAAGCCGAGGAGAGTTACCGGAGGACGAAGAGGAAGCACGGCAGATAATCCGGCGGTCTAAGTCCATGACAATTGCAAACGGAGAGCTGCACCATCGTAGTACTTCTGGAATATTTCAACGATGTGTTTCAGCTGAGGAAGGTTGTGAGATTCTAAGGGAGATTCATGAAGGGGATTGTGGTCATCACGCCGGTTCAAAATCATTGGTGGCAAAAGCATTCCGACATGGTTTCTATTGGTTAACCGCGCATGCAGATGCGGCAGATCTGGTCCGAAAGTGTGATGCTTGTCAGAAGTTCTCAAGACGTGCTCTTGTTCCGGCACAGGAACTCCGGATGATACCAATAACTTGGCCTTTCGCAACTTGGGGGCTTGACATGGTTGGGCCTTTCAAGCGATCCCAAGATCAGAAAACTCACCTCCTAGTGGCAGTAGACAAGTTCACAAAGTGGGTTGAAGCGGAGCCTATAAGCAAGTGTGATGCAGCAACAGCGGTTAAATTCATCAAAAAAGTGATATTCCGGTTTGGCTTTCCACACAACATCATCATAGACAATGGTACTAACCTATCTAAGGGTGAAATGAAGGATTTTTGTCAAAGGGAACATATTCGGTTAGATGTATCTTCTGTGGCTCATCCTCGGACCAACGGCCAGGCCGAAAGGGCAAATCAGGAGATTTTGCGAGGCATCAAACCCCGGCTTATGGCACCTTTGCAGAGAACCCCAGGTTGTTGGGTTGAAGAGTTGCCATCTGTTCTTTGGAGTATTAATACTACACCAAATCGGTCTACAGGCTACACGCCTTTCTTCATGGTTTATGGCGCGGAAGCAGTTCTTCCAAGTGATATACGTCATGACTCACCAAGGATAACGGCCTATGTGGAAGCAATCAATGAAGAGTCAAGACAGGACGGTTTGGACCGGTTGGATGAAGAGCGTGATACGGCTGCAGCGCGGTCGGCAATTTATCAGCAAGATCTGCGCAGATATCATAGCCGCCGGATTAGAACAAGGACATTCCAGGAGGGTGACTTGGTACTCCGGCTCATCCAAGATCAAACAGATATGCATAAGCTATCCCCACCATGGGAAGGGCCCTTTTTGGTCAGCAAGAATCTACACAACGGTTCATATTACTTGGTGGACATTCGAGAACACAAGGATTCACGGACATCAGAAGAGGAGACGAAGAGGCCGTGGAACATCGCCCATTTACGGCCATACTATACTTGAGCTATGTGCTCCAATGTATCCTATGTATATATTATGAATAATGAATAAACCGGCACCCTCGGTAAACCGGGGGCTCAGCCCTTTTTCCATATACAAAAATCCTGTGAAAAACAACCATACAAGTTTACTATCAAATATCATATTTCAATGTTGGCCGGTTTAGAAACTAATTTTTTGCAGAATATGTGAAGGAGCAATAGAACTCTCAGTAACAGGAGATCATATCCGGTTCAAGAAGAGAAGACTCCATAAAAAAAAACCACAGGTTCAGACGGAACACTGGAGGCCCTCTGGGAGTTGGTATCATCTACTCCCAGTGATCGGATTAATTTGATAAGTTCTATAAACCCTCTGAAAAGTTGGACAAAGTCCACGTTCAGTGATTGGTTTACATTGACCCACCGGTTCAGGAGGAACCCTGGAGGCCCTCTGGGAGTTGGTATCATCCACTCCCAGTGATCGGATTAGTTTCATAGTTCTTTCGACCCTCTCAAAAGTTGGACAGAGTCCACGTTCAGTGATTGGTCTAGATTGACCCACCGGTTCAGGAGGAACCCTGGAGGCCCTCTGGGAGTGTCGGCCAATCCGCGTCCCAGTGATCGGAATAATTTTTCTTTCGACCCTCTGAAAAGTTGGATAATTCCACGTTCAGTGATTGGTTTAGATTGACCCACCGGTTCAGGAGGAACCCTGGAGGCCCTCTGGGAGTGTCGGCCAATCCGCGTCCCAGTGATCGGAATAATTTTTA
>LR738714.1:88669029-88683888 GCA_902687465.1 Secale cereale | reverse complement strand
GATTGGTTTAGATTGACCCACCGGTTCAGGAGGAACCCTGGAGGCCCTCTGGGAGTGTCGGCCAATCCGCGTCCCTGTGATCGGAATAATTTGTTACAGTTCTTTCGGCCCTCTGAAAAGTTGGATAATTCCACGTTCAGTGATTGGCTAGGCCCTCTGGGAGTGTCGGCCAATCCGCGTCCTAGTGATCGGAATAATTTTTATATACGGTTCTTTCGGCCCTCTGAAAAGTTGGATCATTCCACGTTCAGTGATTGGCTAGGCCCTCTGGGAGTGTCGGCCAATCCGCGTCCCAGTGATTGGCTGAACCTTGCTTTGAGCCTGGCAGCTCTTTGAAAAAGCCTCGACTACATGGTTTTATTTGCAAAATTTGCGTATTTTTGGTGTTTTTTGTGTTCTATCACCTTTTAAACCGGAGTGGAGCAGTTACACAAGTTGACCACATATCTATGAAATGAAAAAGTCTGGATCATGAATACCAGCATAAGTAAACCGGCGTTCATTGAAACCCGGATCTTGTATTAAGCAAAAGTTACAACTTTCAGAGACAGGATGAACCGGATTTATCATTAAGATGGACCGGAGAATTTTGAGTTTCTACTTGGATCCATGAAGATCTCCATAAACAACTGTAAAGTCCTACCGGTTTAAAAGTGTATTGGCTACACAAATCTCAGGTATACAAGTTATCTTTACGATAAAGTTATGCTTACTTGATGTTTTAAAGAGAACAAATTAATCCGTCCAGTGGTAAGCCACTAGGATATATTTTTCAATATTTTTCTCTATATGAACAGAGGAAGGCAACCACATCAGACAACAGGTCAACTGACGAGTATTTCATAAAGACAAAATGTCGGATCGAAGCGTATTAAGTTTCGGCTAAACCTATTACAAGGCATGACAAGCCCAATAGTTTGGAAACATTATTTGACGGAATATCGATCATGGTTACAGCAGTAGAATTCAAGATTGTGCTTCTCCTTGCTGAGATGGCTGGCCACCGCCTTGATCCGGAACATCTTCATCCTCGCGAAGCGGTTGGAAGTTCGGCGCACGCCAATCAATCTTCGCCAAGGCACGGAAATATACTTCATCGTTGATAAGCTCAGCAGGATCAATATCAGGAGCAAAGGTGTGAGGACGAACCGGCGGAATTAAGTTTACGGTATCGTAAACCGGTCGCTCCACCCGCTCGTTCTGCAGATTGTATCCTGGATGATATCGGGACGCATCTCCTTTGTCAGAGCATAAAGATCTTTTTCATTAAAGGCTGAACCGTCATCCTTGGTATCAGGAAATCCGGTTAACGCCTCCTCCGGATCAAGGTCCGGGACCCAAGCCTTAGCCCTCGTAAGGGCCAGAAGAGCACCCCCTCGAGCTGCCGATTTCTTCACTTCTTCAAGACGAGCCGGTAGAACGGACAACTTATTCAAAGTATCTTGGATAGTTGAAGGAGCCGGTTTACCAAATGAAGTGGCACTGATAATCCTTTGCGTTCCGGAGTACAGCTGTTCGACCAAGGTGTAGCAAGCTTTGAGTTTTTTCCGAATGTCATCCCCAAGATGGGAGATACGGCGCCCTACACACAACAATCTTAGTTAAACCGGTACAAAACACAGGTTACAAAGGTAAAGCAGGTGTTCAGGTCATACTTACCAAAAACAGCAGAAGTCATCAAGTCAATTTGCCGCTTTAACCCGGTCAATTCCTCAGTAACCGGATTAAGTGCTCCTTCAGCATCCTGAACCCGTTTTTCAAGATCTTTTTTCTGGACCTCAAAAGTAGCCCGCTCCTCTTCAAAGTATTTCTTCAAGTCTTCAGCGGTCTTTAAACTCACTTGAAGTTCTTTTTTAGCTTTTGAAGCGGCAGACTCTGTGTCAGTAAGCCGGCTTCGAAGCTCATTAATCTCAAGAGAATTCCGGTTCAACTCAGCCTGCAGACAAAGTTCAACAACAAGAGATGAAGTTTAGTCAAGTCTCAAGCACACAACCAAGTTGTCTACTTGACACTTGGGGGCTAATGGCAGTTGAAGCAGTACAGCAAAGACAATTTAAAGTTACAAGTCTCAAACACACAAACCAGTTGTCTGCTTGACACTTGGGGGCTAATGTGTAATTGAAGTATTGACAGCAATTTTTACAAGTATCAACTACATAAGCAAGTTATCTACTTGATACTTGGGGGCTAATGTAAAGGCCAACGGTTCAATCTACAAAGTTCCGGATCACCTTCAGTAAGCAGCTAAACAGGAACTTGGGGGCTGTTATGAGATAGAGATGCATCAAAAGGACAAAGTCAGAAGAGGAAGTTTACCTCATATTTTTCCCTCATTATGTTTACCAAACTGGCTTCATAATCCCGACTGTTGTGGAGCCGGTTCAGATACCCAGAATAAATGTCTTGCGCGCTCATGCCGGAAAGGCTGGATATGTCAGTACTCCACTTACCCTTTTCCTGAGATAATTTTTCCGCTTTAGCCGTATGTTTGGCTAAAACAGTGGGTTCAGCCGGAGCAACATAAGCAGCGCCAGTAACCACAACATCAGGAGAAGTTGGTGCATTGGGGGGAGTAACAGTGTGAGCCGGATCAGGAGACGCCGGATTAACCTGAGGAGAATTAACCCGGGCCGGACTTGGTGGATCTTGGACGTTTTCTGTAATAGGATTTTCAGGAGCAGGGTCTTCAACAAGAGCTACGGGTTCACCTTTTGGAGGAACAACTGTTGACGGATTAACAACCGGATCATCCGCAGTAGGTTCAGCAATAGGCTTATTTGCCTTGGGCTTCTTGCTGGGTTTCGGTTTGCTGGAAAAACATGCAAAATGAGTTAGCATTATAAAGCAAAAAGGGCATCATAAACAGGAAGGGTTAAAAAAGTTACCCTGGGACAGTTTTTAATGGAGGAAGCTGTGTGGCAGTCGATTCACCAGAAGAAGACAGTGGAGTTTCCTGATAATCAGGGTCAGACGGTTTAAGAGGTTTTCGGATAAGCCCGGCCTTGGGATGAAGGAGAGTCGGAGAAAGTATCACCTCAGCACGGCGTTTTCGAGCCGGAGTTAAAGAAATCCCGGATGATTCCACCGCCAGGCCACTATGGCGAGTGGTCCGGCGAAGAGCTTCGTGCTGTTGCTTCTTCAAAATAAAATTAGGATCCAACTGAGCATAAGGGTGAGAAAATTGGTATTTCCGAACGGTCCGGCGATTTTTCTGTGGAAGAGGTTCTGAATCAGAGGAAAGAATGGTTACCTCAACTTCGGCCGGATTATCACCTTCAGCCAAATCCTGTGGAAAGGTTATCATTAGATACAGATATAAGTTCGAGAAAGCAAAATTCAAACCGGATTAATTCATACCTCGGAATCCGGATCATCCTCTTCAGCGGGAGAACTGGCGTCAACAGCTGCTTTTCTTTTCTTATTGGCAAAGGTTTTTCGGCGTGCTTGTTTGCCGGTTTTCTCTTGAGGCTTCCTCTTCCAGAAAGGATCATCAGACTATTCAAGAGAAAGAAAGACGATTGGAAAGACGGTTTAAGGGAACGGGTTACAAATTCAGGGCAAAGTAAAACTTACCGCAGGCAGCTTATTCTTTTTATAATACGGAGCTAGCCCGACTTTGCTGCAGTCTGCTATAGAGGCATTGAGCATCTTTTTAGCCGACTCAATAACCTCCGATTCAGATAATTTGTCCTTAGTAAACCGTTGAGGATCGTCCGGTTTACCAGAATATTTGCACATCAGCTGTTATCGCCGGCTCAAGGGAAGGATGCTCCAAGACAACCAACATCGCAAAAAATCAGTTCCAATCAAGCCATTCGCTATGAAAGCTCTTAACCTGGAGAGCTGTGATGAAAACCGGGTCCGCTCGACAGAGCTGAGCCGTTGTGGTAGAGGATGATCCTCCGGAATACGGGTTTCATGATAACCCGACAAAGGGTTCTCCCCTTCAGGAGAAGTGTCAACACAATAAAACCATGACTTGTTCCAATCCTTTGGATGTGTGTGTAAAGCGGCGTGAGGAAAAACAACGTCTCTCCTTTTCTGGATGCTAACACCACCGAGCTCCTGATGCGGTCCGCTGGTGAATTCTGTGCGCCGGTTCAGGTGGAAGAAGTCCCGGAACAGATCGACAGATGGTTCTTCTTGCAAATACACCTCCGAAAATACTTGGAAGTCGCAGATATTTGAAACAGAGTTGGGTCCAATATCCTGAGGGTGGAGTTGGAAGGCAGCAAGAACATCCCGGAAAAACTTTGAACCGGGAGGAGAGAAGCCTCGAGATATGTGATCAAAGAACACAATAACCTCCCCGGGCCTGGGAGTAGGAGGACATTCGTTTCCCGGAGCCCGCCACTTTAATTCAGATTGAGGTCCTAAGGTGCCAATTTCAGACAGTTTGATTAAATCGTCCTCAGTGACGACCGAAGGAACCCAATCGCAGGAGACATACTGCTTAGCCATTGCGACGAAAGAGCAAGATACTGGAAAAGTAAAATACAGAAAACGGATTATGAAGGTACAGCGGTATAAACCGGAAACTATCTATGAAAGTTACGCAAAGGTTTAAGCTGTGGACTAATGGTATGGTTAAACCGGCAATCGTAAACAAACTGCAACATTCCCGGTTAAATGGAAGTTGAAGGGGAACGACTAAACCGTCGCGTTTAAATTACAGAGTTTCGCAAGAGCAGGGCATATCAACTTAAACCGGAACATAATTAGCAGATCTACCGAGGAGAAAAACAGGTTTTCAAAAGACTGCTAAGGGGGAATAGATCTGAGCATGCTGAGGAAAAAGAAACTAATCTAAGAGTATGCGGGAAAAGTTACAAAGACCTTATACTAAACAGATGGATCTACAGGCCAGACAGGAATAACGAAGATTCGAAGTATTTACAGCGGGGTAAAAATGGAATTTAAAGGAGAAGATCGGAAAGACAAAATCATTAGAAATCATGGGCTCAAGATCGAACAAGATGAAGCTTTGTTAAAGCTCTAATGGCGGAGGTACAAGAAGAAACCCTAGAGGTTGTAGACCAATAGTAAAGAAGAAGAACATACCTGAGACAGCAAGAATCGACGGCGGAGGTTTTTCTGGTCGAGCTCAGGGTGATGCAGCGGCCGGGCGAGGACTTGTGATCCAGCGGTTGTCGGCGGCGGTTCGAGCTCGGGCGGCGACGGAGGAAGAAGACGGAGGAAGAAGACGGAGCGAGAAGAAGGTAATGAGGGGTGGCAGTATTTATAACAAGGAGTCAGATCTGAAGCGACAGGTGCGAGAATCGAGGAGACAGAAAATCGGATAAAGATCCTGTGACGCCTCGATCTTCGGGATAACCCTTAAAATAAGCTACAGTACAGCTCACGGCGTTAAATGCGGAAATGATGTCATTGTCAGAATTTAATGATCTCGGAGGATGACGTCAGAGCCGGTTTACAAAAAGATGAAGACAAAGAAGAAAATTATACAAGACAAGGAAGACTGATATGAACAAGTTCAAATCATTCTGGGGCCTAATGTCAGGGATATGACTAGCAGGTATAAACCGGCTATTGTAAACCGGTTTAGTTATATTATACTTGGTTGTAATATTTTAGTAGAAACTACGGCCCATGAGATTTCAAGGCCCATGTATAGAAGTGTGATTTATAAACCGCCAAGAGATGTAACTTGAGAGATAAGAAAGAAAAGGCAGAGACCGAGGCGGACACAAGTATGAGCCGGCCTCGGGACTCTGTAAACCGGACCAGGCGTTACCTCTATATAAAGGGACGACCTAGACGGTTCAAGGACAAGCAACAATCAACCCGTCGAGACGCAGGCAAGCGATTCCGCTCCCTGTAATCCGACGCCCAAGCAATACCAAACCAACCAGACGTAGGCTTTTACCTTCATCGAAGGGGCCGAACTAGTATAAACCCTCTGTGTCCTTTGTGTGCTATGAACCCTTTCAAGCTAACCCGTGCGATGGTTCCATCATCAAGTCCGTTAAACCGGACATCTGCCGTGTTATTTCCACGACAGTGCCCCTACTGGTTCTCACTCGGTCAGATCAGTCCTGCCCGAGGCCAAAAAAAAAAGAAAAAGGAGAGAGATTGATAAATTTTGTTCTCAGACCATGGATGACTACGAGCAGTCGACCACGGTCTCGGGGACTACACCCAGTGGGTGCACTGAGTGTCCCCCCACTGGTTCTCGCTCGGCCGGATCAGTCCTGCGCGATTAAGAAAGGTTCGAAACAAATGAACAAGACAAATTCTAAAGACCACGGCCGGCTGACTTCAGTCGACCCTGGCCTCGGGGACTACACCCAGTGGGTGCAGTCAGTGTGCCCCCACTAATCCAATCAATTGGGTTACAAGAGCTAAAGCTACAAGATAAGACACCCAGTGGGTGTGATGATGATGTAACATCATCTTACGAACAAAGCAGCGATTTTCAAAACGAAGATTACAACAACACAGCAAACCAGTCGGAAGAGACAGACCTGGACATTGGTTCGAAGAGCCGAGCTGGCATTATAGGCAGCCATGCTAGCCTCATACGCCGCCTTCGTTCGCTCCATCATCAATCCCGCTTGATGAACGGCTTCCTGGGCCGCATTCACGGGGTCCTTCGGGATGTGATGGGTGGTAAAGAGAACAGACGGCGAAGCAGTCACTGGGTCGGCAAATGGGTCAGTCGATGAGGAGGGACGGACAGTCGACACATGAACGACAAAGGAGACCGTGGTCCGAGCCACGTCCCACTGTTCCTGCGCCTCCGAGCCAGAGGGTATCTTCCGACCCCTCCTTCCTGCGCCTCGTCGAGTCACTTCCGCGCGCTCCTCCTCCTCCTCGTCATCATCATGAAGCTCTATGACATTGCGTGGCCCGTCAGAAGACAATCAAGAAGTTCAGTCGACTGATAATCCGAATGAGTAAAAAACAAAGCGCAGTCGACAACCCGCACCTGGGCGGGACGTGGCGGCGTCAGCGGTCTCCTCGTCATCACGGCCATTGTCAATATCTATCGAGGTCGCAGAAGCAACAACACTGAAGATTTCACAGAAAGTGAGTCGACAAAAGCAATGTTGGTCTCCAAAGGGGAAGAGAAAATGAAGCAGAGCTACGCTTACGTGGAGGCGATCGGGACGTCCACCTTGATCTTGGGCAAGGCCTTCCGGGGTTTCACAGCAGCGACCTTAGGCTGCTTTGGTGCCTTTTCAGTCGGATCTGGGGTGGTCGCGCGAGTCCGTTTCTACACTTGGGAGCTAGAGGGGCCCGCCCTGGAACGCGCAGCCTCTGGGTCGTGCTTCTCCTTGGAGCGCTTCTCGCCGCGGGGAGGCGACTCGACCTCCTCGCCGCTGCTGGAATCCTCGCTCTCCTCCTCAGTCTCCTCATCGGACTTCCAGGCGGAAGCCTCGCCTATGCCTTCTTCCCCCTCCTGGGCCTGCTCGCCACTGGGCACCGAAAACATTTCGGTATAGATCTGCACAGAAGAAGAATAGTCATACATCAGTCGGATTCGTCAGACGTCTGCAAGCTGGAAACATAAAATTCACTCGGAAGCCTAGGCCAAACCTTGTCTGGTTGGTGGTCTGCGTCGAATGGGCGAACTCTTCCAGTCCTCCCAGGGTTGTCCTTGTTCCCCGTGATGCACTTTAGGCACTGCGCCACCGTCTGTACGACAGCTTCCTCCGGATGGACCCGAGACGTGTCGTCGGCGCCAGAGTACATCCACATTGGATGGTCCCGGGCTTGGAGGGGCTGAATCCTCCTCGTGTGGAACACCTCGAGAAGATCCATCCCCGTGACCCCATCGCAGACCAGCTGAACCACCAGCTCCACCAGCATGTCTACCTCTACCTTCTCAGCCCGACTCACGAGCAACGTCGGCGGCTGGTTGACTCGACCCAAAGAAAATGAAGGAAGCCCAGTCGGCTGACCAGGAGTCGGAACGTCCCTACAATAGAACCAAGTCGACTGCCAACCTCTGACCGACACAGGAAGGGTCATGGCAGGGAAAGCGCTCCTACCCCTAAGCTGGATGCCCAGTCCGCCGCACATCTGGATGACGTGCATCTTCTCGTCACTCGGGTTCGCTTTCTTGACGGTTTGGGAACGACAAGTGAAGATATGCTTGAACATGCCCCAGTGCGGTCGGCATACGAGGAAGTTCTCGCACTTCGAAGCGAATGCGGCCAAGTAGGTGATGGTGTTGGGAGAGAAGTGGTGCAGCTCGGCGCCGTAAAAAGCCAGAAAACCGCGGAAGAAAGGGTGCGGGGGCAAAGAAAAACCTCGGTCGACGTGAGTCGCAAGGAGAACGCACTCGCCCTCCCATGGCTGGGGCTCGAGCTCGCCCTCCAGCAGCCGCCAGGAGTCGTGAACGATCAGGCCCTCCTCCACCAGCTCCTCCATGTCCTCCAGCGTCATCGTGGACCTGATCCAGTCCCCCTGGATCCAGCCAGGCGGGAGCCCGGACCTCGACGATGATCCCCCTCGGTTGGATCTCTTCCCTTTCCCCGTCGCCGCCACTTTCTTCGAGCGCTCCAGAGCCGCCGTCTTATCCTTACCCATGGAAGGTGAGCTAGTGCGGACCAAGCAGCGGAAGGTGGAGAGCAGGAGCATGGCAGAGTAGCAGAGGAAGAAGAAGCAAGGAATGGGCGCGCAGTGCCTCCGCCTCGGCCGCAGCGCGCACTTATAGCGCAGCGGTCGAGTGACTGACTGGTGGCCTCGGGCTATCCCATCAAATCCCGCAACAAGCGCGCACACGATACGTGGCAAAAAAGGCAGCATGGAGATCAAGGCGTCCCCAGCATATCCAATCCGATTGCCGCGGCACGACCCGTCCCGCGCGCTTCCCCAAATTTCGAAATCCCGCAAAATCCGGAGACCAGAGAGCAACCAATCCCGCTGAAAACTACGCACCCCACCGGCGCTCGGGACCACGCACCAAGTTCAGTCGACGGTCAACACAAACAAGTACACTAGGTGGTTCTTGAATTGATTAAGGCAATCCAGTCGAGGTTGAAGAGTCAGCCTAATCCACCGAGCTCAAAGAAGATCTCCCCAGGGGCATCGAACCCGAGCCAAGGACAACTCCAACACTCTCCTCCACTCGAACCTCAATCCATTCGGGGGCTACTGATGATGTTACAGACCTAGGGTAGGGTCACGGGCATGACCCAGGTACCCCACCCAAGGTCACTACCCTAGAAGCTCAAAAGACAAAATTCGAAGACAGCAAGGTCGGTCGACTATGGCGGCCCAAGAGGACATATCACTCGACCGAGCACCCCCTCCCTGACGAGTCAACTCCACTCGACCATCCAAAGACACTCGAACCTTGAAGGTAAAAGGTCCCTTAGGACAACAACGGTCTAGCATTCATTCTACGACAATGAATGCCTTTACCACTCTTTATTGCAGGTGTTATCAGTAATGCCCTGCCTTTATATACATTGAACCCTTTGTAACGTGGGGATGGCTGTGGTACTGGCGAACTCTATATAAGCCACCCACTCCTCCAATACAAGGGTTCGCACCCCCTGTATCTCAAACACCCCATATACATTCCAGTCGACCGCCTCAGGGCACCGAGATGTAGGGCTTTTACTTCCTCCGAGAAGGGCCTGAACTCGTGAACACCTCGCGTAGTATCTCACCATAGCTAGGACCTTGCCTCCTCTTACGTACCCCCTACTCATACTTTCAGACTTAGAACCACGACACTAAGTTTTTATTTGACAAGTAGTCTAATCACCCCCCCCTCTAGACATACTTTCGATCCTACAACGTCCCCTCTATTTGTTGGATGACATCTGTCCCAACGCGGAGCTAACACGTGGTTTCTTCGGCCAATGAGAATTTTACACGTGGAAAATCGTCATTGGTCGTTGTTGTTAACGGGTTATCGAATCCAAAACCGGACCCGATAGCTTAACGGAGACCCGTTATGGTGGATGCCACGTGGCGGTTACCCTTGACGAAAACACTTCCATGACATGGAATTTATCATCATGGAAGTGGACACTTCCGTGATGATAATTTCAGTATTGTCATGGAACACTTCTACAACAGCACATGTATGATTATCTTGATTCTCTCATAAAATTGTCATGGATGTACAAGCATGACAGAAATCTTGACCTACTGTGACAAACACGTATCATCATGGAAGTGTTTCTTTTGTAGTGTAAAGAAGTGTACACAGTTTACTTCTATTTACATCTAAAGAAGTGTTTACTTCTGTTTAATTATTTTTGCTAGAAATAATGTTTACCGTTTATCTTCCTTTTCTAGCCGATCTCCGAGGCCCACCAGTAACAAGAAGCACGATTGTTCCATTACATAGACCATGTAGATTAGATTTTGAAGATGGCTTGGAGATTAGATTCTGGGAGGACAAGTGGCTAGGTAATGCCACACTCCTGGAACAATATCCAACTCTATATAATAGTATTCCTTATAACTTACAAGGTGATACCATTGCCACGGTTCTAGAATCCTTTCCTCCAAGTGTGACGTTCAGACGAGATTTAATAGGCCTAGACTTGCATCACGGAACGATTTGATAAATCGTCTCGGCATGGTACATCTATCACAAGGAGTCGATGAATTTCAGTGGAATCTAAACGCGAGTGGTAAATTCTCTATAGATTCCATGTATCGAGCGTTGGTCCAATCTAATGTTCTAGTTGACAATAATAAGATCTGGAAGATGAAAATACTTCTTAAGAATAAAATCTTTGCATGATATCTTTGTCGAGGAGTCATTTTTACCAAACATAACTTTATTAAGAGGAATTATCATGAAAGTATGCAATGTGTTTTTTGTTATCATGATGAAACTATAAAACACTTGTTCTTCCAATGTAAATTAGCTCGTTCTATATGGTCAATCATCCAAATGGATTCTCTCTTGTACTTTCCACATAGTATTGCTTACATTTTTGGCAACTGGTTACATGGTATTGATCACAAGTTTACAATTCTTATCAGGGTGGGAGTGCTTGTCATTAGGTTTTTAACAATAGGAGTACTTCTCTTATTCTAGTTATCTGTAGGTGTACCAGTACGCTCCATCTATGGTCGTCTCTACAACATTTGGCTATTCAAGACTTGTTTACACAAGTGTGTACACCCTTGAACGTGTTGTGAGCGATACGTTTACCCTACATGGATGACAACATGATCTTAGGACTGGCCTCCCTTTAGTTAAGGCGCCATGCACACTCATGATCTCTTGTATTTTGCCTTTATTCTTTTTTTTTAGTTTGAACTTGGTTTAGTTGTGTGCATCTCAATTATGGAGAGGTCGGGAGTAATGCTTAAACATTTAAGTAATAAAGCGCCCTTTATTGAAAAAGGTTAGGTGAATAGAAACCTTTGCTTCTATTCATTTTTTAGGACCTGCACAACACGATTGTTCTGAGTATTTTGTGATAGGGGTAAAGTATGAGCCTACGTGTTATTAAATAATGAGCTGGCTGAAGTACTTTGGTTCCTTCAAATTTTAGTCTACTATAGCTGAGTGCATGTCCATATGCATAATTAATCCTACTATTTTTCTATAATACTAAATTAACTACCACCAACTATTTTCTATGTGTAAGCTGCGCATCAACTAGATCATGAAAGTATGTGTTGCCGAACATAGAGGATAAACGACGACATGTATGGGAACTGTGTTGAAATAAAGAACGTGGATGGGCTCTGCTTGGACTAGGGACATGTGGTATTTTTTTTTCTCTTATTGCAATGCATAGACATGTTTGCTAGTAAGAGTAAAGTAAATATAGCGAGTGTGGAAAAATGGGGGTAGGATGTGTAGAATTGTCCCTAGGAAATTAATAACTGAAAATATAATCATCATTACAGTTTTATGTGTGGGAGAGGCCTCAGCACATACTATTTGTACTTGGAGTTCATACGTTCTTATGATTGGAACTATTAGCAAGCATCGCAAATACTAATGCATACATTAAGGTAAACCTAACCATAACATTACGATAAATTGACCCCCTTCATCCCATATATATCGATCCCTACATTCAGCCTCGGTAAAATCAGTAACTCAGCCCGGCCTACACATAGTTATCTTCAACATGCAACTAACCCTAAAGAGTGATCCATACACGTGCGCACTCATATGAAGGGCACTAAAGGACAACAGAAAAAATAAAAGATGCAACTTAAACCAATCACGACCACCAATTAACCCATAAGACAAGAGTAATCTACTCAGAAATTGTAGCGATGAGACAAATCATTGGATAATAATTTATATCATCAAAAACCATGTTCAAGTAGGGGATTGCAGAGATTTGCGGGATAGTGGACCTCTGTATAGAGAGGGGGGAGGTGGTGGAGGTGTTGATGGAGATAATCGTTGTGACGATGGTTCCCTCTCCAGCACTATGGCACCACCAGGAGAGAGGAGGATAGAGGCCACGTCCTTCTTCTTCGTGCCTGGACTCCCCCCTATATGGGAGAAGGGTTCCCCCTCTTGTCCTTAGCATCCATGGCTCCCGAAGGGCAAGAGCCCCCTCCCCCCCCCCTCCGCCCCGAGATTGGATCTCTCCTCCTCAGATTCCCTGTGTTTTCCTCTCTGTTTCGCGACTATTTCTGCAGCCGAGCACCGTTTCTTAAATATTTGCAGACCTATAACTCCGATCGGGCTGATTTTTTTACACAATTTTTCTCTCTAGAAATTATCTTTCTTGCGGTGAAAGTGATGCGGCATGGCCTACTGCAAACATGATTAGTACATAGGTCATGGTGAGTACGTCGGTCAATGACAAGGGGTTGCAGATGATCATGGCAGTAGTCAACAAAGGGGTGCAAACGGAGGATATTATGGATGAGGCAACGAAAATGCATGTGGATGAGGCGGATGTTGGAAAGAAAGTCAACCGAGACGAGTATGAAAAAATTATGGAGGAGATGACACATCTTAGCAAAGGAAAAGATGGAACCTTGCGTATTCTATGTGGTCCATGACTTAAGACAATTACACATAAAGAAAAAATGCATGTTAAATGTGAGAGCATTGCTACTAGATTAAGAGATAAAACATTTTTAAGTCCGAAAAAACAAAAAGATTCCGCATATGTCATTTATTTGATGTGGTAAAATGAATAATAATGGAGGCGTGTGGATCATGTTGCTTCGTGCTACAGGTGTGGCACTTATATTTGGGAACTAGGAAAGAGTAGTTTGTTTCCTAACCAATGTGCAAAAGAATGCCCAAATAATAAGTCTCACAGGTGTGGCACGAAGTAACATTGCCCTGACATTTTCACACTAAAGTTGCCATCCGGGAAAAAAATTTGAAATTTTCCATCCAAACAGAAACTTGACATCCTCTTGTAACTAAACTTATCATCAAAAAGTGTTAGGGCCAAATTATTTCATGCTACACATGTGGCACTTATTAGGGTCCAAAGATTATAAAGCATGCCTTTGAAGAAATAATCGGACATGGGCATGGAGGAAAACTAGGATGAGGAGCAGCATGCACGTACATGCAACAGAAACGTTTCCAAATCAGCATGTATCATAGTAGGCTGGGCGTGTGTACGGTGGGTGTGGCGGCTTATTCTTGTGATTAGAGTCGTAATGGACGAAAGGCCTTGTATCTGATTTCTTTGCCGCTCCTTCTTTAATGCGATCATACGTATGTTTGTGCGTATTCGAGAAATTTGCATACACTGAAGAGATCAGCAGCCCTGCAACAAATCATGCAAGGGAAGTTAACTCAATTACGTAATATGGCCTGCGTGCCGTTTTTATTTCGCCGACCTCGTATGAGTCGGCTTGTATCCTGGCTACATATATTATTAGCTATCGATTTCACAAAAGAAAATTTGCTATAGAGACTTTTAGAGATTAGACTATTTTCTTTAGAGTATAGACAATCTATTGTATCAACTATGAAGCGGTCCCTTTTGAGTGTCGTTACTATTTATTTGGTGTGATATTTCGGTGTGAAAGTTGTGCTTGGCTCGAGATCCGTCGTCATCAACGGTTTGCATGTTGGTTACGTCTACTACTGTGGGAGGTTCTTTGTGTATCGAGGAATTGTCTATTGGACATCATTACCCCAGCTTCAGGTTAGCGGACTGCTCGCGTAATTGGGAATATTTTTTATTGATGAATCTTGGAGGTTTTTGCGTCATAAAAGATCATGCCAAATCAGCGATGCATCTGAGATCATGCGCTTATGAGAAACAATAGCTCCAATCGACATCTAAAACCCCAAAATAGGCCCCTCGCGCGGTCAGGGGCCTGGTCGTGCCCCTATTCATATCACACCCTCGTACACCACCTTCCGCTGATTTCTTCGGCCAAAAAACTGATAATTCTGATAAAAGATTCAGAAAAAATTCAGGTCATTCTGACTTCGTGAATTCTTCACCTAAAAAACCCAAAACAATAGAAAACAGGAACTGACCTTTGGCACTGGATTAATAGGTTAATCCAACTAAAATAATACTATAAATTATTGTCAAAAGTACATAAATGTGGTATGATTATTGCATGGAACAATCAAAAATTGTAGATACATATGAGACATATCACGGAGCAGGTTGGCTCGGGTCGTGGCTGGGTCTAGCGCAGGCGGCGGCCTACCAGGCGTCGACAGGGTCAACACTGTGCTAGCTCGGGTGCCTGCTCCCGATCGATGGGAGGTGGCGGCGGCACACAGGGGAGACGACCTCATGGTTGGATCCGGCAGAGGCACTCCAGATTCTGGCAGAGGTTGGCGAGGACAGCGGGAACATGTCGGCGGCGGCATAGAGTCGGGGGGGCACAAGGCCAACATAGAGGTGACCGCAAGTGAGCACCGGTAGTGGCGCTCTCTAGTTCATCGGCCCT
>LR738714.1:88643916-88668870 GCA_902687465.1 Secale cereale | reverse complement strand
GAGAGAGAGAGAGAGAGAGAGAGAGAGAGAAGAATCCATCGGAGGCTTGACCTACATGGGGTAGCAGAGCTCGCCTGTGTGGCCGTCAGTGGGGAGGTGTGGGGTCCTTGGTCCGAGTGGGAGCCCCTGGGTATTCGGGGTGGCAGGGAGGTAATGCTCCCGTGGGCTGCATGGCTAGGCGGTTGGAAACTCTATGGCCGTCAGATCGGGGATCCGGCGGTCCAAATTGATGTTGGGGTGGATGTGATGGATGGATGTGTGGTTGGACGGGTGTTTCAGTGCAGGTGAGGAATGGATCCCTAGTTTTCTAGTGTTTTCCTAGATTTGGCAGGTTTGCACTTGCTATTTTATGACAGGGGCTGCCTAGGTGGGTTTTCGGTCAAGTTTTGGGCTATATTATGTGAGATCTAGTTTTAGAGAAAAGAGGAAAATTATTGGCGCGTGGACAAGTTTTATTATCAAATTCATCTGTTCATTTTAACCGGATATACGCCTCACATGTTTAATGGTTCGGGTATCACACAGACTGTTTCAGATGAAATTTGAAATGTTGCCTCACTAGACAATTCTGAGACCGCACATATAATCTCAAATACATCGGAGACCGTTTGAAATATATTTAGAAAATGTCTCCATTAATTTAATAAACGAAGGGTTTTGCGTACAGGTAATACTTAGGCTTGTGCAAATGTTGTGAAATAACTTGGGTGCCTCCCAAATATCACAACGAGGTCGTGACCGATTATTCGGGGTTAGGTCTCGATCCGAAACACAAGAGAAAACAGGTTTACTTAATCATCACTTAACAAAATGGCAAAAATAAAATATCTAATTTAGTTGTTTGAATTATGAATACAATTTTTAATTGTTGAAAAAGTTCTAGGACGTTATATAAATATTACAAAGGGATCCTTAAGGCAAGTTTTTAGGTTTGGGTTGTTACAAGGATGCTTTCCTCGATGGATTAATGTAATATTTAATATTTCTCGTGTTCGTTGTACTGACATGGTTAAAGATGATTCTAGATCAGAATTTTCTCAGAAGAAAAAAAACTCTAGGAAGCTCCGCATACCTAAGTGATATCAAGTTACACGCTGCAAAAAAAAGTGATATCTAGTTACAAAGACCTCGACAGTACAAATGATGAAAACGGGAACATTTTCCATCTTAATTTTTCTTTCTAGCCGAAGTCATGAGGATGTGGCGCCCGGTAACTAACTAGCGAACGTCCCCCCTGCATATTTTCTGTTTTGTTATTAAAGGAAAGGATTTAATCAGTTGCTAACGATGAGAGCCAAAAAATCACATCGGTTAGCACTTGGCATTGGATGGATGACAGGGATAGGGACACCAGGGTCGTCGAACAAAGCGTCAGGACGAAGGAGCAAGCACGGAGAGCCGGCCTACTCCCTTCGGACCTGCTACTTGATCATACACTAGTGGCGGGGGCGCGCCCTGGGCGCGTCTCCTGTGCATCACTGTGCGCACTAACCCTGCTGCTGCATTTCTTAACGTGTAATGAGCAGCAGTTGATGAAAATAAAATAGAATACTAAGTTAGAAGTGCGGCAACATAGAAAGGTAGCACACAGGCATGTACAGCTGACATATACATGAATGAATCCAAGAGTGAATCAAATTCAGCAAAAATAAGCAAGCAATCTAACACAAACAATCCAAGAGTGAATCAAATTCAGGAAATAAACAAGTAATGCAAGAGTGAATCAAAATCAGATGCTTCTCTATTGCAGCCCCGAGACTTGCCGATGTAGTTCATCTACATGCAGAACTTTGTGATGAATTCATCCGCCTTCACCGCATTGCCCTCCGCCACCCTCCCCAAGTCGATGCTCGCCTTCATCATCACTTGCTCGAGCAGTTGCTCATCCGCGCCATTGATGTCTCACTCGCCATCGTAGTAGTCCTCAACACAGCCCGCATCCCACTCGTCGCCGTAGAAGCCGGGGGTGTCCGGGACGGAGGCTGCCACGCAGGGGATGAACTGGAGCACGCACACGAAGGGGGTGCGGAACCGGAACATTGTTGTCTCGTCGACTGAGAATCCCCACTCACCATAGTACATTCTGGTTCATTGTACATTTTTCTAGAAATTTAAATAAGATTGTATTAGAACAATAAAAGAAACTATATTCCGCAAGTTTTTTTTTTCGAGTACTATATTCCGCAAGATTTGTTCATCCATTCTACAAACCTGTGCAACATAGTTTGCTGATATAAAATAAATTAATCCTTTTATTGCCATTGTCATGCTGCAGTAAGACCCACATGACAGAAGGTTTAATCATTGCGACTGATATTAAATTTAGTGGTTGAGGATCTTTTATGTTTTCCCATTTAACACAATATACCTATATACACACTTACTTTTTTCGAATGCTAAAAGGTTCTTAAATTAGCTGCTAGGTTAGCAATGAATGAGCTTTTTAGTTGGGGCTGATTGACATCCTTGCAAAAATAGGGCAAGTTCAAATGATACAAGTAATGCCCGCTTTAAACTTTATCCATTGTTCATTGCATAATGTTTCCCTTGCATGTACACTATCAACTTATCGTATATCATTCCTTCAGTTATTTGCCCTAACTACTCATGTACTTCTGTATTTCTATGATGCATTTTTTGACCATCACAGAGAAATTGAGTGCCCAAATTAGTTTCTAGGATAATCAGTAGCTTCTATTATGATGATATATGGTAGGTTCAGTTTCCATTCTCACCTCCTCAGGCATGGGATGTATAATAACAAGTAAATTTTATTTATTTGCACATGGAAATATGATTGCTCAGATGCAAATGAATTGGTGCGCTGCAGGGAACGTAAATAAAAGCCATATATTGGTGAAATTTTGGCCTTAAACTGAATATTTGAAACACACAACAAGACTAACTCGGGCAAGAAACCGCTAAGCAAGAGAATCTTGCTGTCTGAAAACCAATAGTAAGTTTCTATGCACGCGAGAACACACCTGAACAGCCTAAAGAAACTGAAGTGCCATTCTCTTGCATTATGTGCAGCTTCTCCGATCTCTCCTGAATCTTACAACCCCATGGCCCTGGTGTAGATATATAACTCATCATTTAGTAACCATCAAACTCAACAGTAATATTTATGATATATGTAAAAAGAGATCAATCACATAGTTGAAGCTCTAGCAGGTTTGAGTTTCAACTAAGCCTATTTAAAATTCATTAACTATAGAAAAGAAAACATATTAGCAAGGAAGCATGAATCATGTCTAAGAGATAGGAAAATGGCATCGATAATCTCCACATAAATCATGCTTCATATAGGAAAAAGGGACAGATTATGCCATGTGAAGGAACGGTAACAAACTTAGAAGCTGAATGCATGTCTAAGAGATAGGAAAATGGCATCGATAATTCCGCTTTGCAGCGCTCGGCGTACCAAAAAACAGCACCATTGAATTATCAACGGTAATCAATGTTGTGGTTATCTGTAATGTATAAATTTGTTCAAACGAGAGGGTGATATGGATTAGCTCATGCATTTCTGTTAAAAACCTAAGTGCATACAAGATATGCATTGCAACCAATAATATCTGAAATAGAATTCAAATAAAATATATAATAGTAAGAACAACCTTGTGTAATTCACATAAGTATTTCACTGCATAAGGGAAACCATAACACAGGTTCAAGTCTTACAACGTACCACTATATACAATATGTAGGCAACGCTTCTGCTTATCCCAACAAGTGGCATCAAAGGGAAAAGCAGCTAGCTGAATGTTCAGTCTTACAAGCTTCTAGTATAGAACAGATGCACAACAAATCTGCATACGCTGAGAGACAGCGGTAAATGGAAAAGCAGTTGGGTGAACATGAGCTCGATATCATCTAATATTGGTAAGTTTGGCTGCACCATTACTTTGGTGGATCATTCATATATTACATAACATAAGGGAGTTTCATTGGCAGATATGGTTAACATGCAGAGTCGAATGAGCTTAGATAGGAAGCATCATGGTCTCATGCCACCATCCAAACGCAAGGAGCCAAGAACATCACCTGCATTAGAAGATACATAATACAGTTCAGTAAACAACACTAAAATATATCTGAATCGCAACTAATTCAAATGGTAACACTGATTTCTGATCAATATGTTGATTAAGCAAAGCAGTAATTGTGTTGGTTGCGAATTGTGTTGGCTGCTTATTTTCCTTTCGTGCCAGCACCACCTCTCTTGCAGTTTGCATAGGCTCCGGGCTTGGGAAGTCCAGATCCAGAGGGAATGTCAGGGCTCACTTTGCTGTGAATGGCATACAAATAAGTCTCACTCAATTTTTGCAATGACAATAATTTTTAGCTCTAGGTCTAGTTACCTTTTCTTCGGAATGACACCATCATCACCCACAATTTCAGGTTCAGAGGGAAGATCACCATCCATGTGTCTGTATATAAGATTGAAGTACATTTTCAGTGATTTAGGTGAAAGATGAACAAGCAGGTGGAGTAGGTGTTACCCTTTGTCGTGATCAGCACCATCCTCAGTGGTAAACTGGTAATAGTTGTTTGTTTTGACGTTTTAATGCTCAGCTGCTCGTTGTCATGTTCAGTTCTGTAACTTACCATTTGCAAACAAGTTAATATCCAGACTATGAGGTCAAACGAGTGCGTATCCAACAAAGCTAAAAAATGCATTAATAAATCTAAATTGAATGGTTGTGCATTTTCTTAAATAATTAATGGTTATTTAATAATCAAACATCATATGTTTAGCAAACGAGCATATCATTTGCACAATGATAGAAGTTCATAGCACTACATTGATTCTGCTACATATATATGTAGTATCATGCGTGTATGCATGAATGGTTCAAGGAGCAACAGAATTAAATTATCGTTTGCTAACGCTAATAAGACGCACTCCTATGCGAATTTGATTGTGTATAATGTTAGTTAATATGATGCTTCTATCCACTGATGTTCAATGCTTAGCAGAAAGTAGAAACTGGTATAAGTATGAATGATCTTGAAGAGAACATACCTGCCAGCTTCTAGTTCTTGGGGGGGGGGGTACTTGAATTGACTGAACCGTTGTCGGCAGTCTCAGGAGCAGATTCTTTCCGTTTGAGATTTCGAATAGGCTACAAAGCATCTATTATATTCTAGTTTGGATCGCTCTTATACCTTGTATGTCACACCCTGCATTTTGTAACATGTTATTTGTAACTTTGAAGCATGAAAATTTGGACCAGCAAAATTTTTTTAGCATCATTTGGCCTTTATTTGAAATTGAGTTTTTCTGCATTTGCTTTTTCATGTGCTCATTAAAGTCAACTATGACCTCTTGCAGATTTCATCTCCTTATCCAAAACTTCTGCCCAATGATCATGCCAAGTGTTATATAGCAGTATAGTATTTTCTTATAAAATTAATTTGGCCAAAAATTATTTTATAAATTTAGTTTTCCAAAGACCCCTGAATTGAGGTTTGCACTGCAAGTACTTGATTAAGGGTGAGAAAATTATTTCAAAAGGTTTATTTGAGACCTAGTAGTCATAGGACTCCCAGAAACCACAAAGGTATAATTTTAAAAGTTATTTTCCTATTTTATTTAAAAGCTTTTTCTTAAGGCCAGAAATGGTCTTTAATAGGGAAAAATTATTTACCTATTTCAAAAATATTTTCCAAAATTCAGAGAAACTCAGAGGACATATATTGTCCATATATAAGAGTTTCAACACTTGGTCATGTTCAAAATAATGGGCTAAACCCTCTAAAACCATTTCTGGATATTTCAAGCTTTTGAAATATTTACAAAGGAATTTTTCTCCAAAAATTCCAGGGAAATTCTATCATGTCATATATGGCATAGTTGATGATCTTGCAAAGCCTCATGCATTGGAGATCAAGGAAACCCCCTCAAACCCCTTCAAAACCATTCTGTCCATATTTGAAGTTTGAGCAACTCTACATTGCCAAACTTGTCCTAATGCTCTCAAATTTGGTGCACATGCTAGGATAGCCTAATAAGGCACCTAGACCAAATGGCACAAGATTTGGAATAGAGCAACTTGATCAGATCACCTCAAAACCCTTTCTGTTCAAATGCAAATTTGAACAACTTTACATTACCAACTTTTTATCTGGAGCCTCAAACTTTGTGAGCATGATCAATACCCAAAATGATGATGCTACACCAAGTGGTGCATCAAGGGGAGATGATTAGCTTGACTCAATCAAGATGAAACTGTTTCTGTTGATTTCTAGGGTTCACCAAAGTTACATTGGCTAGTTTCTCCAAATAAGGCCAAATTTGGTGAAGCACCCTATTTTCTCATGTCTTTCAACCCTGTAAAGTGCCATGTCAATTGGATCTCATTTACTTGATCAAACCATGATCAAACACCTTCTGCAGAAATCTTAAAACCTTTACTTTTACCACTTTCACTTTTCTCCATGGCCTCATCTCTTTACCACAGACTCATGGGGTTACTAGCAAACCCCAGTAACTTCCCCAGCACCTCATCTCCATGATTGGGGGGTGAAACCCCAGCTTTACCCTGCTGTGCACCCATCTTTCACCATTTTTACCAGCACCCTCCCTCTCTCTCTACACCACAGGGCATCCAAGGCCTTAGGGCAATTCTTTACTACTCCCTCTACTCACCAGACACTGTTGGGCACGCTGGAATGGACCAAGCCGGCGAGAGCGTGCCGATGCCAGCCATACGCGCGCTCCAGAGCGCGTGAACAGTGCGGCTCACACGCTGGCTCGGGCCAATCGTTGGTCCCCGACCACCTCGAGCCTCCCCCTCGCGCCAGTCGAGGCGCCTCGACGTCCGCAACGTCATCGGCGCTGTCCCCCCTCCTCCTGCGCCCTCCAGTGAGCGTCGCCGCACGCGCACCGGCCGCCCGCTTCGGCCAGTCTTCTGCCCCACACGCGCGCGCATCCCTGCTGCTCCCCCGCTCCTCCTCTTGCCTCAGCTGGGCGTGGGACTCGTCCAGCAACACCCCTGACTCACTCCCGCAGCCTCCCGTGCGCTGTAGCGACGAGCCGGAGCTCGCCGGCGCACTGGACCACGGGTCCTCGTCGGGGCCCTATAAATAGGCCTCCCCGAGCCCTTCCAACACCATCACCAGCCTCACCACTCTCCCCTAGTCCCTCCTGCACCCTCAGTTCAGCCCCGGAGCGCCCCTGCGCTCGGGATCGACCGGAGCTCCGCCGCGTCGGGCCGCCGGCGATCTCGAGGTACAGGCCTCCCCGGCCCCTCCTTTCGCCCGTTTTGGAACCGCAGCACGCCACTGACTCTTTCCCCTCTCCTTCCCCCTCTGTTTGCAGTCGGAAGCAGCCGCTGCAACGGACCTCCGACGAGCCTCCGCCGTCGCATCTCGTCGCCGGCGAACCAGGGCTCCCCGCCGAGCCGCACCACCACCGTTGCAACCGCAACACGACGCTGAACCCGTCCCTGGCCTCTGTTGCCATCGCCGTGGCCGGAGTCGACGCCGGTGAGCTCGCCGCCGCCGTGACCGCGGGGTTAGAGATGACAGGCGGGCCCCGCCTGTCATCCTCCCACCTCTCTCCCCTCCTCTGAGCCACTGACCCACGGGCCCCGCCCGTCAGGTTTGAAACCTGACGTGCGCGCGCGCTGGCTCCGTGCGGCCAGGCCGAGCCGTTTGGGCCGTGCACTGTGGCCACTTCTGGCCCAGTGCACAGGAACCCTTTTTCTTTTTCTTTTCTGTTAATGTTTCAAACATTTATGCAGAAAAGAATATTGATCCAAATTAAATAATTCCAACTCCTAAAATCTTGTAATATTCCAACCTATTTAATGGTACTACTTTCATTCAAATCCATGAAACTTTTCTGTACTGTTCAAATTTAAATTCAAATTTGAGCAGTATAACTCCTGTTCAAAAATCAATATGTCCTATTCTGCAACTCCAAAACTCCAACTAAGATTTTTTTCCATCTTAGAAAACTCTCTAGTATTTTACAAAAATGAGTTGACATTTTTCTGAGCACTTTGGGTTTTCTGTTTTATTTGTATTCTTATTTTTCCGTTATTATTATGCAACGTATAGATCCCGTATTTGACGAAGTTGCTGTGGAAGAAGAAGGAGAAGGACTTGAAGACTTTGAAGACCAAGCCAATCCAGGCAAGCAGCCCTTTGACCATGATACACTTGTTCCTCGGAACCCGTTGGTTTCCGATACATGATGATTAGGGTTACGATGGTAACCTAGATGAACCACCACATGATGCATGCTTTATTGTTGATCTTGCTACATGCTAGATGACATGCAATAGTTGGTCTTGATGCTCATATGATGCATGTGTGATATGAACCCCCGTAGTGGAAACTTTGCATGAACCCATCGGGTGCCCCTAATGCCCGAGGGTGATGAAGTGTTAGGTCATCACTTGAGAAAGAAGTGATGTGCCAGTAATATCATGTGCATGGTGGAATGATGGATTAGATTTATGTGTGACTACCGTCCCAACCAAACATGTGCAACCACACTACCCCTTATGGGACGGGGCTTTATTGATTACTTAGGTCGATACTAGCATAGTGCCCGCATTACTAGTGACGGGAAGACTTGAGGTCTTTCCCGGGACGGGGTCGTGCTTGGATAGGCGGCCATGACTGTTTTCACAGGGCACCGGACACACCGTTGGTCCCTTCGGGTACGCGTGAACATTGAAATTTGGGCAAGTCCCGTGATCTATTGTTTGTACCCGAGGGCCGTGTGCCAACGAGTGGACTCTATGTTAGTGTCGTCTAAGGAAAGGTAATGACCAGGTGCTTACCCCGGGTACTTGAGGTACCGCGGGTCGTGGATGACACGGAAGTTCCCCGGATCTTGTGGGTAAAGTGCGCAACCTCTGCAGAGTGTAAAACTATTCGAATAGCCGTGTCCACGGTCATGGACAGTTGGGTGGTGCTACTTAAACTATGTCCAGAATTTTACTTCTTTGGTGATACATTGTGTGTGATGAGTCAAGATGGTGACTTGACTCAGTGAGATGAATCATATTCATGTTGATGTCGGTAACCTGTCTTCGAGGTTACGCGAGGTTATTGATGCATAAGCTTGATGATATCATATTGTTCTAGCCTCATGCTAGATCGTTCATTATTATCCAAATTGCATTGTTACTTGAACCACATCATGGGTTGCTTGCGAGTACATTCAAAGTACTCATTGGCTTGCCACTGGTTATTTAATTGGCCAGGCATGGAAGAGCAGGATTATGAGGAAGAGTTCTTTGGAGACGACCATGCGAACTAGAACGCTATCCCAGTCAGAATGCCTGTAGGGTTAAGGCAGATGGCATGGGTTCTACCCGTTTTATCGAAGACTTCCGCTACTTGAGATATTTGCTATTCAGCCCGTGAGGCTCTATCTATGTAAGACTTGGCCATAACGGCCTTAATTCGTGTAAGACTATTTGTATGGATGTAAGACTCTTGTTATTTCAGCTTCTGTGTGTTCAGTGAGCATTGATCTCTGGGATCACTGTACACGTGCAATCGGTGATCTCGACTTCTAAGTCGGGGTCCCCACAGAGCTGGTATCAGAGCCATCCTGACTGTAGGAAGCCTTAGTTAGCATGGGCGTTAGTTAGTTGAGACCCCTTTTTCAAAACCTTCTGAACCTCTCTTCTTTTCTAAACCTGAGATTTCCTCAGCTTATTAACCCCTCCTATTCCACCTTTGTAGATGGCCGATGTTCCCGAAGAGCACCTGACCACTGGGTTTCCCCTACTTCTCGAGGATAGCCTCCAGGAGTGTCAGTTCCACCGAGCACCCATCCTCACCTACCACGAGCATTGGGTGAGCGATACTGAGGTGGAGTACCATGTAGAAGTGATCGTGAAGGCAAACGATCCTCCCACAAGTTGGTTCTTCGAGGGACCCCAGATGACAACACTACCACTCGCTGCCGAGGCTGGTGCACTCAAGGCACTAACCCGTCTCCGTGAGCTTCTTCCGGAGATGGCCGCCAAGATGGCAACTCGCTTCTTACCTTACCGGAAGGAAGGAGACGCAGAAAGCAGCGCACTAGCCCCTCCACTGAAGGATGGACTCTCGCTTCGGTTCCAGACCTACTTCAGTCTATGTGCCGACAGCTTGGCACAAGACTTGGCCTCGGAATCAACGAAGCTTCGAGAAGAACTTTACAAGACCAAGGCACTTCTTCGTCGAGCTCAAGAGAAGGCAAACAGGATTAAGAAGGAAGGAGCACCTTCTGGACAATCCGCTATCGCATATCGAGGCGGAAGGCCCTCCGAGGATGTGTCTTCCAAGGGTGAAGAACCACCTCGGCGACGCCGGATGACAGCAAGGGAATACCGCAAGCTTTTCCCTGCACCGCCATCGAAGCACCGTCGTATCCAACTCCTCCACTCCCCCACTCCCTCAAGTGATAAGGGAGCTCAGTCAGATGAAGACAAGGAGGAAGACCCAGAAGAGCCGGAATACGCGACCGAGCATTCCGCCGCTTAGGCATTATTCGCTACTCGGATATGCCCGTTGTAACCCCTACGGTAGGATAGGTCGTGTAACCCCTATGCGCAGTCGAGTCCTTGTATGGTTCATATGAAACCATCTAGTGCTAGCTTTTGCCGTGTCTGGATGTAAGTCGTAATCTTCCTTCGGGAATGTGTAAACGACTACATCACCCATTTGGATTTTAATGAATGTGTTTTGGCCTCTTGGCCCTTGCATGATTTGATTTAGTGTCGCACCCACCCCCTTACTAGGCACCTATCTATCTGCTTTTCCTCTTCCGAGTCATGAGACCTTTTACCGCTCCAACAGGATGCCTGTTGTAACTCGTACTGGTACCTCTACCCAGCAGCCCGAAGCCGGAGCATCCTCTCAGCCAGAGGCAGACCACGACCAAACCAACGACCAAGCTCCACCACCACCTCCTCCAAGCATGGACATGGCTCAGCTTCTCCAAGCTTTCCGAGAGGAACGCCAAGCCAACACTGCAGCTCTTCAGCTGATTGCTCAAGCTGTTGCCAACAACCGCCAGCCGGCGGGGAATGGCAATGGACGTTCCACGTTGGCAGAGTTCAAGAAGCATGCACCGCCAACCTTCATCGAGACTGCTGAACCCCTGGATGCTGATGACTGGGTCCGTTCCATTGAGGAGATTCTGGAACTAGTCGGATGCACCGAAGATCGCGAGAAGGTGGCTTATGCAGCCCACTGCCTCGGGGGAACCGCAAGAGCTTGGTGGGATGGATTCAAGGTCATGCATGCTGAACAAGACATCACTTGGGTTAACTTCAAGGCAGAATTCCGCAAGGCCCACATTCCTTCTGGAGTCATGGCCATCAAAAAGCGCGAGTTCCGAGCCCTGAAGCAAGGAAGTGGCACTGTCAAGGAGTATATGCAGAAGTTCAGTATTCTGTCAAGGTATGCCCCTGAGGATGTCAGCACTGATGCTGCCAAAAGGGAGCGCTTCATGGAAGGCCTTAATCAGACTCTGCAATATTCGCTTGTCGTGTGCGACTGCCCGTCTTTCCCTGACCTGGTAAACAAGGCACTCATGCTTGAAGACAAGCGGCGTGCTTTGGAGGACACTCGCAAGCGCAAGTTGATCAGTAAGGGAAGTTCCAGCAACCAGAAGCCTCGTCCGTGGCAGTCTGCCCCGGCCAAGCCAACCTATCAGCAGCCAAGAGCTCCTGCACCTCGTGCCAATCCTCAGCCTCAGCAGTATGCCAACCCCAGGCCAGCTTTCAACCCCAATACCAATGGTGGCAACAAGATCAACACTCCAAATCAAGTCACTTGTTTTGGGTGTGGTCAGCCCGGACACATCTCCAGGGTGTGCCCCAACAAGAAGCCTGATGCCCCGCGCCCCAATGCGCAGAACCAGGGACAAGGCCGTGGAATGCCACCAAGGAACCCGTCTCCTCGCAATCCACCGAACTATGGGAAGGGGCGTGTGAATCACGTCACTACTGAAGAAGCCCAGGAAGACCCGGACGTCGTGCTGGGTACGTTCCTTGTCAACTCAGCACCTGCAACTGTCTTGTTTGATTCTGGAGCAACGCATTCATTTGTCACTCAGAGATTTGCATTAAAGAGTGGCATGACCCCTACACCCCTGAATAACCCTATGGTGGTACAAACCCCCGGAGCCGAGATGAGAGCCAAGATAGGCTGTAAAGGAGTCGGTATTACCATTAACGGTGTGGACTTCCTAGCAGACCTTATCATCCTGAGATCGCAAGGCTTGGATGTGATCTTAGGGATGGATTGGCTCAGCAAGCACCAAGGCTTGTTAGACTGTGCCAATCGGACAGTCACTGTGACCAATGACCAAGGTGTATAAGTCAAGTTTGCCCCCAACTCCTCTTCCGCTCAAGCCGCTAAAGTCAACTGTCTGTCTGAAGTTGGGCTAGACCAAGTACCGGTGGTATGTGAGTATCCTGATGTCTTTCCGGACGAACTACCGGGAATGCCCCCTGACCGTGACATTGAGTTCATCATCGAGCTCGTGCCCGGAGCAGGACCCATCTATAAGAAGCCTTATAGAATGGGGACGGAAGAATTAGCCGAGTTGAAGAAGCAGCTAGAAGAGCAGCTAAGGAAAGGATTTATCCGCCCGAGTGCCTCCCCTTGGGGATCTCCTGTTCTGTTTGTGGCAAAGAGGGACGGTACCATCCGCTTATGCATTGACTATCGTTCCCTCAATGAAGTTACAATCAAGAACAAGTACCCACTTCCCAAGATCGAAGATCTGTTTGATCAACTCAGCGGAGCCAAGGTATTCTCCAAGATCGACCTCAGATCTGGGTATTACCAGCTGAAGATCAGACCCCAAGATATTCCGAAGACGGCATTCGTAACCAGATATGGCCTGTACGAGTGCACGGTCATGTCTTTTGGGTTAACCAATGCCCCAGCTTACTTCATGTACCTCATGAATAAAGTCTTCATGGAATATTTGGAAAAGTTCGTTGTTGTCTTCATTGATGACATCCTTGTGTTCTCGAAGTCGGAGGAAGAACATGAGCAGCATCTGAGGATGGTCCTAGACAAGCTTCGTGAGCACCAACTGTATGCCAAATTCAGCAAGTGTGAGTTTTGGCTACACGAAGTTGGATTCTTAGGTCATGTCTTGACCAAAGAAGGATTATCAGTTGATCCTGCAAAAATCGAAGCTGTGACCCAATGGCAATCTCCAACGACCGTCAAGGAAGTCAGAAGCTTCCTCGGATTGGCGGGCTATTACCGCAAGTTCGTGGAAGGATTCTCTAGCATTGCACGACCAATGACTCAGCTCCTCAAGAAGGACAAGAAGTTCGAGTGGACGCCAAAATGCGAAGAGAGCTTCCAAGAGCTCAAGAAGAGATTGACCACCGCCCCAGTTCTGGCAACACCTGATATTCACAAGGAGTTCGTGATATATTGTGATGCCTCTCGAACCGGATTGGGAAGCGTTCTGATGCAAGAAGGCCGCGTCATAGCATACCTCTCCAGGCAGCTACGACCTCATGAGGAGAACTACGCTACTCACGATCTTGAGCTAGCGGCAGTAGTTCATGCCTTGAAGACCTGGCGGCATTACCTCCTAGGGAAACGGTGTGAGATTTACACAGACCACAAAAGTCTGAAGTATATTTTCACCCAAAAAGAGTTGAACATGAGGCAGCGGAGATGGTTGGAACTCATCAAGGATTATGACCTCAGTGTTCAGTATCACCCTGGGAAGGCCAACGTGGTGGCCGATGCCTTAAGCAGGAAGGCTTGCTCTTTGAATGTCATTATTCAAGAAAGGCAGCCAGCCTTGTTTAAGGAGATCGAACAATTCAGTTTGGAATTGGTCACCCCTGGATTTCTGGATCATTTGGAAGTCAGACCAACCCTGATGGACGACGTCAAGAAGGCTCAAGATGGACACGCAAGCATTGAAGGTATCAAGAGGAAGATGAAGATGGGCAAGGCCCCGGGATTCTCTGAAGACGAGCACGAGATTGTTTGGTACAAAGGTCGTCTCTGCGTACCAAACAGCCCCGAGTTGAAGACGCTGATTCTGCAAGAAGCCCACGACACCCCGTATTCCATCCACCCCGGAGGAACCAAGATGTACCAAGACTTGAAGGCACGATTTTGGTGGCACGGTATGAAGAGAGAGATTGCAACCTATGTTGCAAAGTGTGATGTGTGCCAAAAGGTCAAGGCTGAATATCAGCGACCCGCTGGATTGCTTCAACCACTCAAGGTTCCTGAGTGGAAGTGGGACAAAGTCGGAATGGACTTCGTCACTGGATTACCAAGGTCAAATAGAGGACATGACTCTATCTGGGTCATAGTCGATCATTTGACCAAGGTAGCTCATTTCATTCCTGTCAAGACCACTTATGATGGCAACCGGCTGGCAGCTCTCTACATCGACCGAATCGTAAGTCTTCACGGTGTTCCCAAGGAGATTGTGTCAGATCGAGGAACCCAGTTCACCTCAAGGTTCTGGAAGAAGTTCCAAGAAGCCTTGGGAACCAAGTTGTCTTTCAGCACAGCTTTCCACCCACAGACCGGAGGTCAAACTGAGCGAGTCAATCAGATTCTCGAAGACATGCTCCGAGCCTGTGTCCTGGCATATGGAGCCAAGTGGGAAGACTGTCTCCCTTTTGCCGAGTTCTCCTATAACAACAGTTACCAGTCAAGCCTTCAGATGGCACCATTTGAGGCGTTGTACGGACGCAGATGTCGCACTCCCCTCAACTGGTCAGAGACTGGAGAAGGACTAGTCTTTGGACCGGATATTCTCCGCGCAGCAGAAGAGCAAGTCCAACTAGTCAGAGAGCGATTAAAGGCAGCCAAGTCAAGGCAGAAGAGTTATGCTGACACTCGACGCCGAGACATGAGTTTCCATGTTGGGGACCATGTGTACCTGCGGGTGACTCCTCTGAAGGGAACCAAGCGTTTCCATGTCAAGGGGAAGCTCGCACCAAGGTTCATTGGACCCTTTGAGATCACTGCACGACGAGGAGAAGTGGCTTATCAGTTGGAACTACCACCTGAGCTATCCGATGTGCACAATGTGTTCCATGTGTCACAACTCCGGAAATGTCTCCAGGTTCCAGACAAGCCCAGTCTCTACAAGGATGTGGATCACCAAGCCATTGATCTGCAGCCTGATTTGACCTACCGCGAGAAGCCCATTCGTATCCTGGACGAAGCAGAACGACGTACGCGAAGCCGTACCATCAAGTACTTCAAGGTCCAGTGGAGCAACCACACCGAAGCAGAAGCAACCTGGGAACGAGAAGACTATCTTAGATCCGAGTTTCCCGACCTCTTTTAAGCCCTAGATTAGGAATCTCGGGGACGAGATTCTTGTAAGGGGGGTAGGTCTGTCACACCCTGCATTTTGTAACATGTTATTTGTAACTTTGAAGCATGAAAATTTGGACCAGCAAAATTTTTTTAGCATCATTTGGCCTTTATTTGAAATTGAGTTTTTCTGCATTTGCTTTTTCATGTGCTCATTAAAGTCAACTATGACCTCTTGTAGATTTCATCTCCTTATCCAAAACTTCTGCCCAATGATCATGCCAAGTGTTATATAGCAGTATAGTATTTTCTTATAAAATTAATTTGGCCAAAAAGTATTTTATAAATTTAGTTTTCCAAAGACCCCTGAATTGAGGTTTGCACTGCAAGTACTTGATTAAGGGTGAGAAAATTATTTCAAAAGGTTTATTTGAGACCTAGTAGTCATAGGACTCCCAGAAACCACAAAGGTATAATTTTAAAAGTTATTTCCCTATTTTATTTAAAAGCTTTTTCTTAAGGCCAGAAATGGTCTTTAATAGGGAAAAATTATTTACCTATTTCAAAAATATTTGCCAAAATTCAGAGAAACTCAGAGGACATATATTGTCCATATATAAGAGTTTCAACACTTGGTCATGTTCAAAATAATGGGCTAAACCCTCTAAAACCCTTTCTGGATATTTCAAGCTTTTGAAATATTTACAAAGGAATTTTTCTCCAAAAATTCCAGGGAAATTCTATCATGTCATATATGGCATAGTTGATGATCTTGCAAAGCCTCATGCATTGGAGATCAAGGAAACCCCCTCAAACCCCTTCAAAACCATTCTGTCCATATTTGAAGTTTGAGCAACTCTACATTGCCAAACTTGTCCTAATGCTCTCAAATTTGGTGCACATGCTAGGATAGCCTAATAAGGCACCTAGACAAAATGGCACAAGATTTGGAATAGAGCAACTTGATCAGATCACCTCAAAACCCTTTCTGTTCAAATGCAAATTTGAACAACTTTACATTACCAACTTTTTATCTGGAGCCTCAAACTTTGTGAGCATGATCAATACCCAAAATGATGATGCTACACCAAGTGGTGCATCAAGGGGAGATGATTAGCTTGACTCAATCAAGATGAAACTGTTTCTGTTGATTTCTAGGGTTCACCAAAGTTACATTGGCTAATTTCTCCAAATAAGGCCAAATTTGGTGAAGCACCCTATTTTCTCATGTCTTTCAACCCTGTAAAGTGCCATGTCAATTGGATCTCATTTACTTGATCAAACCATGATCAAACACCTTCTGCAGAAATCTTAAAACCTCTACTTTTACCACTTTCACTTTTCTCCATGGCCTCATCTCTTTACCACAGACTCATGGGGTTACTAGCAAACCCCAGTAACTTCCCCAGCACCTCATCTCCATGATTGGGGGGTGAAACCCCAGCTTTACCCTGCTGTGCACCCATCTTTCACCATTTTTACCAGCACCCTCCCTCTCTCTCTACACCACAGGGCATCCAAGGCCTTAGGGCAATTCTTTACTACTCCCTCTACTCACCACACACTGTTGGGCACGCTGGAATGGACTAAGCCGGCGAGAGCGTGCTGATGCCAGCCATACGCGCGCTCCAGAGCGCGTGAACAGTGCGGCTCACACGCTGGCTCGGGCCAATCGTTGGTCCCCGACCACCTCGAGCCTCCCCCTCGCGCCAGTCGAGGCGCCTCGACGTCCGCAACGTCACCGGCGCTGTCCCCCCTCCTCCTGCGCCCTCCAGTGAGCGTCGCCGCACGCGCACCGGCCGCCCGCTTCGGCCAGTCTTCTGCCCCACACGCGCGCGCATCCCTGCTGCTCCCCCGCTCCTCCTCTTGCCTCAGCTGGGCGTGGGACTCGTCCAGCAACACCCCTGACTCACTCCCGCAGCCTCCCGTGCGCTGTAGCGACGAGCCGGAGCTCGCCGGCGCACTGGACCACGGGTCCTCGTCGGGGCCCTATAAATAGGCCTCCCCGAGCCCTTCCAACACCATCACCAGCCTCACCACTCTCCCCTAGTCCCTCCTGCACCCTCAGTTCAGCCCCGGAGCGCCCCTGCGCTCGGGATCGACCGGAGCTCCGCCGCGTCGGGCCGCCGGCGATCTCGAGGTACAGGCCTCCCCGGCCCCTCCTTTCGCCCGTTTTGGAACCGCAGCACGCCACTGACTCTTTCCCCTCTCCTTCCCCCTCTGTTTGCAGTCGGAAGCAGCCGCTGCAACGGACCTCCGACGAGCCTCCGCCGTCGCATCTCGTCGCCGGCGAACCAGGGCTCCCCGCCGAGCCGCACCACCACCGTTGCAACCGCAACACGACGCTGAACCCGTCCCTGGCCTCTGTTGCCATCGCCGTGGCCGGAGTCGACGCCGGTGAGCTCGCCGCCGCCGTGACCGCGGGGTTAGAGATGACAGGCGGGCCCCGCCTGTCATCCTCCCACCTCTCTCCCCTCCTCTGAGCCACTGACCCACGGGCCCCGCCCGTCAGGTTTGAAACCTGACGTGCGCGCGCGCTGGCTCCGTGCGGCCAGGCCGAGCCGTTTGGGCCGTGCACTGTGGCCACTTCTGGCCCAGTGCACAGGAACCCTTTTTCTTTTTCTTTTCTGTTAATGTTTCAAACATTTATGCAGAAAAGAATATTGATCCAAATTAAATAATTCCAACTCCTAAAATCTTGTAATATTCCAACCTATTTAATGGTACTACTTTCATTCAAATCCATGAAACTTTTCTGTACTGTTCAAATTTAAATTCAAATTTGAGCAGTATAACTCCTGTTCAAAAATCAATATGTCCTATTCTGCAACTCCAAAACTCCAACTAAGATTTTTTTCCATCTTAGAAAACTCTCTAGTATTTTACAAAAATGAGTTGACATTTTTCTGAGCACTTTGGGTTTTCTGTTTTATTTGTATTCTTATTTTTCCGTTATTATTATGCAACGTATAGATCCCGTATTTGACGAAGTTGCTGTGGAAGAAGAAGGAGAAGGACTTGAAGACTTTGAAGACCAAGCCAATCCAGGCAAGCAGCCCTTTGACCATGATACACTTGTTCCTCGGAACCCGTTGGTTTCCGATACATGATGATTAGGGTTACGATGGTAACCTAGATGAACCACCACATGATGCATGCTTTATTGTTGATCTTGCTACATGCTAGATGACATGCAATAGTTGGTCTTGATGCTCATATGATGCATGTGTGATATGAACCCCCGTAGTGGAAACTTTGCATGAACCCATCGGGTGCCCCTAATGCCCGAGGGTGATGAAGTGTTAGGTCATCACTTGAGAAAGAAGTGATGTGCCAGTAATATCATGTGCATGGTGGAATGATGGATTAGATTTATGTGTGACTACCGTCCCAACCAAACATGTGCAACCACACTACCCCTTATGGGACGGGGCTTTATTGATTACTTAGGTCGATACTAGCATAGTGCCCGCATTACTAGTGACGGGAAGACTTGAGGTCTTTCCCGGGACGGGGTCGTGCTTGGATAGGCGGCCATGACTGTTTTCACAGGGCACCGGACACACCGTTGGTCCCTTCGGGTACGCGTGAACATTGAAATTTGGGCAAGTCCCGTGATCTATTGTTTGTACCCGAGGGCCGTGTGCCAACGAGTGGACTCTATGTTAGTGTCGTCTAAGGAAAGGTAATGACCAGGTGCTTACCCCGGGTACTTGAGGTACCGCGGGTCGTGGATGACACGGAAGTTCCCCGGATCTTGTGGGTAAAGTGCGCAACCTCTGCAGAGTGTAAAACTATTCGAATAGCCGTGTCCACGGTCATGGACAGTTGGGTGGTGCTACTTAAACTATGTCCAGAATTTTACTTCTTTGGTGATACATTGTGTGTGATGAGTCAAGATGGTGACTTGACTCAGTGAGATGAATCATATTCATGTTGATGTCGGTAACCTGTCTTCGAGGTTACGCGAGGTTATTGATGCATAAGCTTGATGATATCATATTGTTCTAGCCTCATGCTAGATCGTTCATTATTATCCAAATTGCATTGTTACTTGAACCACATCATGGGTTGCTTGCGAGTACATTCAAAGTACTCATTGGCTTGCCACTGGTTATTTAATTGGCCAGGCATGAAAGAGCAGGATTATGAGGAAGAGTTCTTTGGAGACGACCATGCGAACTAGGACGCTATCCCAGTCAGAATGCCTGTAGGGTTAAGGCAGATGGCATGGGTTCTACCCGTTTTATCGAAGACTTCCGCTACTTGAGATATTTGCTATTCAGCCCGTGAGGCTCTATCTATGTAAGACTTGGCCATAACGGCCTTAATTCGTGTAAGACTATTTGTATGGATGTAAGACTCTTGTTATTTCAGCTTCTGTGTGTTCAGTGAGCATTGATCTCTGGGATCACTGTACACGTGCAATCGGTGATCTCGACTTCTAAGTCGGGGTCCCCACATTGTAAGAACTCCGTGTACTCTGTAGAGAACAGAGACTGTGTGGCAGATGTACTAGAGTACGTGTATCCTTCCAATGAAAAAAAGTTTTCATTTAGATTAACGTAGCTGATGTCGGTCAAGGATGCATAAAGCCAGCTAAATGACAACACACCTGCAGAAATCCATTTACACATCTTCCTCTTTCGCATTCGCTGCCGACGCCTAAGGTTACTGTAAGCGGGCGAAACAACTGGGAAGTAACCTTCACCTATGTTGCAAGTGATGTTAAAAGCGTTCCTAATTTATGAGCCACAGATCAAGGGCATGTCCACGCACAGCACACGCACCTACAAACGGCGTATTGCCAGGAGCAGATGAAGAAGAATGGGCACCATTAAACGCATCTGAACAAACCAAAAGGAAATATTTTCACACTCTTGACGGCTGCTCTGAGCCCACAGGACCAAACAGTAAAGACAAAACAGCAAAACAAACACGAACCCTGAAACAAGGCGATTCGCGCTGACACTCTGCCGCGCCGCCGAGCAACAGAGCGTTCACGCGCACCAGCAGGATCCGCAACAGGATCGCTAGAGTTCATATCGTGCGTACCTAACAATAATACTAATGAACTAAATGTTGTTTCCGTGCAATACCACCAAGCTGGAGATGTGAAAGCAACAGCAAGAAAACCGAACTGAACTGTAGTTATTATAGATGTGTACCTGAAGTTGAAACACGAGGTAATCGCGAAAGCTAATCACCAACGAGAAACAAGAAGCACCTAAAATGATGAATACATCACAGTCTTAGGCCGGTGAGCATAAACACAAATAGGTAACGGGCATGAATCCATCAACAAAGAAGCGGACTGAAATTGACCCCAAAAAGCGAGAGGAATCGCACCTGAACAGCGAACGGAGGTCGGACGCAACGGAACGAACAGCAATACCGAGCATGCTATGAGGAAGCAACGACGATTTCTCTGCACTTCGCCATGAACTGCTAGACAGGACGAACAGATGAGCGAAGAGAAGGCATGCAGCAAAACTGTCCGCAATCACCGAAGAACATGGAAGAGGACCGCAGTGGTATTACCTCCATGGTAGCCGTATAGCGGACGAACCAAGAACTGAGAGAGAGAGGCCGAGGACAAACTGTGAAGGAAGGAGAGCACGCAACACAGGGAATAGGCCCCTATGTAGATCCCCGGGCTCAGTTCCATGGAGATGAATTGTTCTGGACCAAGCAGCAGTATCGTATCTACACAGAGGTACTCAAGAGCAAACACAACCTATATGTGGATGCACATTGGGTTGACATGATCCACATGAGGAAGGAGGAGCACCGGGCCTACTTTGCTGAGGCTCTAGATCTTGTGGAGCAGTTTGGACTTGAGCATATCATGACATTTCAAATGGACTTTGGCCCAGAAATTATGGCACAGTTCTATGCTTCGGTTCACTTCCATCCTAAGGAGGAACGCAACTTGACTTGGATGACAAATGGACATAAGATGACTGCTACATGGAAGGATTTTATGGATCTGCTTCAGGTTGCTGATGAGGGACTCCACACTCCTGTTGTAGCTCGCCCTCATGCCAACGAAGAATCTGCCAACAAGGACCGGCTGCTGCCTTTTTATGTGGAGAAGACGCTTGCTAGTGGCAAGAAGACTTGGGTGATGAACCCTTTCTGGATATCATGCATAGGATCTTCCGCAACACCTTGTTTCCTCGCGTTGGGGACAACGACAAGGTACATGCATACTTCGTGGACATGTTGCTTATGTGTGAGGAGGCCCGCAGTGGTCAGACTCAACCAGTTGATATCTCACATATCATATGGTGTGAGCTCCGCTGTGCGATTTTCACTCGCAAAGTGCCTATCTACGGTCCATTTCTGTTTTTGCTTACCTACAAGACTTGGGAGAAGCTTTATCCTGATGAAGAGTTTGAGGCACCTCACTAGATTCATCATGAGCCTATCAGACTTCGCATCAAGAGTCGATGAGGTAACACCACTACCCGTGCAGAGGCGGCTGCAGACCAGATGATTTAGATGAGGAGCCAGTGAAGAAGGAGGCAGTTGCTGAGGACAGTTCTGGAGGGTATGCTCCCCCCTCGTCTGAGCCCTCGTGGGCATAACCTGGACCACTCCTAGTACCAAGGCAGAGACTGACAAAGCGGGACGGAGAAAGATACCGGCCACAGTCATACAAACAGATCCCAAACGGTACAAAGCATTGTGGAAAGAGAACGCCCGACGCGCCGTTCCACCACAACTGCAGGAACTGACGGCCCTGGCATGAGCTCACCATATAGCGCAACGAACACCACAGGAAACAGCCAACGAGGAGACTGACAGTGCGTGCCCAGATAAACTACGGCCCACAACGCAGAGGCAAACAGGCAAGAGCACACTTGCTCGTGAACTGCACGGCCAGCCATGCACAGCTATGAACGAACGCAAACGTCGTTGCACTCCAGTAACACGCGATCGAGCGCCTGCAGTAAAAAAGGAAGCGATTCCATCGAGCGAGCCCAGAGTAACAGCGCCACCGGGAGGACGTGGCACACACGAGCGAGCTCTCAGAGGTTCGCTCTTGGAGGATGTAATGTACTAGGATTTTTATACTCCAATTACTCAGACGATCACACTCGACTACATCGTTGCAAAAAAAAAAAAAAAATCGACCACATTTATATACGTTTAAGGGGGGCGGATCGAGCGACCAAAACCACGAAATGAAAAACAAACTGAGAAAGTAACCGCATGTATCCTGCGCTCAACACGCCATGTTTTAATATTTATTACTAACAACGTATGTTGCGGCCTAGTTTATGAATGACACTAGCACATATGATATGCTCGTGCGTTGCAACGGGAGAAAAAATAGTGTGTATTTAAATTTAGTGAGAATTATATGTGCAAAGATAATTATGTGTGCATGATGAGAATGAACATTAAGATTTTGGTTTTCACCACACATGAAGTAATCAATACACATTTTTTCCATTCATTGAGCGAGGGGATTTAAGGTCTGAAGTTTCAACATTTAGATCCTGGGTTTTTAAGGTATAAGGTTGGATAATATGAAAGCGGGGACGGTCTTCTGTTTTTAATGTACATGCCATCGATATAGTACAACTGGAGTTGATTATGTTCTGGTACTTTTTTGTTCATTACTCGAGAGGATTTAAGGTGTGAAGTTTCATAATATGAGAGTGAGCAGGGCCTTATTTTTACGCATATAGGTCACATAGTCGGGTCTTCTCTTCTCTTTTCCTCGAGTAGCGATCCTCATGAAATTCAGGGTCCTTTTCTAGCTAGTTCATGTACCAATCTATCAATCCTTCGCTCAGCATAGTCTATTCATTCTTCATCCAACTTACTACATGTAGTTTCCTATATGTATATAAATTGGTACGACTATATGTAAAGGAGCAATGTGAGACTATTTAAAATATTTTTGCCTTATTTCCCATGTAGTTGGGCCGGCTAAGTTTTCTGTGTTCTGTGAAAGGCCCAGACACCGAAGCGACCTGTGTTTGTAAAGCGCAAGAAACAATCCAAAAAAATGATGAGTTGAAATATCGAACTCACAACCTCAAAGACCCAACCAAGTGCTCCCAGCCACTCTAGCAAACACGTCCTGCTTACCAATGGGCAGTGCAAAAATTTAAGAACAATCTGCAGCGTCAATTTCCAAGCATTATTTGATTTTTTTACATTTCAAAATTAATAATTACTATGAATTGCCAAATATTCTTGGAAACATCACAAATTTTGAAATCTCCAACAGTTTTAAAAAACATGAACAGATTTTTGGAAATTCCGTACATTTTTCGAAAAATACAAACAAAATTTGACATGGGAACATTTTTTTATTCACAAGCATTTTCTGAAAACATGAACCTTTTCGAAATTTGTGAACACTTTCTGAATTTCTAAATTTGTGAACATTTTCTAATAATGGGGACATGTTTTAAACATTAAGAATAATTTTAGAAAATGTGCATTTTTTAAACGTAAACATTATTTTGAATTTTTCAATATTTCATTAAAACAACAATGTTTTTCAATTTTTGAACTTTCTTAAGATGCAATATGTTTGAAAATCTTGAACAATTTTGAAAAACACAAGTATTATTTGAAAATTGGGATTTTTTTTTCATTTTAAGAAATTCTTGGCCCTTCCCCAGGTAGCTCATTGCCGATCCATCCATCCTTCGTCCAGCTTAATCCATACATCATTCATCTAATTTACTACATGTAGTTTTGGACACGTATATAAATTGATATGAATGTATGTAAAGGAGGAATGTGAGACTATTTAAAATATGTTTCCTTGAATTTGGGAATATATTTCACCAAAAACAAGAATATATTTTGAATTTGGAAAAAAATGCAAGTATTTTGAAAATCACAAACAATTTTGGGAAAGAAAAACATTTTTGAGAAAATAAGAACATATTTTCCAATTCTGAACAAGTTTTGGAACGACAAAAAATTAAAAGTTTTGAATATTTTTCAAATTGGGAACAACATTTTAGAATTATGAAAACTTTTCGAAAATTTAAACAAAAACTAAAATTCTGAAAGTTTTTTCTAAAAATGAATTAAAAAGGAAGAAAAAATTGATAATCTTGGAAGAATAAAAAAACAAAGAAAAGGAAAGAGGGGGATAGAAAAAAGAAAATAGTAACAGAACACAGAAAAAGGAGGAAACGTGCGCCCAGTCTTGGGCGCCATGTGCTAAGCTCCAACAATTAGCCATTATGTGTGGGCAAGAAATGGGCTAGCTTCACTGGGACACATCTCATGTACGAAATAAAAATTAAAGAAACATACATTGTTTTATTAATAGATATAGATATAGATATAGACATAGATATAAATAGAGATAGGTGTAGATATAGAATATAGATAGATATAGATATATAATCGTCTGCACCAAGTGCACAATAAGCAGCCAAGAGATACACGGCGCGACACTATTAGCAATAATGCTAGATTCACGGGCTGCCTGATACGAAATTCACGGGCCAACTGACTTGTTTAGTTTCTGTTGGCCTAAAAAAACTAACTCCTACTCATTAACCATGCCCCCTCTGATTTCAATTGGTGGGTGCGCCCGCCAACCTCGTAAAACGCCCGTGAATGTAGCATTACTCACTAGCAATAATGCTAGATTCACAGGCTGACTGATACGGAGTTCAC
>LR738714.1:88626097-88643803 GCA_902687465.1 Secale cereale | reverse complement strand
GCCAGCCTCGTAAAATGCCCGTGAATGTAGCATTACTCACTAGCAATAATGCTTGATTCACGGGCCACTTGATACGGAGTTTATAGGCCAGCTGACTTGTCCAGTTTCTGTTGGCCTAAAAAACTAACGCCTACTCATTAACCGTGCCCCCCTGATTCCAATGATGGGTGCGCCCGCCAGCCTCGGAAAACGCCCTTGTCCAGTTTCTGTTGGCCTAAAAAACTAACTCCTACTCATTAATCGTGCCCTCCCTTAATTTCAATTGGTGGATGCGCCCGCCAACCTCGTAAAACGCCCGTAAATGCGCGTGAATGTAGCATTACTTCACTACTAGCTGGTCCAACGGGGATGTTATTGGCTTCATGTCCGTGACCGTGCGGCATCATCCAGCGTCAATTAAATCCAATCATATATTATTGCCAGCAGCATCTGCATCTATAGTTCACTCTTTGTTATAGGTTTCTCCCTCCCTCGCTCGCTTTGCAACGCAACTGGATCACTAGCCCCTTAGATTCCATCGTCTCTTGGAGGGCTCCAACGTTGGGCAATGGCCTCCCAGGCTTGCAGCCTCCCGGCCCACACCACGCCCTCCCCCAACGGCAAACCTCTGGACGAGGACGACCTCCGCCTCCGTAGACGCCGCTGCCGCTGCCGTTGCATCTGCGTCCTGGTCACCCTCGGCGTGCTCCTGCTGCTGGGCGTGACCCTCCTGGTCCTCTTCCTCACCGTGCTGCGCGTCCGGGACCCCAGCACGCGCCTGCTCTCCGCGCGCTTCGCCGGTCCCGTCCCCAGCCTCGCCCAGCCCAACTTCACCGTGGAGCTCACCGCGGCCGTGCACAACCCCAACCGGGTCTCCTTCTCCTACGCCTCCGGCACCGCCGGTCTCTGGTATCGGGGCACCCACATCGGGGACGCCCAGGTCGACCCCGGCCGCATCCCTGGCAGGGGGGACGAGACCGTGCAGCTGGAGATGACGGTGCTCACCGCCAACTTCACCAAGGACATGGCGCAGCTGATCAAGGACATTGAGGCCGGGACGCTGCCGCTGGACGCGAGCGCGAGGATCCCGGGGAGGGTGGCCATCTTAGGCGTGTTCAAGCTCAGCGTGGTGGCCTACTCAGACTGCCACGTCGTCGTCGGATTCCCGAAAATGGACATCCGAGGCCAGGAGTGCCACGACCACGCTAAGCTCTGATCGACCGGCGTGGCTGTTTGATCGTTTTATGCATGGTATTCCGGGTGTTATGTGGGAGTTCTCTATACCTAAGCGTCGATTAACTGTTGTTATGTCTTGGTCTTTATTTTTTTGAGAATCATTATGTCTTGGTCTCATCGTGCACAAAAGGACCATGTTTGTTAAGGTCAAGCGTTTGAAAACCACCAGGCATTGACATGAACCAATCTTTGTACAACCACAATGGCCGTACGGAATTTGGCTGAATTTTCAATTTGGATAAGTCGATTTCATGAGAGGAGGAAACGGTTGAAGTAGGAAAAAGCTGAAGGAAGTAAAAAGAAGCACGATTGTTGGATCTTGTACACCCCACGTTATGAAAGCGACCAGCAATAACATGATGCAAATGGTGAACGGAAAGTAACAAAAAAACCTGCTCCACAAACCCAGGTTGATGGCTTAGATCGCTTTCCACGAGAATACAATGGTCAGAACATGTGCACGGGGGCTGATCTAACAAGGCGAGTACTTGCAGAATGTTCAATATTGATGTGTTAGTCTCCAAATAATTAGATAGTTTACTGTACAAACCAAGTCGTTCGTAGATTTTCATTTCTCTAGGTTATGATGTTTTCCCATGGACGTTGGATGGGCAAAACCAAGATTATATTGAAGAGTAAATTGCAAAAAACCTTCATAATTGTGCAATGGTCATTAAACACCTACCAAAATGCATGTTTTCTGGTGGGTTTTTTCTGAAGCATTGATAACTTCAATCCAATTATGGTGGTCTTTTGCAATTTACGGCTAGCACTAGTGGCGACTGGCGTCCAAAGGCAGTCCTTAAACCACCTCATATGTTTGTGCGGACACTGTTCGAATAAAAAACATCAACCAACACGCCCTCCATGTATTTGCATTTATTCGAACCGTCTCAAACTCAGTCCGGACAGATATGGGGTTGTCCAGACATGCATGTCATGTCGGACCCGATATGTCGGCCCCACCCTAATCTCACCAAATCAACATTTGGCTTGCTCTCTTCATCATCTCCTCATCTGTCATGTCCAGCCCGCGCCACCAGGAGCACCATCGTCCCCCAGACTTGCTCGTCATCCTCGGTCCGTCCTGGTCCGCCCGGCCGCCTCCATACACCCGACACATTTTTTTTTTACCAAATGTCCGAATAGATATTGACCCTTTTTGTTGAAAATTTATAGGGGCACCCGATGGACCCTGATGATGAGTTTATTTACAATGAGTTATTTGGTTCGTCTTCATCATACAAAGATGATGATGATGACTACAAGTTGATGATGAAGATGGTCAGCATCCTCGAAGCAATGGATAAGGAAGAGGGGTGTGTTCTTAACTTCAAGGGTTTGACATCGGGGAGCATAATTGTTAATTGTGTTGGGGAACGTAGTATTTTAAAATTTTCCTATGATCACGCAAGATCTATCTACCAGATGCATAGCAACGAGAGGGGAGAGTGTGTCTACGTACCCTCATAGACCGGAAGCGGAAGCGTCAAGTGACGCGGTTGATGTAGTCGAACTTCTTCGTGATCCAACCGATCAAGCACCGAACGTACGGCACCTCCGCGTTCAGCACACGTTCAGCTTGATGACGTCCCACGAGCTCTTGATCCAGCTGAGCTTCACGGGAGAGTTTCGTCAGCACGACGGCGTGGTGACGGATATGATGTATCTACCGGCGCAGGGCTTCGCCTAAGCACTGCGACGGTATGACCGAGGTGTGTTTCTGTGGAGGGGGGCACCGCACACGGCTAGAACAATTCAACTTGTGTGTCTTTGGGTGCCCCCCTGCCCCCGTATATAAAGGAGCAAGGGGGGAGGCCGGCCGGCCCTCCTATGGTGCGGCTAGGGTGCAATCCTACTAGGAATAGGATTGCAATCCTATTCCTAGTAGGAACTACCAAAGAAGGAAGAAGGGGGAAGGAAAGAGAGGGAGAGGGAGAGGGAAAGAGGGGCCGCGCCCCCCTCCCCTTGTTCTATTCAGACTCCTCCTAGGGAGGGGGCGCGCCACCTCCTGGCTGCTGCCCTCTCTCTCCCCTATGGCCCACCAGGGCCCACCATTCCCCCGGGGGGTTTCGGTAACCCCCCCGGCACTCCGGTAAATTCCGAAACTTTCCAGAACACTTTCGGTGTCCGAATATAGTCGTCCAATATATCAATCTTTATGTCTCGGACATTCTGAGACTCCTCGTCATGTCCGTGTTCTCATCCGGGACTCCGAACTACCTTCGGTACATCAAAACTCATAAACTCATAATACCGATCGTCATCAAACGTTAAGCGTGCGGACCCTACGGGTTCGAGAACTATGTAGACATGACCGAGACTCATCTCCGGTCAATAACCAATAGCGGAACCTGGATGCTCATATTGGCTCCTACATATTCTACGAAGATCTTTATCGGTCAAACCGCATAACAACATACGTTGTTCCTTTTGTCATTAGTATGTTACTTGCCTGAGATTCGATCGTCGGTATCTCTATACCTAGTTTAATCTCGTTACCGACAAGTCTCTTTACTCGTTCCGTAACACATCATCTCGTGACTAACTCATTAGTCTTTTGCTTGCAAGGCTTATTGTGATGTGTGTTACCGAGAGGGCCTAGTGATACCTCTCCGACATTCGGAGTGACAAATCCTAATCTTGATCTATGCCGACACCACGAATACTTTCAGAGACACCTGTAGAGCATCTTTATGATCACCCAATTACGTTGTGACGTTTGATAGCACACAAGGTGTTCCTACGGTATTCGGGAGTTGCATAATCTCATAGTCATAGGAACATGTATAAGTCATGAAGAAAGCAATAGCAGTAAAACTAAACGATCATAGTGTTATGCTAACAGATGGGTCTAGTCCATCACATCATTCTCCTAATGATGTGATCCCGTTGATCAAATGACAACTCATGTCTATGGCTAGGAAACATAGCCATCTTTGATCAATGAGCTAGTCTAGTAGAGGCATACTAGGGACATACTGTTTTGTCTATGTATCCACACATGTACTAAGTTTCCGGTTAATACAATTCTAGCATGAATAAAAGACATTTATCATGATATAAGGAAATACAAATAACATCTTTATTATTGCCTCTAGGGCATATTTCCTTCAGTTTCCCACTTGAACTAGAGTCAATAATCTAGATTACAAAGTGATGATCCTCACACCCATGGAGTCCTGGTGTTGATAATGTTTTGCCCGTGGAAGAGGCTTAGTCAACGGGTCTGCAACATTCAGATCCGTATGTATTTTGCAAATCTCTATGTCTCCCTCCTTGACTAGATCGCGGATGGAATTGAAGCGTCTTTTGATGTGCTTTGTTCTCTTGTGAAACCTGGATTCCTTCGCCAAGGCTATTGCTCCAGTGTTGTCACAAAGGATTTTCATTGGACCCGATGCACTAGGTATTACACCTAGATCGGATATGAACTCCTTCATCGAGACTCCTTCATTTGCTGCTTCCGAAGCAGCTATGTATTCCGCTTCACACGTAGATCCCGCCACGACGCTCTGCTTGGAACTGCACCAACTGACAGCTCCACCGTTCAATAAAAATACATATCCGGTTTGTGACTTAGAGTCATCCGGATCAGTGTCAAAGCTAGAATCGATGTAACCGTTTACGACGAGCTCTTTGTCACCTCCATATACGAGAAACATATCCTTTGTCCTTTTCAGGTACTTCAGGATGTTCTTGACCGCTGTCCAGTGATCCACTCCTGGATTACTTTGGTACCTCCCTGCTAGACTTATAGCAAGGCACACATCAGGTCTGGTACACAGCATTGCATACATGATAGATCCTATGGCTGAGGCATAGGGAATGACTTTCATTTTCTCTCTATCTTCTGCAGTGGTCGGGCATTGAGTCTTACTCAACTTCATACCTTATAATACTGGCGAGAACCCTTTCTTTAACTGATCCATTTTGAACTTCTTCAAAATCTTATCAAGGTACGTGCTTTGTGAAAGTCCAATTAAGCGTCTTGATCTATCTCTATAGATCTTGATGCCTAATATATAAGCAGCTTCACCGAGGTCTTTCATTGAAAAATTCTTATTCAAGTATCCTTTTATGCTATCCAGAAATTCTATATCATTTCCAATCAATAATATGTCATCTACATATAATATTAGAAATGCTACAGATCTCCCACTCACTTTCTTGTAAATACAGGCTTCTCCAAAAGTCTGTATAAAACCATATGCTTTGATCACCTCATCAAAGCGTATATTCCAACTCCGAGATGCTTGCACCAGTCCATAGATGGATCGCTGGAGCTTGCACACTTTGTTAGCACCTTTTGGATCGACAAAACCTTCTGGTTGCATCATATACAACTCTTCTTTGAGATATCCATTCAGGAATGCATTTTTGACATCCATTTGCCAGATTTCATAATCATAAAATGCGGCAATTGCTAACATGATTCGTACAGAGTTAAGCATCGCTACAGGTGAGAAAGTCTCATCGTAGTCAACTCCTTGAACTTGTCGAAACCCTTTCGCAACAAGTCGAGCTTTGTAAACAGTAACATTACCGTCTGCGTCGGTCTTCCTCTTGAAGATCCATTTATTTTCGATGGCCTGCCGATCATCGGGCAAGTCAACCAAAGTCCACACTTTGTTCTCATACATGGATCCCATCTCAGATTTCATGGCTTCAAGCCATTTTGCGGAATCTGGGCTCATCATCGCTTCCTCATAGTTCGTAGGTTCATCATGGTCTAGTAACATGATTTCCAGAACTGGGTTGTCGTGCCACTCTAGTGTGGAACATACTCTGGTTGATCTACGACGTTCAGCAAGAACTGGATCTGAAGTTTCATGATCATAATCATTAACTTCCTCACTGATTGGTGTAGGAATCACTGGAACAATTTTCTATGATGTACTACTTTCCAATTCAGGAGAAGGTACAATTACCTCATCAAGTTCTACTTTCCTCCCACTCACTTCTTCCGAGAGAAACTCCTTCTCTAGAAAGGATCCATTATTAGCAACGAATATCTTGCCTTCGGATCTGTGATAGAAGGTGTACCCAACAGTCTCTTTTGGGTATCCTATGAAGAAACATTTTTCCGACTTGGGTTCGAGCTTATCAGGTTGAAGCTTTTTCACATAAGCATCGCAGCCCCAAACTTTAAGAAACGACAACTTTGGTTTCTTGCCAAACCATAGTTCATAAGGTGTCGTATCAACGGATTTAGATGGTGCCCTATTTAATGTGAATGCAGCTGTCTCTAAAGCATAACCCCAAAACGATAGCGGTAAATCGATAAGAGACATCATAGATCGCACCATATCCAATAAAGTACGGTTACGACGTTCGGACACACCATTACGCTGTGGTGTTCCGGGTGGCGTGAGCTGTGAAACTATTCCACATTGTTTTAAATGAAGACCAAACTTGTAACTCAAATATTCTCCTCCACGATCAGATCGCAGAAATTTTATTTTCTTGTTACGATGATTCTCTACTTCACTCTGAAATTCTTTGAACTTTTCAAATGTTTCAAACTTGTGCTTCATTAAGTAGATATACCCATATCTGCTTAAATCATCAGTGAAGGTCAGAAAATAACGATACCCGCCGCGAGCTTCAACACTCATTGGCCCACATACATCAGTATGTATGATTTCCAACAAATCTGTTGCTCGCTCCATAGTTCCGGAGAACGGAGTTTTAGTCATCTTGCCCATGAGGCATGGTTCGCAAGCACCAAGTGATTCCAAAAGTCCATCACTATGGAGTTTCTTCATGCGCTTTACACCATTATGACCTAAACGGCAGTGCCACAAATAAGTTGCACTATCATTATTAACCTTGCATCTTTTGGTTTCAATATTATGAATATGTGTATCACTACAATCGAGATCCAATAAGAATAGACCACTCTTCAAGGGTGCATGACCATAAAAGATATTATTCATAAAAATAGAACAACCATTATTCTCTGATTTAAATGAATAACCGTCTCGCAACAAACAAGATCCAGATATAATGTTCATGCTCAACGCTGGCACCAAATAACAATTATTTAGGTCTAAAACTAATCCCGAAGGTAGATGTAGAGGTAGCGTGCCGACGGCGATCACATCGACTTTGGAACCATTTCCCACACGCATCGTCACCTCGTCCTTAGCCAATCTTCGTTTAATCCGTAGTCCCTGTTTCGAGTTACAAATATTAGTAACCGAACCGGTATCAAATACCCAGGTACTACTACGAGTATTAGTAAGGTACACATCAATAACATGTATATCACATATACCTTTGTTCACCTTGCCATCCTTCTTATCCTCCAAATACTTGGGGCAGTTCCGCTTCCAGTGTCCAGTCCCCTTGCAGTAGAAGCACTCAGTTTCAGGCTTGGCTCCAGACTTGGGTTTCTTCGTGGGAGTAGCAACTGTCTTGCTATTCTTCTTGAAGTTCCCCTTCTTTCCCTTGCCCTTTTTCTTGAAACTAGTGGTCTTGTTAACCATCAACACTTGATGCTCCTTTTTGATTTTTACCTCCGCAGCTTTGAGCATAGCGAAGAGCTCGGGAATTGTCTTTGGCATCCCTTGCATATTATAGTTCATCACGAAGCCTTTATAGCTTGGTGGCAGTGATTGAAGAACTCTATCAATAACACTATCCTCGTCAACTTTGCAACCAAGTTGAGTCATATGATTGTAGTACCCAGACATTCTGAGCAAGTGTTCACTGATAGAACTATTCTCCTCCATCTTGCAGCTATAGAACTTATTGGAAATCTCATATTTCTCAATCCGGGCATTTGCTTGAAATATTAACTTCAACTCCTGGAACATCTCATATGGTCCATGACGTTCAAAACGTCGTTGAAGTCCCGGTTCTAAGCCGTAAAGCATGGCACACTGAACTATCGTGTAGTCATCGGACCGCGATTGCCAGACGTTCAAAGCGTCTACATTAGCGGGAGGGGGCTTGTCACCTAGCGGTGCTTCAAGGACATAATTCTTCTGTCCAGCAATGAAGATAATCCTCAAGTTACAGACCCAGTCCGTGTAATTGCTACCATCATCTTTCAACTTAGCTTTCTCTAGGAATGCATTAAAATTCAAAGGAACGGTAGCACGGGCCATTGATCTACAACAACATAGATATGCAAAAACTATCAGGACTAAGTTCATGATAAATTAAAGTTCAATTTAATCATATTAATCAAAGAACTCCCACTTAGATAGACATCCCTTCGGTCATCTAAATGATCACGTGATCCAAATCAACTAAACCATGTCCGATCATCACGTGAGATGGAGTAGTTTCAATGGTGAACATCTTATGTTGATCATATGTACTATATGATTCATGCTCGACCTTTCGGTCTCCAGTGTTCCGAGGCCATATCTGCATATGCTAGGCTCGTCAAGTTTAACCTGAGTATTCTGCGTGTGCAAAACTGGCTTACACCCGTTGTATTTGAACGTAGAGCTTATCACACCCGATCATCACGTGGTGTCTCGGCACGACGAACTTTTGCAACGGTGCATACTCAGGGAGAACACTTATACCTTGAAATTTAGTAAGGGATCATCTTATAATGCTACCATCGTTCCAAGCAAAATAAGAAGCATAATAAGATAAACATCACATGCAATCAAAATATGTGACATGATATGGCCATCATCATCTTGTGCTTTTGATCTCCATCTCCAAAGCACCGTCATGATCACCTTCGTCACCGGCGCGACACCTTGATCTCCATCGTAGCATCGTTGTCGTCTCGCCAACTATTGCTTCTACAACTATCGCTATCGCTTAGTGATAAAGTAAAGCAATTACATGGCGATTGCATTTCATACAATAAAGCGACAACCATATGGCTCCTGCCAGTTGCCGATAACATTACAAAACATGATCATCTCATACAAAACCGTATAACTCATCATGTCTTGACCATATGACATCACAACATGCCCTGCAAAAACAAGTTAGACGTCCTCTACTTTGTTGTTGCAAGTTTTACGTGGCTGCTACGGGCTTAGCAAGAACCGTTCTTACCTACGCATACAAAATCACAACGATGTTTCGTCAAGTATGTGCTATTTTAACCTTCACAAGGACCGGGCGTAGCCACACTTGATTCAGCTAAAGTGAGAGAGACAGACACCCGCCAGTCACCTTTAAGCAACGAGTGCTCGTAACGGTGAAACCAGTCTCGCGTAAGCGTACGCGTAATATCGGTCCGAGCCGCTTCATCTCACAATACCGCCGAAGCAAAGTATGACATGCTGGTAAGCAGTATGACTAGTATCGCCCACAACTCATTGTGTTCTACTCGTGCATATAATCTACGCATAGACCTGGCTCATGATGCCACTGTTGGGGAACGTAGTATTTTAAAATTTTCCTATGATCACGCAAGATCTATCTACCAGATGCATAGCAACGAGAGGGAAGAGTGTGTTTACGTACCCTCGTAGACCGGAGGCGGAAGCGTCAAGTGACGCGGTTGATGTAGTCGAACTTCTTCGCGATCCAACTGATCAAGCACCGAACGTACGGCACCTCCGCGTTCAGCACACGTTCAGCTGGATGACGTCCCACGAGCTCTTGATCCAGCTGAGCTTCACGGGAGAGTTTTGTCAGCACGACGGCGTGGTGACGCATATGATGTATCTACCGGCGCAGGGCTTCGCCTAAGCACTGCGACGGCATGACCGAGGTGTGTTTCTGTGGAGGGGGGCACCGCACACGGCTAGAACAATTCAACTTGTGTGTCTTTGGGTGCCCCCTGCCCCCGTATATAAAGGAGCAAGGGGGGAGGCCGGCCGGCCCTCCTATGGTGCGGCTAGGGTGCAATCCTACTAGGAATAGGATTGCAATCCTATTCCTAGTAGGAACTACCAAAGAAGGAAGAAGGGGGAAGGAAAGAGAGGGAGAGGGAGAGGGAAAGAGGGGCCGCGCCCCCCTCCCCTTGTCCTATTCGGACTCCTCCTAGGGAGGGGGCGCGCCACCTCTTGGCTGCTGCCCTCTCTCTCCCCTATGGCCCACCAGGGCCCACCATTCCCCCGGGGGGTTCCAGTAACCCCCCCGGCACTCCGGTAAATTCCGAAACTTTCCAGAACACTTCCGATGTCCGAATATAGTCGTCCAATATATCAATCTTTATGTCTCGGACATTCCGAGACTCCTCGTCATGTCCGTGATCTCATCCGGGACTCCGAACTACCTTCGGTACATCAAAACTCATAAACTCATAATACCGATCGTCATCAAACGTTAAGCGTGCGAACCCTACGGGTTCGAGAACTATGTAGACATGACCGAGACTCATCTCCGGTCAATAACCAATAGCGGAACCTGGATGCTCATATTGGCTCCTACATATTCTACGAAGATCTTTATCGGTCAAACCGCATAACAACATACGTTGTTCCTTTTGTCATTGGTATGTTACTTGCCCGAGATTCGATCGTCGGTATCTCTATACCTAGTTTAATCTCGTTACCGACAAGTCTCTTTACTCGTTCCGTAACACATCATCTCGTGACTAACTCATTAGTCTTTTGCTTGCAAGGCTTATTGTGATGTGTGTTACCGAGAGGGCCCAGAGATACCTCTCCGACATTCGGAGTGACAAATCCTAATCTTGATATATGCCGACACCACGAATACTTTCGGAGACACCTGTAGAGCATCTTTATGATCACCCAGTTTCGTTGTGACGTTTGATAGCACACAAGGTGTTCCTACGGTATTCGGGAGTTGCATAATCTCATAGTCATAGGAACATGTATAAGTCATGAAGAAAGCAATAGCAGTAAAACTAAACGATCATAGTGCTATGCTAACGGATGTGTCTAGTCCATCTCATCATTCTCCTAATGATGTGATCCCGTTGATCAAATAAAAACTCATGTCTATGGCTAGGAAACATAGCCATCTTTGATCAATGAGCTAGTCTAGTAGAGGCATACTAGGGACATACAGTTTTGTCTATGTATCCACACATGTACTAAGTTTCCGATTAATACAATTCTAGCATGAATAAAAGACATTTATCATGATATAAGGAAATACAAATAACATCTTTATTATTGCCTCTAGGGCATATTTCCTTCAAATTGGAATAAGACAAAGGGCCATGTTGATCTCCACAACGATTTATTTCGAAGCCACCTGATATATTATGGCTCTATAGTTTACGCATTTTTAGAGCTCATTTGTTGTATGTTCTCTTCATATATCATGTCCCATTGAACTAAATAGTTGTCCATTATGCATGATTACCGATATCTACACTTTTCATTGTGGGCATCCCACATTTAGTGTCCCAGCATGCATCTAGGCATGATCATGTCCCAGCGAATATCATGTCCCAGGGAATGAATATGTCCCAGCGCATATCATGTCCCAGCGAATGATTATGAGACTATCTAGGCATGATCATTATATATATGCATCACGTCCGAGACAAGTAGACCGAAACGATTCTGCATCTACTACTATTACTCCACACATCGACCGCTATCCAGCATGCATCTAGAGTATTAAGTTCATAAGAACGGAGTAACGCCTTAAGCAAGATGACATGATGTAGAGGGATAAACTCAAACATAGTGATATAAACCCCATCTATTTATCCTCGATGGCAACAATACAATACGTGCCTTGCTACCCCTACTGTCAATGGGAAAGGACACCGCAAGATTGAACCCAAAGCCAAGCACTTCTCCCATTGCAAGAACTATAGATCTAGTAGGCCAAACCAAACCAATAATTCGAAGAGACTTGCAACGATATTATAATTACACATAAAGAGTTCAGAGAAGAACCAAACATTTTTCATAGATAATCTTGATCATAAACCCACAATTCATCGGATCTCGACAAACACACCGCAAAAAGAGATTACATCGAATAGATCTCCTCGAAGACCAAGGAGAAGTTGGTATTGAGATCCAAAGAGAGAGAAGAAGCCATCTAGATACTAGCTATGGACCTGAAGGTCTGTGGTAAACTACTCACAACTCATGGTGAGGCGATGATGATGATGTAGAAGCACTTCGTGGTAGATCCCCCCTCCGGCGGAGCTCCGGAACAGGCCCCAAGATGGGATCTCACGGGAACAGAAGGTTGCGGTGGTGGAACTATGGTTTTCTCTGTTGTTCTGATAGTTTAGGGGTACGTAGGTATATATAGGAGGAAGGAGGGCTCCGGGGGCCAGACGGGGTGCCCACGAGGCAGGGGGCGTGCCCTAAAGGGGGGGCGCGCCACCCACCCTCGTGGACGCCACGTCAGCCCTACTCCATGGTTCTCAAGTCTCCCGTGCGTATTTTGCTCCAAAAATATCTCTTCCGAAGTTTCATTCCGTTTGGACTCCGTTTGATATTCATTTTCTGTAAAACCCTGAAACAGGCAAAAAAACAGCAATCTGGACTGGGCCTTTGGGTTAGTAGGTTAGTCCCAAAAATAATATAAAAGTGTATAACAAAGCCCATTAAACATCCAAAACATCATAAATAATAGCATGGAACAATCAAAATTATAGATACGTTGGAGACGTATCAGCTCAACGTTCAAATAGAACGAGTGTAAGACAGATTTGCGCACGCAGAATAGTCAGGTTAAACTTGATGAGCCTAGCATGTACACACATGGCCTCGGAACACTGGAGACCGAAAGGTCGAGCGTGAATCATATAGTAGATATGATCAACATAAGTTGTTCCCGATTGAAAACTACTCCATCTCACGTGATGATCGGACATGGTTTAGTTCATTTCGATCACGTGATCATTTAGATGACCAGAGGGATGTCTATCTAAGTGGGAGTTCTTTAGTAATATGATTAATTAAACTTTAATTTATCATGAACTTAGTCCTGATAGTTTTTGCATATCTATGTTGTTGAAGATCAATGGCCCGTGCTACCGTTCCCTTGAATTTTAATGTGTTCCTAGAGAAAGCTAAGTTGAAAGATGATGGAAGGAACTACATGGACTGGGTCCGTAATTTGAGGATTATCCTCATTGCTGGACAGAAGAATTATGTCCTTGAAGCACCGCTAGGTGACAAGCCCCCTCCCGCTAATGTAGACGCTTTGAACGTATAGCAGACGCGGTCTGATGACTACTCGATAGTTCAGTGTGCCATGCTTTACGGCTTAGAATCGGGAGTTCAAAGACGTTTTGAACGTCATGGAGCATATGATATGTTCCAAGAGTTGAAGTTAATATTTCAAGCAAATGCCTGAATTGATAGATATGAAGTCTCCAATAAGTTCTATAGCTGCAAGATGGAGGAGAACAGTTCTATCAGTGAACACTTGCTCAGAATGTCTGGGTACTACAATCATATGACTCAACTTGGTTGCAAAGTTGACGAAGATAGTGTTATTGATAGAGTTCTTCAATCACTGCCACCAAGCTATAAAGGCTTCGTGATGAACTATAATATGCAAGGGATGCAGAAAACAATTCCCGAGATCTTTGCTATGCTCAAAGCTGCGGAGGTAGAAATCAAAAAGGAGCATCAAGTGTTGATGGTGAACAAGACCACTAGTTTCATAAAAAGGCAAGGGAAAGAAGGGGAACTTCAAGAAAAATAGCAAGACAGTTGCTACTCCCGCGAAGAAACCCAAGTCTGGAGCCAAGCGTGAAACTGAGTGCTTGTACTGCAAAGGGACTGGACACTGGAAGCAGAACTACCCCAAGTATTTGGTGGATAAGAAGGATGGCAAAGTGAACAAAGGTATATTTGATATACATGTTATTGATGTATACCTTACTAATGCTCGTAGTATCACCTGCGTATTTGATACTGGTTCGGTTGCTAATATTTATAACTCGAAATAGGGGCTACAGATTAAACGAAGATTAGCTAAGGATGAGGTGACGATGCGCGTGGGAAATGGTTTCAAAGTCGATGTGATCGCCGTCGGAACGCTACCTCTACATCTACCTTTGGGATTAGTTTTAGACCTGAATAACTGTTATTTGGTGCCAGTGTTGAGCATGAACATTGTGACGCCCGAGACTGACGTCCCAGAAGATTCTAGAAGATTCCCGAAGCTTCCAGACGTTCCGGGTTGCCCGTGTGTTTCTTTTGTGCTTGTGTTTTTATTTTCGCATTGCATCATGTCATCATGCCATCATCTCATTAATTTTTGCATCTCAACCTTAATAATTCGTGTGGACCTTCGGTCCATTTAAATCGAGGGAAGATGACTTCTCTTTATAACATATAAAAGTCTCTCATTATTTAGGGAGCTATATTTAAATATTCCATTGTTGGAATTTACCCCAACACACTTGCAAATTCCCCATGTTTATTCCACTTCGAGTTGCTACTTCTAAACCTTGTCTTAATTCTTTCCGTTGTTTCGAGGCTCCTCCATTTATCTAAACTCCTTTTATTGCAAGCTAAATGTTTTAGTTTTGCACTTCCCTTTTGTTGGAAATATTTTTGTGAGGTTGGAGTTATTCCGTAAAGCCTTACAAAAATGTCCATCATTTTTATCCTTGTTCTTTGACCTTCTTTTCCTATTTTTTTTATTTTGCTCCTTCTCTTTTGCTTCTGCTAAGGGAGATAAAAAAAAGGCAGCAGCCCAGGCCTCTCTCCAGCCGGCCCAGGCCAGCTCCTCTCAACCTCCAGCCCAGGCCGGCCCATCTGGCCTCAGCCCAACTGCCTGGCTAACCCTAAGCCCGATCCCTCTCTCCCCATCGCTCCCCCTGTGCGCCGCCACCCCGTAGCGACCGATCCCGCATCCCCTCTCCTCGCCCTCTCGTCCCCTCTCGTCCCGTTCCCCTCGCCCCGAACCTCTCCATTCCCTCGATCTCCCTCTGTCACCCCGTCCTCCCTCCGTTCCAGCAGCCGCCGGGCGACCTTCCTCCGGCCAGGAAGGCCCCCGCCTCCCCTACCGCGCCAGAAGCCCGCACGGAGCCGCGCCATGGCCTCCATCGACAAGTCCCCAGGCCGGCGCCCCCTTCCTTCCAGAGCGCCCGCGCCGGCCAGGAAGCTGCCTCCCTGGCTGCCCTTCTCCCGCGAGCCTCCTCCGCGCCAAGGCCAGGAACCCAGGGCCTCGACCAGTGCATCGTCGCCCCCCCGCTTCTCCAAGCCGACCCGGGGCCGCACCAGAGGCCTCCGTCGCCAAGGCGCCGCCGCGACCTCATCCTCGCCTCCCGGCCGGATTCCGCGCCTTCCTTCGCGCGGACGCCGCCCTTCCGTCGCTCGTCCAGGGCGTCAGCTCGCCGTGCTGCTGCCTTGGCTCCTTTCCGCTGCTGCTGCTGTTTTCTTTTCGTGCTAGACTGCTGCTGCCTGGCCTCGTCGTCCCGAGACGTGCTGTAGTTTTTGTGTTGTTTCGCTTGCTTGTGTTCTTCACAGGGAACGTGTACATCTACGGCTCGAGACCGAGGATTCAAGTACCTCTACGACCCGAGTACAACTACATAACGATGACCGAACGTCTACGAGCTCCATGTACGACTACGCGAACGACTACCGGCGACCCGACCAAGTACCCCTACGTCAAGTACCACTACATGTACGAGTACCTCGACGCCCGGAGCACTCGAGAACGACAAGTACCGCGACCGACTCGTCAAGTACCTCTTCGGATGCGTCAAGTTCCACTACTTCCACTACCGTCGCAAACGGGAACCCCGAGTACCACGACGCCCCGAACGACTACCGATGACCGTGAACAACTACCGCCGTCGCGGAACCGCCAAGACGAACGGAACAACTACTTCCCACTACGATCGTGTACCACTACCGTCGCCCCGTGTACCACTACTTCCTCTACTACGGCTACTTCCTCGACGCTCTCGAACCGCTTCGAGAGAGAACGCTTCGAAGGTATAACCCCGAGACGTGACCCGTGTGAATGCTTGCTTGTGTTGTATGAAATGCTTCTCGTGTGTGCTCCGTGTCCGTTTCGTCCCTTTTGTTGTTCCTCGGTTGCCTCGTCGCCGACCCGTGGGAACCCGGCAACGGGAACACCCCATCATCTCGTTTGACTCGCTTCGTCACCTTTTGCACCGGTCTCTCAACGAGATACCGGAACCGATATGTTGCTGTGGCATCATTTTCGGAAATCGTTGCCGTGGCACCCTTTTCTTCCACCACGGTGACAATACTTCTTATCTCTTTTAAGTCAACCTTTTGATAAAACTTGCATAAACTTGTTCATGTCATCCGCATCATGTTAACAACCTTCAAATGTTTAATTGTTGTTTGCTTATAATTATTAAACATGCTCATGGGGATTTTCCGGATATGTTGTTGTTATTTTCCGGCCCCATTTAAAATGCCTAAATAGTGTAGTTTCTTTATGTTTCACCTCTTGCCATGTTAAAAACAATTAATCTTGTCTTGTAATTAAATGAGAGTCAACTAAATAATTAAATGTGGTGTTTCGTCAATATGCAACTCGTTGCATATTGATCTCCACTTAACTTGTAGTATTTGTTTGTGCTTTTGCCATGCCTTGCATATTTAAACCGGACATGCATCATGCTTGCTTGTGCATCGTATGCCTTGTTTATGTTTGTGTGTTTACCGTGTTGTTTCTTTCTTTCCGGTTGCTTCTTTTGTTAGCTTCGGTTTTGTTCCGGAGTTGTGAGGATCCGCTCGACTGTTGCTCCGTCTGCTTCTTGGATCCGTTCTTCTCCCTTGTGGAATCCCAGGCAAGATGACCGAACCCGGATACCATTACTATCTTTGCTTATTGCTAGTAGATCCGCTCTATAGTTTTGCCTCGATGCCCATGTCTTTCTTGTCAGCCTCCTACTTGTAACCAATTGCCATGTTTAACCACCCTACCTATGCAAACCATTGCTTGGCTAAGTACGCTTCGCTCAGCCCTTCTTATAGCATTGTTAGTTGCAGGTGAAGATCGAAGATGTTTGCTTCATGTTGAAGTTTGGTTGGGTTATATCACACTATATAAATGCTTAAAATGAAATCACCTATATACTGGCAGGGTGGAAGGCTAAGCCTTTTGCTTGGTGTTTTGTTCCACTCTTGCCGTTAGGAACCGTATAAACCGGTGTCATGTTCCTTGATTTTGCGTTCCTAACACGGTTGGGGTGTATGGGACCCCCTTGATAAACCGCTAAGTGCTAAGTCTTTTCCAGCAAGTCCCAACTTTTGGTACTATTTGCCTCATAATAACAACTTAATTAATTAATTAAATTTGCATAGAGGGTCGCTCCCTCGAGGATCCTTTATTTCTACATAGCAGGGGGGGCCAGCGCTGATGGTGTTGGTCCCAAACGGGGGTTCTGCGGGGCCGCCTTGGGGCAACCCGAGGTATTTGGTATCCACCCGTAGAATCGCCCATCCGGTCGTGTCCTGAGACCTAGATACGCGCGGCTACTATCAGGGTGTCGACACGCCGGGAGGATTTGCTGGATTAGCCTTACCTTAGTTCGGTTTAACTTGAGCACGGGATTCCGAGAATACTCGGGTCTTCCCAACTATGGAGTTGCGACTCCGCGGATCGTGGGCTTGT
>LR738714.1:88565678-88625800 GCA_902687465.1 Secale cereale | reverse complement strand
TTGTTACCCGGGAACGGGATTGCTGAGTCCTCTGTGGCTCACAGTTACTTCACCACACCAGTTGCAGGTTCAGCCGAGTTTGATGCAGGAGCTGGTTCAAGTTCTTCATCGGGAGCTCGATGAAGAGTGTGGCCTTTGGTTTGTGACGTTTCGATGTTCAGTAGTGGTTTCTACTAGGATTCGATCCTGACCTGTGGCTTTATGTTGTTTTGGTATCTTTCTTTTGGATCTTACCCGTAGTCGGGCTGTGATGTTTTGAATGATGTCTTGCTTATGTAATGTATTGTGTGAAGTGGCGAGTGTAAGCCAACTATCTCCTTTTGCATTTTTAATCCCTCTTTTACATGAGTTGTGCAAAGATACCAAACTTGAGATCATTCTAGGATGGGCTTATACCTTTAAGTCGTGCCTCGACACGTAGGAGGTATAGTCCCATCCTGGGCATTACAAGTTGGTATTCAGAGCCTTCTCCGACCTAGAAGCCCCCACTGATTGATCGAATCGTTGACGGTTGAGTCTAGGCACACACTGAAAAATATTTTGAGTCCTATATTATATCGGAGAGTAGGATTTCTTTGCTCCTCATCCCCTTTCTCTCTAGTGAGGACTCCTGACGATTACTCTTTTCTCTTCTACTTTCAAAAATTGCCCAAATTTTTTTTTTAGGATCCCGCGAGTATTCTGGGATTGTTTCGATGTTCTTGTGACAAGGATATTGTTCTCGATGCCTCCTGTTCCCGAGGAGTTGAGCTTCGGGGTATCATTGACACAAGTATATCGCGGCAGTACTAAATACTTAAGACGGCCGACATCGAAAATCTCTCCTATACGGCCAGTGGCAAGATAACCCCGACATCACCCAGTACTGGGGAGGTAGTTCGAGAGTATTGCCATAGCTTGTTATAGTGGATGCTTTTCGAAGGTCCGAGGTAAATAGTTTCCGTGAAAGACTGGTTATGTGTTGAAGGACGGATACACCTGGATGTAGGTTTAGAGTTGATTGCGCGGTGCTTCCCGTGTATCCCCAACACCTGATTGCATAACTGGAAACTTTCGGAAATCTATAGGTGGGTTCATCAAGTAGTTATAGGCATTCTTCCAACGGATGCTCGATATGAAGTTTGGGGTTCTACATTGAGTGAAGTGGTTTTATGGACTTGTTCTGATCGGGAGTTGCATCTTAAAGGATCCTTGGCTATGCTGATCCGGGGATTGCAAAACCCTTTTGTAACACGTTCCATGAGCTTTCAGCACGAAGATGTCGAACGAAACTTCTATCTTGTATTTGTTCTATCGGATCCTTGTTCCTTTTTATTTATCTTTTGTTCTCCAAGTGGCTTCTCGACAAGTTGATGTACCTACGGAATTTATTCGTTCAATATCTATCCTTTGTTTTGTTTTGATTCTGGTATTCGAGTTGCTTCGATGTCAAATGTTGATTCCATACCTTTCCTAATCCGTATTCTCATATTTCTATGGGAGTGCTAATTCTTCTTGATCATCAAGATGGTCATGTTAAATTCTTTTCAACCGATGTTCATTTTGTTCATCCCAAGTTGTTTTTGTTTCCCCACCCTCCCACCCTTCTTCTTCTTGGAGCAAGAATTCTTAATGAAGTATCCATTTTATTCATGTGATATTTCTTCATTCTTTTCCATCAATATTCTTATCCGGTGATTTATCGTGAAGATGCTCTAGAGCTTCAAGTTCATCATTCTTTTGTTCTCAGATTCTTCCGGTGGATGTAATTCAAGATTTCGGTGTTGATCTTATCCTTTTCCTCTTTTCACAATGCTTTCTTATTCCGGTGCACTAATTAATCATTCTCCTCTTGCTATTCATATCCGGAGTGCTGAAGATTCATAATTCCATTCTTAATCCATTCAAGCTATTTTTGAGGATTGTTATCTTATTCAAGCCATTTAATTCAACCGGTGCAATTTATCTCTTAAGCAATCTTTTCCAACGGTGATTTCTTGAGTGGGCCCTAACCCACAGGTCTTTTCCCAGGATCTTACCTGACTCTTCTATTTTCTGGAGTTATACTCAATTCTTTTCAAAGTGTGACGTAAGAATGATTTCCATCAGTCATATGCCTTCTCCAAGATCGCTTTCAAATTCTTTCCATCGTTGGTTCAACCTTTTATTTTTTTCATTCCGGAGTGCTCAATAATTCTTCATGGCTTTTCTCGTCTTCATTCTCAACATTTGAAGACCGGAGAGGTGTTTCTCTTAAATCTTGAACCGTCTTCTTGAAGATTCGTGGTTCTAGCTTCATGCCATCCTCATTATCGTTTTGATTGTGAGGAACCCTTTTATGTCATCCGGAGCATTTTCATGAATTCTTTTCTTTGTGATCCTCCGAAGGCCATCATTTCAGAATATTTCTTCGTTCTCAGTTTTCAACTTCGTCCTCCAAATATTCTTCATTGATGTCTCTTCGTTCGTCTCCATATTCTTACGGTGGTTCATTCAAGTTTACTCTTCCGTTGTTATCGTATCAATTCATTTGTTCTTTTCATAATCCTACCGGTGGTTCGTTGAATAATTATCCGAGTTTGTGCAAGATCTCTCTTTAATTCTTCCCAACGAGAATAAGTAGTATGCCAAATCCTTTGGTTGTCATCAATTAAATTGGTGAAGGAGATGCATGACATAATTCTTATTCTTATTCCTTCAAGTTGATTTAATTCTTTTGTCTGGAGCTTGTTCATCATATCATATCCTTGGTTCTAAGTTGTTCTTCTTGTTTTCCGGAGCTTCAAGTTGTTTCAATTATATCATTTCAAGCTCCATCTATTCATCGCAGGCCTTGAATCTTATTCTTTTCATCTTTCACTTCTCATACTTTCATTACCGGAGTTTTCATGGTGGTTCATCATGTTTTAATTCATCCTCGAAGTTTTCATCAGATTCTTATTGGAGCTCAAGCATCCTTCATCATGCCTTCCAATTGCAATCCGTCCTACCTTATCTTTTCAGGTGGTGTTATGATATTCTTGACAATTCCTTCATGTTTATGATTCACGAGTTTTCAAGAATGAGATATTTAAGACCATCATTTTCCTTGTTCAGGAGATCTTTCCAACCATTCATTTTATCTGTTGGAGTTATCTTGGGTTGTATTTCACCTAAAAGCTTTCCCTAAGGATTGTTGATATTATGGTGCTTATGAATGACCCAAGTTCTTCATTTATCATTCCGGCGAAATAAGTTCTTCGTCTCCTTGTTGATCTCAATCCAATCAAATGTTCTCCTCAGTGGCTGGTTATCACCTCTTAATTTTGAGATGTTTTCCATAAGCCCACAACGAGCTTATTCGTTTCGTTGTTGATTTTCCATCAACTCTGTTCAACCCTTCTTCGTAAGGTTGCTCTCTCAAATTCATTTTTGAGAAAAGTTGTCATTTTCTTCTCAGTTCAAGTCTTTCATTCAGTTTTATGCTATTCTTTCATTCCGGAGGTTTTGTGATATTGCTCTCTTTAACCATCATCTTGTCATATCAAGATCATGTTCTTTCCCTTGCTTATCTTTTAACCGAAGTGTTGTATTCTTCATTCTATTTACCTCATCTTATCAAGTTTTAACTCTTTTAACCGGAGTGCTGTCTGAATCTTTCTTACCCTTGAGCCATTCTTTTAATTGTTTCGGAGGCAATATGTTGTTGTTTTCATCAAGTATCATCTCAACTTGGCAAGTTCTTGTTAATTCCTTCCATTTTCAGACGAAGTGCTGTCCAAATTCTGTCATTCTTATTCCTTGGCTATACCATTGCAGTTTCATATCCTTTTGGTTCGTAAGCTCTTGTTTCATGTCTTTCAACCTTCAAGGTTCTTGTAATGTTCCTCCTGCTTACCGGAGTGCTCTTAACTTCGTTCATCTCCGTTGCATTCTTCTTTCATCTTGTTCAACCTCTTAAGGTTCTTTGGTTTCACTCGTCTGTCAAAGAAGCAACTTTGTTTTACCTCTTCCTCTTCTTTTTCGTTGTTACCCGGTGATATCTCTAGGATCTCGGGTCGAGATCCTCTGTTAGTGTGGGAGAGTTGTGACGCCCGAGACTGACGTCCCAGAAGATTCTAGAAGATTCCCGAAGCTTCCAGACGTTCCGGGTTGCCCGTGTGTTTCTTTTGTGCTTGTGTTTTTATTTTCGCATTGCATCATGTCATCATGCCATCATCTCATTAATTTTTGCATCTCAACCTTAATAATTCGTGTGGACCTTCGGTCCATTTAAATCGAGGGAAGATGACTTCTCTTTATAACATATAAAAGTCTCTCATTAATTAGGGAGCTATATTTAAATATTCCATTGTTGGAATTTACCCCAACACACTTGCAAATTCCCCATGTTTATTCCACTTCGAGTTGCTACTTCTAAACCTTGTCTTAATTCTTTCTGTTGTTTCGAGGCTCCTCCATTTATCTAAACTCCTTTTATTGCAAGCTAAATGTTTTAGTTTTGCACTTCCCTTTTGTTGGAAATATTTTTGTGAGGTTGGAGTTATTCCGTAAAGCCTTACAAAAATGTCCATCATTTTTATCCTTGTTCTTTGACCTTCTTTTCCTATTTTTTTATTTTGCTCCTTCTCTTTTGCTTCTGCTAAGGGAGATAAAAAAAAAGGCAGCAGCCCAGGCCTCTCTCCAGCCGGCCCAGGCCAGCTCCTCTCAACCTCCAGCCCAGGCCGGCCCATCTGGCCTCAGCCCAACTGTCTGGCTAACCCTAAGCCCGATCCCTCTCTCCCCATCGCTCCCCCTGTGCGCCGCCACCCCGTAGCGACCGATCCCGCATCCCCTCTCCTCGCCCTCTCGTCCCCTCTCGTCCCGTTCCCCTCGCCCCGAACCTCTCCATTCCCTCGATCTCCCTCTGTCACCCCGTCCTCCCTCCGTTCCAGCAGCCGCCGGGCGACCTTCCTCCGGCCAGGAAGGCCCCCGCCTCCCCTACCGCGCCAGAAGCCCGCACGGAGCCGCGCCATGGCCTCCATCGACAAGTCCCCAGGCCGGCGCCCCCTTCCTTCCAGAGCGCCCGCGCCGGCCAGGAAGCTGCCTCCCTGGCTGCCCTTCTCCCGCGAGCCTCCTCCGCGCCAAGGTCAGGAACCCAGGGCCTCGACCAGTGCATCGTCGCCCCCCCGCTTCTCCAAGCCGACCCGGGGCCGCAACAGAGGCCTCCGTCGCCAAGGCGCCGCCGCGGCCTCATCCTCGCCTCCCGGCCGGATTCCGCGCCTTCCTTCGCGCGGACGCCGCCCTTCCGTCGCTCGTCCAGGGCGTCAGCTCGCCGTGCTGCTGCCTTGGCTCCTTTCCGCTGCTGCTGCTGTTTTCTTTTCGTGCTAGACTGCTGCTGCCTGGCCTCGTCGTCCCGAGACGTGCTGTAGTTTTTGTGTTGTTTCGCTTGCTTGTGTTCTTCACAGGGAACGTGTACATCTACGGCTCGAGACCGAGGATTCAAGTACCTCTACGACCCGAGTACAACTACATAACGATGACCGAACGTCTACGAGCTCCATGTACGACTACGCGAACGACTACCGGCGACCCGACCAAGTACCCCTACGTCAAGTACCACTACATGTACGAGTACCTCGACGCCCGGAGCACTCGAGAACGACAAGTACCGCGACCGACTCGTCAAGTACCTCTTCGGATGCGTCAAGTTCCACTACTTCCACTACCGTCGCAAACGGGAACCCCGAGTACCACGACGCCCCGAACGACTACCGATGACCGTGAACAACTACCGCCGTCGCGGAACCGCCAAGACGAACGGAACAACTACTTCCCACTACGATCGTGTACCACTACCGTCGCCCCGTGTACCACTACTTCCTCTACTACGGCTACTTCCTCGACGCTCTCGAACCGCTTCGAGAGAGAACGCTTCGAAGGTATAACCCCGAGACGTGACCCGTGTGAATGCTTGCTTGTGTTGTATGAAATGCTTCTCGTGTGTGCTCCGTGTCCGTTTCGTCCCTTTTGTTGTTCCTCGGTTGCCTCGTCGCCGACCCGTGGGAACCCGGCAACGGGAACACCCCATCATCTCGTTTGACTCGCTTCGTCACCTTTTGCACCGGTCTCTCAACGAGATACCGGAACCGATATGTTGCTGTGGCATCATTTTCGGAAATCGTTGCCGTGGCACCCTTTTCTTCCACCACGGTGACAATACTTCTTATCTCTTTTAAGTCAACCTTTTGATAAAACTTGCATAAACTTGTTCATGTCATCCGCATCATGTTAACAACCTTTAAATGTTTAATTGTTGTTTGCTTATAATTATTAAACATGCTCATGGGGATTTTCCGGATATGTTGTTGTTATTTTCCGGCCCCATTTAAAATGCCTAAATAGTGTAGTTTCTTTATGTTTCACCTCTTGCCATGTTAAAAACAATTAATCTTGTCTTGTAATTAAATGAGAGTCAACTAAATAATTAAATGTGGTGTTTCGTCAATATGCAACTCGTTGCATATTGATCTCCACTTAACTTGTAGTATTTGTTTGTGCTTTTGCCATGCCTTGCATATTTAAACCGGACATGCATCATGCTTGCTTGTGCATCGTATGCCTTGTTTATGTTTGTGTGTTTACCGTGTTGTTTCTTTCTTTCCGGTTGCTTCTTTTGTTAGCTTCGGTTTTGTTCCGGAGTTGTGAGGATCCGCTCGACTGTTGCTCCGTCTGCTTCTTGGATCCGTTCTTCTCCCTTGTGGAATCCCAGGCAAGATGACCGAACCCGGATACCATTACTATCTTTGCCTATTGCTAGTAGATCCGCTCTATAGTTTTGCCTCGATGCCCATGTCTTTCTTGTCAGCCTCCTACTTGTAACCAATTGCCATGTTTAACCACCCTACCTATGCAAACCATTGCTTGGCTAAGTACGCTTCGCTCAGCCCTTCTTATAGCATTGTTAGTTGCAGGTGAAGATCGAAGATGTTTGCTTCATGTTGAAGTTTGGTTGGGTTATATCACACTATATAAATGCTTAAAATGAAATCACCTATATACTGGCAGGGTGGAAGGCTAAGCCTTTTGCTTGGTGTTTTGTTCCACTCTTGCCGTTAGGAACCGTATAAACCGGTGTTATGTTCCTTGATTTTGCGTTCCTAACACGGTTGGGGTGTATGGGACCCCCTTGATAAACCGCTAAGTGCTAAGTCTTTTCCAGCAAGTCCCAACTTTTGGTACTATTTGCCTCATAATAACAACTTAATTAATTAATTAAATTTGCATAGAGGGTCGCTCCCTCGAGGATCCTTTATTTCTACATAGCAGGGGGGGCCAGCGCTGATGGTGTTGGTCCCAAACGGGGGTTCTGTGGGGCCGCCTTGGGGCAACCCGAGGTATTTGGTATCCACCCGTAGAATCGCCCATCCGGCCGTGTCCTGAGACCTAGATACGCGCGGCTACTATCAGGGTGTCGACACGCCGGGAGGATTTGCTGGATTAGCCTTACCTTAGTTCGGTTTAACTTGAGCACGGGATTCCGAGAATACTCGGGTCTTCCCAACTATGGAGTTGCGACTCCGCGGATCGTGGGCTTGTAATGGGTCAAGTTGGAACACCCCTGCAGGGTTTGAACTTTCGAAAGCCGTGCCCGCGGTTATGTGGCAGATGGGAGCTTGTTAATTCCGGTTGTAGATAACTTGACACAATGTTTCAATACACTACCAGCGTGTGTACCGTGACTGTCAATTTCCGAATAGGGATTCGGGAGTTGAACACGGTGGGGTTTTGTTTGACCGGCTTTAGTTAGGATCACTTCGTGATCATCTTTCGACCGATGCTCTTCTCTTCTCGCTCTCTTTTGCGTAAGTTAGTGCTAGTTGCTGCTGCAGACTCTTGTTTGTTCCTTCACCTCATATTCTTTCTTCAGCCTTATCCTCACCCAAGGCTTAAATAGTTTTGTTACCCGGGAACGGGATTGCTGAGTCCTCTGTGGCTCACAGTTACTTCACCACACCAGTTGCAGGTTCAGCCGAGTTTGATGCAGGAGCTGGTTCAAGTTCTTCATCGGGAGCTCGATGAAGAGTGTGGCCTTTGGTTTGTGACGTTTCGATGTTCAGTAGTGGTTTCTACTAGGATTCGATCCTGACCTGTGGCTTTATGTTGTTTTGGTATCTTTCTTTTGGATCTTACCCGTAGTCGGGCTGTGATGTTTTGAATGATGTCTTGCTTATGTAATGTATTGTGTGAAGTGGCGAGTGTAAGCCAACTATCTCCTTTTGCATTTTTAATCCCTCTTTTACATGAGTTGTGCAAAGATACCAAACTTGAGATCATTCTAGGATGGGCTTATACCTTTAAGTCGTGCCTCGACACGTAGGAGGTATAGTCCCATCCTGGGCATTACAAACATTATATCTGGATCTTGTTTGTTGCGAGACGGTTATTCTTCTAAATCAGAGAATAATGGTTGTTCTATTTTTATGAGTAATATCTTTTATGGTCATGCACCCCTAAAAGTGGTCTATTCTTGTTGGATCTCGATTGTAGTGATACACATATTCATAATATTGAAGCCAATTAATGCAAGGTTGATAATGATAGTGCAACTTATTTGTGGCACTGCCGTTTAGGTCTTATTGATGTAAAGCGCATGAAGAAACTCCATGCTGATGGACTTTCGGAATCACTTGATTATGAATCACTTGGTGCTTGCGAACCATGCCTCATGGTCAAGATGACTAAAACTCCATTCTCCGGAACAATGGAGCATGCAATAGATTTGTTGGAAATCATACATACTGATGTATGTGGACCGATGAGTGTTTAGGCTCACGGCGGGTATCATTATTTTCTGACCTTCACTGATGATTTGAGCAGATATGAGTATATCTACTTGATGAAGCACAAGTCTGAAACATTTGAAAAGTTCATAGAATTTCAGAGTGAAGTAGAGAATCATCGTAACAAGAAAATAAAGTTTCTACGATCTGATCGTGGAGGCGAATATTTGAGTTACGAGTTTGGTCTTCATTTAAAACAATGTGGAATAGTTTCATAGCTCACGCCACCCGGAACACCATAGCGTAACGGTGTGTCCGAATGTCGTAATCGTACATTATTAGATACAGTGCGATCTATGATGCCTCTTACCGATTTACCACTATCATTTTGGGGTTATGCTTTAGAGACAGCTGCATTCACGTTAAATAGGGCACCATCTAAATCCGTTTAGACGACGCCTTATGAACTGTGGTTTGGCAAGAAACCAAAGTTGTCGTTTTTTAAAGTTTGGGGCTGCGATGCTTATGTGAAAAAGCTTCAACCTGATCAGCTCGAACCCAAGTTGGAGAAATGTGTCTTCATAGGATACCCAAAGTGAAGGAAATATGCCCTAGAGGCAATAATAAAGTTATTATTTGTATTTCCTTATACCATGATAAATGTTTATTATTCATGCTAGAATTGTATTAATCGGAAACTTAGTACATGTGTGAATACATAGACAAAACAGAGTGTCCCTAGTATGCATGTACTAGACTAGCTCATTGATCAAAGATGTTTATGTTTCTTAGCCATGGACATGAGTTGTCATTTTATCAACGGGATCACATCATTAGGATAATGATGGACAAGACCCATCTGTTAGCTTAGCAACTTGATCATTTAGTTTTACTGCTATTGCTTTCTTCATGACTTATACATGTTCCTATGACTATGAGATTATGCAACTCCCGAATACCGGAGGAACACCTTGTGTGCTATCAAACTTCACAACGTAACTGGGTGATTATAAAGATGCTCTACAGTTGTCTCCGAAGGTGTTTGTGGTGTTGGCATAGATCGAGAATAGGATTTGTCACTCCGAATGTCGGAGAGGTATCTCTGGGCCCTCTCGGTAATACACATCACAATAAGCCTTGCAAGCAAACGACTAATGAGTTAGTCACGATATGATGTATTATGGAATGAGTAAAGATACTTGCTGGTAACGAGATTGAACTAGGTATGATGATACCGACGATCGAATCTCGGGCAAGTAACATACCGATGACAAAAGGAACAACGTATGTTGTTATGCGGTTTGACCGATAAAAATCTTCGTAGAATATGTAGGAACCAATATGAGCACCCAGGTTACGCTATTGGTTATTGACCGGACATGAGTCTCGGTCATGTCTACATAGTTCTCGAACCCGTAGGGTCCGCACGCTTAACGTTCGATGACGATCGATATTATTAGTTTATGAGTTTTGATGTACCGAAGGTTGTTCGGAGTCCTGGATGTGATCACGTACACGACGAGGAGTCTCGAAATGTTTGAGACATAAAGATTTATATATTGGATGATTATATACGGACACCGGATGAGTTCCGGGGGTCACCGGATATTTATCGGAGTGCCGGGGGGTTATCGGAACCCCCGGGGGGACTATTGGGCCTACATGGGCCATAGGGAAAAGGGGAGGCAGCCCACAAGGGGCAGCCGCGCCCCCTCCCTATAGGAAGTCCGAATTGGACTAGAGAGGGGGGCGCGCGCCCCTTTCCTTCTCCTCTTCCCTCTCCTTCCTTCCTCCTTCCTCCTCCTAGTTGGACTAGGAAAGGAGGAGTCCTACTCCTACTAGGAGGAGGACTCCTCCCTCTCCTTAGCGCGCCTAGCGCCGACCGGCCTCCCCCCTTGCTCCTTTATATACAGGGGCAGGGGGCACCCTAGAACACACAAGCAACATTGTTTTAGCCGTGTGCGGTGCCCCCTCCACAGAAACACACCTCGATCATATCGTTGCAATGTTTAGGCGAAGCCTGCGCTGGTAACTTCATCATCTCCGTCACCACGCCGTCGTGCCGACGAAACTCTCCCGTGAAGCTCAACTGGATCAAGAGCTCGTGGGACGTCATCGAGCTGAACGTGTGCTGAACGCGGAGGTGCCGTACGTTCGGTGCTTGGACCGGTTGGATCGCGAAGACGTTCGACTACATCAACCGCGTCACTGGACGCTTCCTACGAGGGTACGTGGACACACTCTCCCCTCTCGTTGCTATGCTTATAGTAGATAGATCTTGCATGATCCTAGGAATTTTTTTTTAAATACTACGTTCCCCAACAGTGGTGTCAGAGCCAGGTCTATGCATAGATGATATGCACGAGTAGAACACAATGAGTTGTGGGCGATAATAGTCATACTGCTTACTAGCATGTCATACTTTGATTCGGCGGTATTGTGAGATGAAGCGGCCCGGACCGACATTACGCGTACGCTTACGCGAGACTGGTTTCACCGTTACGAGCACTCGTTGCTTAAAGGTGACCAACGGGTGTCTGTCTCTCTCGCTTTAGTTGATTCGAGTGTGGCTACGCCTGATCCTTGTGAAGATTAAAACAGCACATACTTGACAAAAAATTGTTGTGGTTTTTGTATGCGTAGGTAAGAACGGTTCTTGCTAAGCCCGTAGCTGCCACGTAAAACTTGCAACAACAAAGTAGAGGACGTCTAACTTGTTTTTGCAGGGCATGTTGTGATGTGATATGGTCAAGACGTGATGAGTTATACGTTATTGTATGAGATGATCATGTCATGTTTTGTAAATCATCGGCAACCGGCAGGAGCCTTATGGTTGTCTCTTTATTGTATGAATTGTGAAGGCCATGTAATTGCTTTACTTCATCACTATGAGTTATCGATAGTAGTAGTAGCAATAGTTGGCGAGACGACCACGACGCTACGATGAAGATCATGGTGTCAAGCCGGTGACGATGGAGATCGTGACGATGCTTTGGAGATGGAGATCAAAAGCACAAGATGATGATGGTCATATCATGTCACATATTTTGATTGAATGTGATGTTTATCTTATTATGCTTCTTATTTTGCTTAGTACGGCGGTAGCATTATAAGATGACCCCTTACAAAATTTCAAGGTACAAGTGTTCTCCCTGAGTATGCACCGTTGCGAAAGTTCGTCGTGCCAAGACACCATGTGATGATCGGGTGTGATAAGCTCTACGTTCAAATACAACGGGTGTAAGACAGTTTTGCAGATGCAGAATACTTGGGTTAAACTTGACGAGCCTAGCATGTACAGACATGGCCTCAGAACACTGGAGACCGAAAGGTCGAGCGTGAATCATATAGTAGATATGATCAACATAAGATGTTCACCATTGAAAACTACTCCATCTCACGTGATGATCGAACATGGTTTAGTTTATTTGGATCACGTGATCATTTAGATGACTAGAGGGATGTCTATCTAAGTGGGAGTTCTTTAGTAATATGATTAATTGAACTTTAATTTATCATGAACTTAGTCCTAATTGATTTTGCATATCTATGTTGTTGTAGAACAATGGCCCGTGCTACCGTTCCCTTAAATTTTAATGCATTCCTAAAGAAAGCTAAGTTGAAAGATGATGGTATCAACTACACGGACTAGGTCCGTAACTGGAGGATTATCCTCATTGCTGCACGGAAGAATTATGTCCTGGAGGCACCGCTAGGTGACAGGCCTGCTGCAGGAGCAACTCCGCACATTATGAATGTCTGGCAAGCTCATTCTGATAACTACTCGATAGTTCAGTGTGCCATGCTTTATGGCTTAGAATTGGGACTTCAACGACGTTTTGAACGTCATGGAGCATATGAGATGTTCCAAGAGTTGAAGTTAATATTTCAAGCAAATGCCCGAATTGAGAGATATGAAGTCTCCAATAAGTTCTATAGCTGCAAGATGGAGGAGAACAGTTCTATCAGTGAGCACTTGCTCAGAATGTCTGGGTACTATAATCATATGACTCAACTTGGTTGCAAAGTTGACGAAGATAGCGTTATTGATAGAGTTATTCAATCACTGTCACCAAGCTATAAAGGCTTCGTGATGAACTATAACATGCAAGGGATGCAGAAGACAATTCCTGAGCTCTTCGCTATGCTCAAAGCTGCGGAGGTAGAAATAAAAAAGGAGCATCAAGTGTTGATGGTTAACAAGACCACTAGTTTCAAGAAAAAGGGCAAGGGAAATAAAGGGAACTTCAAGATGAATAGCAAGACTGTTGCTACTCCCGTGAAGAAACCCAAGTCTAGAGCCAAGCCTAAAACTGAGTGCTTCTACTACAAAGGGACTGGACACTAGAAGCGGAACTGCCCCAAGTACTTGACAGATAAGAAGGATGGCAAAGTGAACAAAGGTATATTTGATATACATATTATTGATGTGTAACTTACTAATGCTCGTAGTAGCACCTGGGTATTTGATACTGGTTCAGTTGCTAATATTTGTAACTCGAAACAGGAGCAATGCATTAAATGAAGATTAGCTAAGGACGAGGTGACGATGCGCGTGGGAAATGGTTCCAAAGTTGATGTGATCGCCGTCGGCACGCTACCTCTACATCTACCATCGAGATTAGTTATAGACCTAAATGATTTTTATTTGGTGCCAGCGTTGAGCATGATCATTATATCTAGATCTTGTTTGTTGCAAGACGGTTATTCATTTAAATCAGAGAATAATGGTTGTTCTATTTATATGAGTAATATATTTTATGGTCATGCACCCTTGAAGAGTGGTCTATTCTTGTTAGATCTAGATCGTAGTCATACACAATTCATAATATTGAAGCCAAAAGATGCAAGGTTGATAATGATAGTGCAACTTATTTGTGGCACTGCCATTTAGGTCATATTGGTTAAAGCACATGAAGAAACTCCATACCGATGGACTTTTGTAATCAATTGATTATGAATCACTTGGTGCTTGCGAACCATGACTCATGGGCAAGATGACTAAGACTCCGTTCTCCGGAACAATGGAGCGAGCAACAGATTTATTGGAAATCATACATACTGATGTATGTGGACCGATGAGTGTTGATGCTCGTGGCGGATATCGTTATTTTCTGACCCTCACTGATGATTTGAGCAGATATGGGTATAACTACTTGATGAAACACAAGTCTGAAACATTTGAAAAGTTCAAAGAATTTCAGAGTGAAGTAGAGAATCATCGTAACAAGAAAATAAAGTTTCTATGATCTAATCGTGGAGGCGAATATTTGAGTTACGAGTTTGGTCTTCATTTAAAACAATGTGGAATAGTTTCATAGCTCACGCCACCCGAAACACCACAGTGTAATGGTGTGTCCGAACGTCGTAACCGTACTTTATTAGATATGGTGCGATCTATGATGTCTCTTACCAATTTACCGCTATCATTTTGGGGTTATGCTTTAGAGACAGCTGCATTCACGTTAAATAGGGTACCATCTAAATCCGTTAAGACGACGCCTAATGAACTGTGGTTTGGCAAGAAACCAAAGTTGTCGTTTCTTAAAGTTTGGGGTTGTCATGCTTATGTGAAAAAGCTTTAACCTGATAAGCTCGAACCCAAGTCGGAGAAATGTGTCTTCATAGGATACCCAAAGGAGACTGTTGGGTACACCTTCTATCACAGATCTGAAGGCAAGATATTCGTTGCTAAGAATGGATCCTTTCTAGAGAAGGAGTTTCTCTCGAAAGAAGTGAGTGGGAGAAAAGTAGAACTTGATGAGGTAATTGTACCTTCTCACAAATTGGAAAGTAGCACATCATAGAAACTAGTTCCAGTGATCCTACACTAGTTAGTGAGGAAGCTAATGATGATGATCATGAAACTTCGGATCAAGTTACTACTGAACCTCGTAGGTTTACCTGAGTATGTTCCGCACCAGAGTGGTACGGCAACCCAGTTCTGGAAGTCATGTTACTAGACCATGATGAACCTACGAACTATGAGGAAGCGATGATGAGCCCAGATTCTGCAAAATGGCTTGAGGCCATGAAATTTGAGATGGGATCCATGTATGAGAACAAAGTATGGACTTTGGTTGACTTGCCCAATGATCGGCAAGCCATTTAAAATAAATGGATCTTCAAGAGGAAGACCGACGCCGATGGTAATGTTACTGTCTACAAAGCTCAGCTTGTTGCGAAAGGTTTTCGACAAGTTCAAGGAGTTGACTACGATGAGACTTTCTCACCCGTAGCGATGCTTAAGTCTGTCCGAATCATGTTAGCAATTGCCGCATTTTATGATTATGAAATCTGGAAAATGGATATCAAAACTGCATTCCTAAATGGATACCTCAAAGAGGAGTTGTATATGATGCAACCAGAAGGTTTTGTCGATCCTAAAGGTGCTAACAAAGTGTGCAAGCTCTAGCGATCCATCTATGGACTGGTGCAAGCATCTCGGAGTTGGAATATACGCTTTGATGAGGTGATTAAAGCATATGGTTTTATACAGACTTTTGGAGAAGACTGTATTTATAAGAAAGTGAGTGGGAGCTCTGTAGCATTTTTGATATTATATGTGGATGACATATTGTTGATTGGAAATGATATAGAATTTCTGGATAGCATAAAAGGATATTTGAATAAGAATTTTTCAATGAAAGACCTCGGTGAAGCTGCTTACATATTAGGCATCAAGATCTATAGAGATAGATCAAGACGCTTAATTGGACTTTCACAAAGCACATACCTTGATAAAGTTTTGAAGAAGTTCAAAATGGATCAGTCGAAGAAAGGGTTCTTGCCTGTGTTACAAGGTGTGAAGTCGAGTAAGACTCAATGCCCGACCACTATAGAAGATAGAGAGAAAATGAAAGTCATTGCCTATGCCTCAGCCATAGGATCTATCATGTATACAATGTTGTGTACCAGACCTAATGTGTGCCTTGCTATAAGTTTAGCAGGGAGGTACCAAAGTAATCCAAGAGTGGATCACTGCACAGCGGTGAGGAACATCCTGAAGTACCTGAAAAGGACAAAGGATATGTTTCTCATTTATGGAGGTGACAAAGAGCTCGTCGTAAATGGTTACGTCGATTCAAGCTTCGACACTGATCCGGATGACTCTAAGTCATAAACCGGATATGTATTTTATTGAACGGTGGAGCTGTCAGTTGGTGCAGTTCCAAGTAGAGCGTCATGGCGGGATCTACGTGTGAAGCGGAGTACATAGCTGCTTCGGAAGCAACAAATGAAGGAGTCTGGATGAAGGAGTTCATATCCGATCTAGGTGTAATACCTAGTGCATCGGGTCCAATGAAAATCTTTTGTGACAACACTGGAGCAATAGCCTTGGCGAAGGTATCCAGGTTTCACAAGAGAACCAAGCACATCAAGAGACGCTTCAATTCCATCCACGATCAAGTCAAGGAGGGAGACATAGAAATTTGCAAGATACATACGGATCTGAATGTCGTAGAACCATTGACTAAGCCTCTTCCATGAGCAAAACTTGATCAGCACCAAGACTCCATGGGTGTTAGAATCATTACTATGTAATCTGGATTATTGACTCTAGTTCAAGTGGGAGACTGAAGGAAATATGCCCTAGAGGCAATAATAAAGTTGTTATTTGTATTTCCTTATATCATGATAAATTTTTATTATTCATGCTAGAATTGTATTAACCAGAAACTTAGTACATGTGTGAATACATAGACAAAACAGAGCGTCCCTAGTATGCCTCTACTAGACTAGCTCATTGATCAAAGATGGTTATGTTTCCTAGCGATAGACATGAGTTGTAATTTGATCAACAGGATCACATCATTAGGAGAATGATGTGATGGACAAGACCCATCCGTTAGCTTAGCAGCTTGATCGTTTAGTTTTATTGCTAATGCTTTCTTCATGACTTATACATGTTCCTATGACTATTAGATTTTGCAACTCCCGAATACCGGAGGAACACCTTGTGTGCTATCAAACATCACAACATAACTAGGTGATTACAAAGATGCTTTACAGGTGTCTCTGAAGGTGTTTGTGGTGTTGGCATAGATCAAGAATAGTATTTGTCACTCTGAATATCGGAGAGGTATCTCTGGGCCCTCTCCGTAATACACATCACAATAAGCCTTGCAAGCAAACGACTAATGAGTTAGTCACGAGATGAGGTATTACGGAACGAGTAAATAGACTTGCCGGCAATGAGATTGAACTAGGTATGATGATACCGATGATCGAATCCCGGGCAAGTAACATACCGATGACAAAAGGAACAACGTATGTTGTTATGCGGTTTGACCGATAAAGATCTTCGTAGAATATGTAGGAACCAATATGAGCATCTAGGTTCTGCTATTGGTTATTGACTGGAGATGACTCTCGGTCATGTCTACATAGTTCTCGAACCCGTAGGGTCCGCACGCTTAACGTTCGATGACGATCGATATTATGAGTTTATGAGTTTTGATGTACCGAAGGTAGTTTGGAGTCCCAGATGTGATCACGGACATGACGAGGAGTCTCGGAATGTCCAAGACATAAAGATTAATATATTGGATGATTATATTCGGACACCGGATGAGTTCCGGGGGTCATCTGGTATTTATCGAAGTGCCGGGGGGTTATCGGAACCCCCGGGGGGACTATTGGGCCTACATGGGCCATAGGAAAAAGGGGAGGCAGCCCACAAGGGGCAGCCACGCCCCCTCCCTATATGGAGTCCTAATTGCACTAGGGATGGGTGATACATCTCCAACGTATCTATAATTTTTTATTGTTCCATGCTATTATTTATGATGTCTTGGATGTTTAATGGGCTTTTGCATACACTTTTATATCATTTTTGGGACTAAACTAATAAGCCAAAGGCCTAGTCTAGATTGCTGTTTTTTGCCTGTTTTATCGTTTTGCAGAAAATAAATATCAAACGGAGTCCAAATGGAATGAAACCTTCAGGAGAGATATTTTTGGAGAAAATCACGCACGGGAGACTAGAGAACCACGTCGGGGGAGCCACGAGGTGCCCACGAGGGTGGGGGCACGCCCCCCTTCCCAGGGCGCGCCCCCTGCCTCGTTTCCCCCTCGTGTGTCCCCCAGTGTCCTCCTTCCTCCTATATATGTCTATGTACCCCGAAACCATCAGCAATAGAGAGAAAACCCTAATTCCACCGCCGTAACCTTATGTTCCCGTGAGATCCCATCTTGGAGCCTGTTCCCGAGCACCGCCGGAGGGGGGATCCATCACGGAGTGCTTCTACATCATCATCATCGCCCTCACCATGAGTTGTGAGTAGTTTACCATAGACCTTCGGGTCCATAGCTAGTATCTAGATGGCTTCTTCTCTCTCTTTGGATCTCAATACAAAGTTCTCCTCGGTCTTCGAGGAGATCTATTCGATGTAATCTCTTTTTGTGGTGTGTTTGTTGAGATCCGATGAATTGTGGGTTTATGATCAAGATTGTCTATGAGAAATATTTGGTTCTTCTCTGAACTCTTTATGTGTGCTCATAATATCCTTGCAAGTCTCTTCGAATTATTGGTTTGGTATGGCCTACTAGATTTATAGTTCTTGCAATGGGAGAAGTGCTTGGCTTTGGGTTCAATCTTGCGGTGTCCTTTCCCAGTGACAGTAGTGGCAGCATGTAATGCCCAGTATGAGACTATACCTCCTACATGTCGAGGCACGACTTAAAGGCATAATCTCATACTAGAATGATCTCAAGTATGGTATCTTTGCACAACTCATGTAAAAGAGGGGATGAAAATGTAAAAGAGTAGTTGGCTTACACTCGCCATGTCACACAATGTAATACATTAACATACATCATCCAATAACATCAGAGTCCGACTACGGACGAAGATCCAAATGAAAGATACCATAAATAAAGTAACACAAGGTCCCGATCATCCTAGTAAGAGCCCTACTGATCCTCGGGATAGGACACGTAGTATCGCCCATGCTCTTCATCGAACTCCCAATACAACTCTGAACCACCAGCTGTGCAGTTCTCAACGGTACCTGCATCTGGTGTTGTGTAGAATCTGTGAGCCACAGAGGACTCAGCAATCCCATTCTCGGGTAGCAATACTATCAAAGCCTTAGGTGTGGTAAAGGCTTGACCAAGGTTGCAGCAGCACTAGCACTAGCTTACGTGTTCAGAGCGACAAGAGAAAGTGCCAACAATCGTCAAAGTGATCATGAAGTGTTCCTAACTAAGCACGTCAAACATAACCCCACCGTGTTCACTTCCCGAACCCCTTTGGAAAGCGACCGTCACGGTTACTCACGCTGGTAGTGTATTATGAACATGGTGTCAAGTTATCTACAACCGGATATTAACAAATTCCCATCTGCCACATAACCGCGGGCACGGCTTTCGAAAGATCAAACCCTGCAGGGGTGTCCCAACTTAGCCCATCACAAGCTCACGATATGCGGAGTCGCAACTCCAAGGTGGGAAGACCTGAGTATTCTCGGAATCCCGTGCTCAAGATATTCCGAAAAAGGTAAAACTAATCCAGCAAGACCTCCCGGCGTGCCGACACCCTAATAGTAGCCGCGCACATCTAGTCTCGGGCCACGACCGGATGGGACAACCTACAGGAAAATACCAATCCTCGAGTTTCCTCGTGGTGGCCCCGCAGTCTGCCCGGTTGGACCAACACTCATGAGGAGCACTGGCCCGGGTTGTTGATTAAGAACTCGGGTTTATAACTCCCTATGCAAGTTTTAGTTATTAGTCAAATGTAAAACCAAAGTTGGGCCTTGGTGGAAAAGCTTTAGCACTAAGCGAGTTATCAAGGGGGCCCATAAACCCCAACCGTGTTAGGGACGCAAAATCAAGGAACATAACACAGGTTTAACGGTTCCTAGGGTGGCATGAGTGGAACAAAACACCAATCAAGAGACTTAGCCTTCCACCCATTACCAATATATAGGTGATTTAGTTTAACAGATTATATATTGTGATATTCCAACAAAAACTTCATCACGAAGCAAGAATCTTCAAATCTTCACCTGCAACTAACGACGCTATAAGAGGGGCTGGGCGATGCTTACGTAGCCAAACAACGGTTTGCTAGGTGGGTGGTTAGAGTGTTTCATGGCAACAATAGGATGGCTGACAAACAGACATAGGCATCGAGGCAATATCTAAAGAGCGAGACATCTAGCATAGGTAAAGATAGTAGTGATATCTGGGAATGGTCATCTTGCATGTTGATTCCACGGAGGGATCGTAAGACGGCTCCTCGTACTCAGGCTCGGCAAGATCCTCGAACTCGGTCTCGGCTCCCGGCTCTACTCTACACAAGAATACAACACGGCACAAAATCAAACACGGTGCAATGCACAATCAACATGATGCAAGTATGACGTGCGTATGCATGTGGAAGCGCTTGAGCCTAAGTAAAATATGATGGAAAATGCCTCATCTTGGAAAACCAAGCAAGCCACTGGGTAGAGGGGAAGATTTCGGTTGAAATCGATATAAAGATCACCGGAAACGGACACACGGTTTGCAAAAGGCAAGCAAAACAATATTCACGCAAAACTGCAGTTTACAACAACATGGCATCTTTGGAGCAAGAAATAATTACGCTACAACACTCAAACATGGAGTCAAAGGGCATGGATGTGAAGTAGACATGATACTTAACAAGCATAAACTTAGAACACACCCAAAAACCTACTGGAACACAATTAACCAAGCATGGCAAGTTGCAATAAATTTATCCAGACTTAGTCATAATCTGGGAAGGCAAAAACATCATCACGATGTTGCCTTCGGAGGCACAAAACAACATGCATATAAACCCCACTAAGTATATAAAGATCATGGACATGTAATAGACATAGCATACATCAAACAACTCCATTGGAGTAACTCCATAGGAGGCATGGATCAATAACAACAAGCTTCACCAAATTGATCATGCTGATAAAAACCTGACAGGTAAATTTATAGCAACTTGAGAGCAAGAAATAAATAAGCTACAACAGGCCATATATGCAAATAGGGGCATGGATGGGTATAGCATAACATGGACAACAAGACAGGATCATTTGACAAACTAAAAGATGCATGGACTTGAGTGAGGCATCAAGCAAACATAGCATCAGGTTTAACAGATTCCAGACTTAGCAGTTTATTCACTAAGTATAAAACAGCAACATTGGCATGGCAAGTTTACAAGCTTGTTTAAGTCACCTCAAGGCATATCATGGAAAGTGGATTGCACCACAGCAAAGACCATATGATTGTGCTTATAAAACATATTGGCATGTGACATGAAGACAAACACATCACTAGCAATGAGCAAGTCAAAACAGCATCTCACAACAAGTTTCAGCACTTAACAACCACATGCACTTTTGCAAGAGAGATTAACATGGCAATATGACACCTAACATGAATGCTACATCAACCATCATGTAGAGCACTTCACAATGAAAATTTTGACATATCATATGTTCCATTTGGACCAACATGCACAAAGTTATCAACACCACAAGCATGCAACAAAATTACAGATAACAGCAGTTTTAAACATATAGCACTCTTGCAACGATGATTAGGTCATCGAGATGAACTCAAACAAGCATGTCATAGTGGAACAAAATGAAGAGCATATCACAACGAACATTTTGACATATTATATGCATCATTTGGATAACCACACAAAAAGTTACACGGACTCAAAGATGCACACAAATTTACAACTTCCAGGGACTTAGCAGAAATTTTAGCCTCCGAGAAAAGTCAACGGGGCGGAGGGATCCCGGGACGGAGAGATCCGTGTGCGGGGACGGCCGTTTGGTTGGGCGTGTGGGTGGATCTGATACACCCACGTGATCCGGATGGGGATTGGGCGCCGGAGTCGGGGAAGACGACGGGCGGCGGCGGAGGCTCGCCGGAGCTGGCGAGGCGGCGGCCAGAGGTGCGGACGAGGCCGGCGAGGCGACGATGAGGCGCGCCGGCCGGTGATGCGAGCGGGCGGCGGCGGAGGGCTGTGCCGGCCGGCGGCGGAGGCGATGCTGAGGCGCGGCAGCGGCAGCTCGGTGCGGCCCGACAACGAGGTCGCGGCCCGGCGGCGGCCAGCGACCAGAGCTGGCCGCGCGGCGACCCGAGTGCGGAGGCGGGGCCTCGGGCGCGGGGCGATGGCGGCGGAGGAGACGTGGGCCGGGGGGGCGAGCGCGGGCCTGGCGGGCCTCGGCGGCGCGGTGGAGCCTGGCGGCGGCGAGGGACACGTGGCGCGATGCGATTCGTCCGGCGCATCCGGGCGGACGTGTCCGGTCCGTTCCGGACGTGTCCGGTGGCGCGAGGAGGGAGGAGACTAGGGTTTTGCCCGAAAATTTCGGGGGAGGGGGCTAATTTATAGATTCTGGGAGCTAGGAAGGTCCAAATGGGGTGCGGTTTTCGCCCACACGATTGTGATCCGACGACCGGGAGGATGGGAGTGGTTGTGCTGGGTTAGTGGGCTGTTGTGGAGGGGGTCTTGGGCCAAAAGGAAGAGGTGCTTTTAGCCCACTAGGTTAACCGTTGGAGTACCAAACGAACTCCAAATGCGATGAAACTTGACAGACGGCCTACATGTGCCAAAACAACAACGCACGACAAGTCTCACCTCATTCCAGGAACGTTACACGGCCACACATGAAAGAAGGACTCGGGGGTGCCACGGGCACGTGTGTGAGTGTCGGAACTCGGAATGAACAACGGGAAGAGGCGAGCGGGACCGGGTGCAAGTGACAACATGAATGCAATGCAATGCACATGACAACATGACAAGGATGAAATGCACACACGCACGCGACAAAACGAAGAAACCCTAAATGAAAGAAGAGCCCAGAATGGAATTGTTGAAGTCAACATTTCATATATTGCCATAAATGGAAGGTATCACATATGGGGTGTTACACAGCAAGGCACGTATTGTATTGTTGCCATCGAGGATAAAAAGATGGGGTTTATATCATATTGCTTGAGTTTATCCCTCTACATCATGTCATCTTGCTTAAGGCGTTACTCTGTTCTTATGAACTCAATACACTAGATGCATGCTGGATAGCGGTCGATGTGTGGAGTAATAGTAGTAGATGCAGGCAGGAGTCGGTCTACTTGTCTCGGACGTGATGCCTATATATAATGATCATGCCTAGATAGTATCATAATTATTCGCTTTTCTATCAATTTCTCGACAGTAATTTGTTTACCCGCCGTAGAATATCGCTATCATGAGAGAAGTCACTAGAGAACACTATGGCCCCCGGGTCTATTCTCAACATATCAATCTACATCTACTTTACTTTTTCGCTTTTACTTTCTGTTCTTATAAACAAAAATACCACAAATATAAACTATCATCTATGTCAGATCTCACTTTCATAAGTGACCGTAAAGGGATTGACAACCCCTTATCGCGTTGGCTGCGAAGTTCTTACTTGTTTGTGCAGGTGCGAGGGACTCGCGCGTGGTATCCTAGTGGATTGATACCTTGGTTCTCAAAAACTGAGGGAAATACTTATGCTACTGTGATGCATCTCCCTTTCCTCTCCGAGGGAAAACAATGCAAGCTCGAGAAGTAGCAAAAAAGAATTTCTGGTGCCGTTGCCGGGGAGGCTTACGCAAAAGTCATATACCAAGTACCTATCACAAACCCTTATCCTTTGCATTACATTTTTGCCTCTCGTTTTTCTCTCCCCCACTACACCCTTGCTGTTTTATTTGCCCTTCTTCTGTCGTGTGTTTTTCGTTCGTTTGCTTCTTGTTTTCTTGTGTGTGTTGGATTGCTTACTTGTCACTATGGCTCAGAACAATACAAAATTGTGTGACTTCTCCAATACCAACAATAATGACTTTATTAGCACTTCGACTGCTCCTATTACCGATGCTGAATCTTGTGAGATCAATGCTGCTTTGTTGAATCTTGTCATGAAATATCAATTCTCCGGCCTTCCTAGTGAAGATGCCGCTACTCATCTGAACAACTTTGTTGATTTGTGTGATATGCAAAAGAAAAGGGATACGGACAACGATATTGTTAAATTGAAGTTATTCCCGTTTTCACTTAGAGATCGTGCTAAAACTTGGTTTTCCTCTTTTCCTAGAAATAGTATTGATTCGTGGAATAAGTGCAAAGATGCTTTTATCTCTAAGTATTTCCCTCCTGCTAAGATCATCTCTCTTAGAAACGATATTATGAATTTTAAGCAACTAGATCATGAGCATGTTGCACAAGCTTGGGAGAGAGTGAAACTAATGATACGTAATTGCCCTACACATGGTTTGAATCTATGGATGATTATTCAGAACTTTTATGCTGGCTTGAATTTTGCTTGTAGAAATCTTTTAGATTCAGCCGCAGGAGACACTTTCATGGAAACTACCTTAGGAGAAGCTACCAAACTCCTAGATAATATTATGGTTAATTATTCTCAATGGCACACCGAAAGATCTACTAGTAAAAAAGTGCATGCTATTGAAGAAATTAGTGTTTTGAGTGAAAAGATGGATGAACTTATGAAATTATTTGTTGCTAAGAGTGGTTCTTCTGATCCTAATGATATGCCTTTGTCCACTTTGATTGAAAATAACAATGAATCTTTGGATGTGAATTTTGTTGGTAGAAATAATTTTGGTAACAATGCTTATAGAGGAAATTTTAATCCTAGGCCTTTTCCTAGTAATTCCTCTAATAATTTTGGTAGCTCCTACAACAACTCTTGAAGAGAAATTGCTTAAGATTGATGAATTGGCTAGAAGTGTGGATAAAATTACTCTTGATGTTGATTCTTTGAAACTTAGATCTATCCCACCTAAGCATGATATCAATGAGTCTCTCAAAGCCATGGGAATTTCCATTGATGAATGCAAAGAAAGAACAGCTAGGATGCGTGCTAAAAGAGAGAATTATATTAAAGTGTGTTCTTCTAGTTATCATGGAAATAAAGATGAAGATCTGAAAGTTATTGATGTGTCTCCTATTAGATCCTTGTTTTCTAGTATAAATCTTGATGAAGATAGGATTTGAGATGATTCTGCTTTAAGGTGTCCCAATGATTCGGAGTTTTTAGATCTTGATGCTAAAATTGTTAAAAGTGGGAGTGAAGAGATTAAAACTTTGCATAGTGATGAACCCACTACTTTGGATTTCAAGGGATTCAATTATGATAATTTCTCTTTGATTGATTGTATTTCCTTGTTGCGATCCGTACTAAATTCTCCGCATGCTTATAGTCAAAATAAAGCTTTCACCAAACACATAGTTGATGCTTTGATGCAATCTTAGAAGAAAAACTTGAGTTGGAAGTTTCTATCCCTAGAAAGCTTTATGATGAGTGGGAACCTACTATTAAAATAAAAATAAAAGATCACGAATGCTATGCTTGGTGTGATTTGGGTGCAAGTGTCTCCACTATCCCAAAAACTTTGTGTGATTTGCTAGGGTTCCATGAGCTTGATGATTGTTCTTTAAATTTGCATCTTGCGGGTTCCACTATTAAGAAACCTATGGGAATAAGTAATGATGTTCTTATTGTTTCCGATAGGAATTATGTGCCCATAGATTTCATTGTTCTTGATATAGATTGCAATCCTTCATGTCCTATTATTCTTGGTAGACCTTTCCTTAGAACGATTGGTGCAATTATTGATATGAAGGAAGGAAATATTAGATTCCAATTTCTATTAAGGAAAGGCATGGAACACTTTCCTAGAAAGAAAATCAAATTACCATATGAATTTATTATGAGAGCCACTTATGGATTGCCTTCCAAAGATGGCAATACCTAGATCTATCTTGTACCGTGCCTAGCTAGGGGCGTAAAACGATAACGCTTGTTGGGAGGCAACCCAATTTTATATTTTTTTTGTTTTTGCTGCTGTTAGGGAATAAATATTGCATCTAGCCTCTGTTTAGATGTGGTTTCATGTTTTGTTTAGTGTTTGTGCCAAGTAGAACCATTGGGAAGACTTGTGTGAAGTTTATGTGATCTTGCTGTGAAAAACAGAATCATTAGCGCTCGCTAGAATGGTCGTCAGATTTTACTGTAGTGTGCTATTTAGTTGATTATTTTTGCAGATGATTAATAGACAAATTCCTCACGTTTACCAGTTTAGTTTGAGTTTTTTGGAGTTACAGAAGTATGCGAAACCTGCAGATTACTACAGACTGTTCTGTTTTTGACAGATTCTGTTTTTCGTGTGTTGTATGCTTATTTCAATGCATCTATGAGTAATATTGTGAAGTATGAACCATAGAGAAGTTGGAATACAGTAGGTTTAACACCAATATAAACAAAGAATGAATTCATTGCAGTAGATTTGAGTAGTGATTTGTTTTCTTATACTAACGAAGCTCACGAAATTTTTTGTCTAAGTTTTGTGTTGTGAAGTTTTCAAGTTTTGAGTATTGCTTTGATGGACTATGGAACAAAGAGTAGAAAGGGCCTAAGCTTGGGGATTCCCATGGCACCCCAAGTAAAATTCAAGGAAAATCAAAAGCCTAAGCTTGGGGATGCCGCAGGAAGGCATCCCCTCTTTCGTCTTCATCCATCGCTAACTATACTTCGAGCTATATTTTTATTCACCACATGATATGTGTTTTGCTTGGAGAGTCTTGTATAATTTGAGTATTTTCTTGTTAGTTTGCCACAATCATACTTGCTGTACACACCTATTTGAGAGAGTTAAATATGGCCTAAGAATTGTTAGAACACTCTATGTGCTTCACTTATATCTTTTGAGTTGAATAGTTTTGCTCTAGTGCTTCACTTATATATTTTAGAGCACAGTGGTGATAATATTTTGAAGAAATTGTTGAGCTCTCATGCTTCACTTATATCCTTTTCAGAGTCTATTAAAACAGCATAGCAATGTGTTTAGGCTATAAAACTAGTCTTCACAGGATAGACATCCAATATCAATGTAGTAAAAACTTTCACACCAAGTGCATTGAATATGATGAGATGTTGGATGCTTGATAATTGTTTTGAGATATGAGGATAGTGATATTAGAGTCATGCTAGCTGAGTTATTATGAAATTGATAAATACTTGTGTTAAGGTTAGTGATTCCCGTAGCATGCACGTATGGTGAACCGCTATGTGACGAAGTTAGAGCATGAGGTATTTGTAAAGTGCCAACCTTTGTGTGGAGGTCGGGGGGGCGCGATGGTTAACTCCTACCAACCTCACCCCTAGGAGCATGCATTGATTGCTTTGTTTTGATGACTCGTAGATTTTTGCAATAAGTATATGAGTTCTTATGACTAATGTTGAGTCCATGGATTATACGCACTCTCACCCTTCCACCATTGCTAGCCTCTCTTGTACCGCGCAACTTTCGCCGGTGCCATACTCCCACTATATATCCTTCCTCAAAACAGACACCATATTATTCCTCAAAACAGCCACCATACCTACCTATCATGGCGTTTCCATAGCCATTTCGAGATATATTTCCATGCAACTTTCCACCATTTCGTTCATATGACACGCATCGTATTGTCATATTTCCATTGCATGATCATGTAGTTGACATCGTATTTGTGGCAAGGCCACCATGCATAACTTTTCATACATGTCACTCTCGTTTCATTGCACATCCCGGTACACCGCCGGAGGCATTCATATAGAGTCATACTTTGTTGTAGTATCGAGTTGTAATATCGAGTTGTAATGAATGTGTGATGATCATCATTATTAGAGCATTGTCTCATGGGAGGAAAGGCTAAATCAATAAAGCCCCTCCGCAAAAAAAAGGCCAAAGAAAAAAAGAAAGGCCCAAAAAAAGGAAAAGAAAAAGGGACAATTGCTACTATCTTGTTTACCACACTTGTGCTTCAAAGTAGCACCATGTTCTTCATGAAAGAGAGTCTCATGTTTAGTCACTTTCATATACTGGTGGGAATTTTCATTATAAAACTTGGCTTGTATATTCCAACGATGGGCTTCCTCAAATGCCCTAGGTCTTCGTGAGCAAGCAAGTTGGATGCACACCCACTAGTTTCTTTTGTTGAGCTTTCATACATATTTAGCTCTAGTGCATCCGTTGCATGGCAATCCCTACTCACTCACATTGATATCTATTGATGGGCATCTCCATAGCCCGTTGATACACCTAGTTGATGTGAGACTATCTCCCTCCCTTTTGTCTTCTCCACAACCACCTCTCTATTCCACATAGTGTTATGTCCATGGCTCACGCTCATGTATTGCGTGAAAGTTGAAAGGTTTGAAAGAATAGAGTATGGAAACAAGTGCTTGGCTGAAATCGGGGTTGTGCATGATATGAATATATTGTGTGATGCAGAGGGAGCATAGCCAGACTATATGATTTTGTAGGGATAACTTTCTTTAGCCATGGTATTTCAAGAAGACATGATTGCTTTGTTAGTATGCTTGAAGTATTATTATTTCTTATGTCAACATAGACTTTTATCTTGAATCTTTCATGTGTGAACATTCATGCCACAATTAAGAGAATTACATTGAAAAATTATGTTGGCTAGCATTCCACATCAAAAATTATGTTTTTATCATTTACCTACTCGAGGACGAGCAGGAATTAAGCTTGGGGATGCTTGATACATCTCCAATGTATCTATAATTTTTGATTGTTCCATCCTATTATTTATGATGTGTTGGATGTTTAGTGGGCTTTGTCATACACTTTTATATCATTTTTGGGATTAACCTACTAACCCAAAGGCCCAGTCCAGATTGCTGTTTTTTGCCTGTTTCAGGGTTTTGCAGAAAATAAATATCAAACGGAGTCCAAATGGAATGAAACCTTCGGGAGAGATATTTTTGGAGAAAATCACGCACGGGAGACTTGAGAACCACGTCGGGGGAGCTACGAGGTGCCCACGGGGGTGGGGGCGCGCCCCCCTTCCCAGGGCGCACCCCCTGCCTCGTGGGCCCCTCGTGTGTCCCCCGATGTCCTCCTTCCTCCTATATAAGTCTACGTACCCCGAAACCATCAGCAATAGAGAGAAAACCCTAATTCCACCGATGTAACCTTCTGTTCCCGTGATATCCCATCTTGCAGCCTATTCTAGAGCTCCACCGGAGGGGGGATCCATCACGGAGTGCTTCTACATCATCATCATCGCCCTCACCATGAGTTGTGAGTAGTTTACCACAGACCTTCGGGTCCATAGCTAGTATCTAGATGGCTTCTTCTCTCTCTTTGGATCTCAATACAAAGTTCTCCTCGGTCTTCGAGGAGATCTATTTGATGTAATCTCTTTTTGTGGTGTGTTTGTCGAGATCCGACGAATTGTGGGTTTATGATCAAGATTATCTATGAGAAATATTTGGTTCTTCTCTGAACTCTTTATGTGTGCTCATAGTATCCTTGCAAGTCTCTTCGAATTATTGGTTTGGTTTGGCCTACTAGATCTATAGTTCTTGCAATGGGAGAAGTGCTTGGCTTTGGGTTCAATCTTGTGGTGTCCTTTCCCAGTGACAGTAGGGGCAGCAAGGCACGTATTGTATTGTTGCCATCGAGGATAAAAAGATGGGGTTTATATCATATTGCTTGAGTTTATCCCTCTACATCATGTCATCTTGCTTAAGGTGTTACTCTGTTCTTATGATTTGAATACACTAGATGCATGATGGATAGCGGTCGATGTGTGGACTAATAGTAGTAGATGCAGGCAGGAGTTGGTCTACTTGTCTTGGACGTGATGCCTATATACAATGATCATGCCTAGATAGTCTCATAATTATTCGCTTTTCTATCAGTTGCTCGACAGTAATTTGTTTACCCGCCGTAGAATATCGCTATCATGAGAGAAGTCACTAGAGAACACTATGGCCCCCGGGTCTATTCTCAACACATCAATCTACATCTACTTTACTTTTTCTGATTTTACTTTTTGTTCTTATAAACAAAAATACCAAAAATATAAACTATCATCTCTATCAGATCTCACTTTTGTAAGTGACTGTAAAGGGATTGACAACCCCTTATCGCGTTGGCTGCGAAGTTCTTATTTATCTGTGCAGGTGCGAGGGACTCGCGCGTGGTCTCCTACTGGATTGATACCTTGGTTCTCAAAAACTGAGGAAAATACTTACGCTACTGTGCTGCATCTCCCTTTCCTATTCGAGGGAATACAACGCAAGCTCGAGAGGTAGCAAGGGGGGCTCGCCCCCCTTTCCTTCTCCTCTTCCATCTCCTTCCTTCCCCCTTCCTCCTCCTAGTTGGACTAGGAAAGGAGGAGTCCTACTCCTACTAGGAGGAGGACTCCTCCCTCTCCTTGGCACGCCTAGGGCCGGCCGGCCTTCCCCCTTGCTCCTTTATATACAGGGGCAGGGGGCACCCTAGAACACACAAGCAACATTGTTTTAGCCGTGTGCGCTGCCCCCCTCCACAGAAACACACCTCGATCATATCGTTGCAGTGCTTAGGCGAAGCCTTGCGCTGGTAACTTCACCATCCCGGTGCCCACGCCGTCGTGCTGACGAAACTCTCCCGTGAAGCTCAACTGGATCATGAGCTCGTGGGATGTCATCGAGCTGAATGTGTGCTGAATGCGGAGGTGCCGTACGTTCGGTGCTTGGAACGGTTGGATCGTGAAGACGTCCGACTACATCAATCGCGTCACTAGACGCTTCCGTTTTCGGTCTACGAGGGTACGCACACTCTTCCCTTTCGTTGCTATGCTTCTAGTAGATCGATCTTGCGTTATCGTTGGAATTTTTTTGAAATACTACATTCCCAAACACAAAGGAAACTGTTGGGTAGACCTTCTATCACATATCAGAAGGCAAGATATTCGTTGCCAAGAATGGATCCTTTCTAGAGAAGGAGTTTCTCTCGAAATAAGTGAGTGGGAGGAAAGTAGAACTTGATGATGTAATAGTACCTTCTCCGGAATTGGAAAGTAGTACATCATAGAAACTAGTTCGACTGATTCCTACACCAATCAGCGAGGAAGCTAATGATGATGATCATGAAACTTCAGATCAAGTTACTACCGAACCTCGTAGGTCAACCATAATACGTTTTGCGCTAGAGTGGTACAGTAACCCAGTTCTGGAAGTCATGTTACTAGACCATGATGAACCTACGAACTATGAGGAAGCGATGATGAGCCTGGATTCCGCAAAATGGCTTGAGGCCATGAAATATGAGATGGGACCCATGTATGAGAACAAAGTGTGGACTTTGGTTGACTTTCCCGATGATCGGCAAGCCATTGAAAATAAATGGATCTTTAAGAGGAAGATAGACGCCGATGGTAATGTTATTGTCTACAAAGCTCGACTTGTTGCGAAAGGTTTTCGACAAGTTCAAGGAGTTGACTACGATGAGACTTCTCACCCGTAGCGATGCTTAAATCTGTACGAATCATGTTAGCAATTGCCGCATTTTATGATTATGAAATCTAGCAAATGGATGTCAAAACTGCATTCCTTAATGGATACCTCAAAGAGGAGTTGTATATGATGCAACCATAAGGTTTTGTCGATCCTAAAGGTGCTAACAAAGTGTGCAAGCTCCAGTGATCCATCTATGGACTAGTGCAAGAATCTCGGAGTTGGAATATATGCTTTGATGAGGTGATCAAAGCATGTGGATTTATACAGACTTTTGGAGAAGCATGTATTTACAAGAAAGTGAGTGGGAGCTATGTAGCATTTCTGATATTATATGTGGATGACATATTGTTGATTGGAAATGATATAGAAATTCTAGACGACATAAAAGGATACTTGAATAAGAATTTTTTAATGAAAGACCTCGGTGAAGCTGCTTATATATTGGGCATCAAGATCTATAGAGATAGATCAAGACGCTTAATTGGACTTTCACAAAGCAGATACCTTGATAAAGATTTGAAGAAGTTAAAAATGGATCAGTTAAAGAAAGGGTTCTTGCCTGTGTTACAAGGTATGAAGTTGAGTAAGACTCAATGCCCGACCACTGCAGAAGATAGAGAGAAAATGAAAGTCATTCACTATGCCTTAGCCATAGGATATATCATGTATGCAATGCTGTGTACCAGACCTGATGTGTGCCTTGCTATAAGTTTAGCAGGGAGGTACCAAAGTAATCCAGGAGTGGATCACTAGACATCAGTCAAGAACATCCTGGAGTACTTGAAAAGGACAAAGGATATGTTTCTCGTTTATGGAGGTGACAAAGAGCTCGTCGTAAATGGTTACGTCGATTCAAGCTTTGACACTGATCCGAATGACTATAAGTCACAAACCTGATATGTATTTTTATTGAACGGTGGAGTTTTCAGTTGGTGCAGTTCCAAGCAGAGCGTCGTGGCGGGATCTATGTGTGAAGCGGAGTACATAGCTGCTTCGGAAGCAGCAAATGAAGGAGTTCATATCTGATCTAGGTGTAATACCTAGTGCATCGGGTCCAATGAAAATCTTTTGTGACAACACTTGAGCAATAGCCTTGGCGAAGGAATCCAGGTTCCACAAGAGAACCAAGCACATCAAGAGATGCTTCAATTCCATCCGCGATCAAGTCAAGGAGGGAGACATAAAAACTTGCAAGATACATATGGATCTGAATGTCGCAGACCCGTTGACTAAGCCTCTTCCACGAGAAAAACATGATGATCACCAAGACTCCATGGGTGTTAGAATCATTACTATGTAATCTAGATTATTAACTCTAGTTCAAGTGGGAGACTAAAGTAAATATGCCCTAGAGGCAATAATAAAGTTCTTATTTGTATTTACTTATACCATGATAAATGTTTATTATTCATGCAAGAATTGTATTAACCGGAAACTTAGTACATGTGTGAATACATAGACAAAACAGAGTGTCCCTAGTATGCCTCTACTTGACTAGCTCATTGATCAAAGATGGTTATGTTTCCTAACCATAGACATGAGTTGTCATTTGATCAACGGGATCACAGCATTAGGAGAATGATGTGGTGGACAAGACCCATCAGTTAGCTTAGCAACTTGATCGTTTAGTTTTACTGCTATTGCTTTCTTCATGACTTATACATGTTCCTATGACTATGAGATTATGCAACTCCCGAATACCGGAGGAACACCTTGTGTGCTATCAAACGTCACAACGTAACTGGGTGATTATAAAGATGCTCTACATGTGTCTCCGAAGGTGTTTGTGGTGTTGGCATAGATGTAGAATAGGATTTGTCACTCCGAGTGTCGGAGAGGTATCTCTGGGCCCTCTCGGTAATACACCTCATAATAAGCCTTGCAAGCAAATGACTAATGAGTTAGTCACGAGATGATGTATTACGGAACGAGTAAATAGACTTTCCGGCAACGAGATTGAACTAGGTATGATGATACCGACGATCGAATCTCGGGCAAGTAACATACCGATGACAAAAGGAACAACGTATGTTGTTATGCGGTTTGACCGATAAAGATCTTCGTAGAATATGTAGGAACCAATATGAGCATCCAGGTTCAGCTATTGGTTATTGATCGGAGATGATTCTCGGTCATGTCTACATAGTTCTAGAACCCGTAGGGTCCGCACGCTTAACGTTCGATGATGATCGGTATTATGAGTTTATGTGTTTTTGATGTACCGAAGATAGTTCGGAGTCCCGGATGTGATCACGGATAGGACGAGGAGTCTCGAAATGGTCGAGACATAAAGATTGATATATTGGACGGCTATATTCGGACACCGGAAATGTTTCGGGTGATTTCGAAGAAAACCGGAGTGCTGGAGGGTTACCGGACCCCCCCCCCCAAGGAGAACTAATGGGCCACATGGGCCTTAGTGGAGAGAGAGAGAGAGGGCGAGCCAGGGCAGGCCGCGCGCTCCCTCCCCCTCTGGTCCGAATTGGACTAGGGAAAGGGGGCGATGCCTGCCTTTCCTTCTCCCCCTCCTCCTTCCTTTCCCCCTCCTACTAGGAGGAGGACTCCTCCTCTCCCCGCGCGCCACAAGGGCCGGCCAACCTCCCCCTTGATCCTTTATATACGGGGGCAGGGGGCACCCTAGGAGACACAAGTTAACATCAGTTTTAGCCGTATGCGGTGCCCCCTCCACAAATACACACCTCGATCATATCGTTGCAGTGCTTAGGCGAAGCCCTGTGTCGGTAGCTTCATCATCACAGTCACCACGCCGTCGTGCTAACGAAACTCTCTCGTGACGCTCAACTAGATCAAGAGCTCGTGGTACGTCATCGAGCTGAACATGTGCTGAACGCGGAGGTGCCGTACGTTGGGTGCTTGTATCGGTTGGATCGTGAAGACGTTTGACTACATCAACCGCGTCACTAGACGCTTCCGCTTTCGGTCTACGAGGGTACGTATACACACTATCCCCACTCATTGCTATAATTATCCTAGATAGATCTTGCGTGATCGTAGGAATTTTTTTGAAATACTACGTTCCCCATCAATAGTTTGGTATGGTCAAGCATTCCTTCCATATTTATTCATTTGTCCTTGCTGAGGATGCTTTAGCCCCACTAGAATTATGCAATGTGATTCTTGAAATCATCGATCTTTTGCCTTGTCATAGTGGCCATGTGTTTCATCTCCATCATCTCTGCATACACCCTACTCAGGCATTCCTGAGTGTGACGAGGTCTTGCTTCAAGTATGTCTCCAATCTAAGATATGGCCTCCGTAGCAGCTTCACAAACAGAATCGAAGAATGTTGTTCGTGGTACTCGAGAGATAAAAAAGTATTGACCCTTAGTTTTTGGGAAAACTCCTTTCACACGGTGGAGGTGTACCTCCACGTACCAAAGTTCAACTCCATTCTCCATGAAGGGATAACCCTTGTAGACTGCATCTCCTTCAAGGTGAATATGCTTCATCATGTCCTTCAGGATCTTTGGGTAATCATGATCGCTAGTCAGGGTCATGACCGTTTCTGGTCCCTTGAGAAAAGACTCGTAAAGGGTTGTCATCTGTAGGTATAAGGTAGAAGGGGTACTCAGGATAATGTGTGTATTTCCTTGTGTGAATTGTGGTTGTTTGTCCGAGAAAGGTTTGGGGTCAGCTTGTCCATGGGTTCAAGATTTTAGTCTGGGTGAGATAGCAAGAGAGGCACTCACAATCATCCAACAACTCATAACATTTCATATGAGATTCCAAACATACCAACTTCTATTGCTTCACGAACTATTACAATGTCCTTTCCTTCACTCAACTCAACATCCCAATGAAAAAGTGTATTCCACATTTATTTACATGCTTTACTCCAATATCAAGATCTCAACTACTCTGCTTAATCTTTCCTCGGGTCTGAACCTTCTCTGGCAAAATGCCACACTTCCATGCAGCGTAAACAAATGACATTAGACAAATCTAGGGACTTCATGGTGACTATCTTGGTTCCCTGGGTCTTGGCTTCCTTGCGGGCGAGTTGCTAGCGTAATGACCTAAATCCTTGCACGTGTCACATGTGATGTGACTCAGGTCCCTTTTCATAGAAATTGGGTTGTTCTGGGGACTCATGCTCTTTCTCTTCCTCGACTTCTTCATTCCGACCAGGGCTTCTATTTCCCGTGGGTCATACTCAAATTCCACTGTCGGAAATTCTACTAGATACTCCCTTGAACAATGCTGGGAAATGTGTCCTTCTCCACACGAATAGCATGACTTGGTGCAAAGTTTAATTAGGTCTTCTTTGTGTGTGCCCTCCACATCTTCCTTCATCACAGGTTCTTCTAAAATTTCCACGAGGGCTTCTTTTATTGCTTCTTTCTTCTGCTGGATAGTTCGTTGTACCATGGGGTAAATGTGACACTAAGCAGGTAGTGGGTAGTTCCTTCACACAAGAAACAAGTAATCTACCTGGTTGGGCATTCTTCAGCTGGGTGACTTTCTTCACAATGAGGGCATTCATCCTTGTGCTCCTCCTGGGTGTGTCCTATTTCTCCACAAATCCTACAGGCACAAGGTTTCTCCTTCACGTTTTCACTACACTTTCGGATGAGACAGGATATTAACAGAGTCTTCTTGAATTCCTCCCAACTTTTTGCTCCATTACATCCTTGTATGACTTGATGCATTTTCCACCATGTTGCAGCACTTTTTGTAAAGTACTGAAGAGCGTATTGAACCTCATACTTCCTTGCATTTAAATTTTTCCTGAAGCGATCGTCAATGTTTTGTATCGATAGCTCTGCCTCTGGCTGGGTCATCGGTCCAGAGAATACAAGTCTATCTTCGTTCATCCTCTTTTGGGTCCAAGGGTTTTGCGATGAGATTCGGGAGATGGAGAGAGATACACTCAATACAAACAATAGTTTTTGAAGAGATGGGTTTTATTTTGTGGCCGTCGAAAAACATCAAACAAATGACGGCTCACAGTCGTCGCATCTAACGTAAGTACATAACAGGGGTTTGGTCTTCTAAAGGTCAATATCTCTTCAAGGACGTCAACTCTTCAAATCTTCGGAGTATCCATTGTTGTAGCTTCAACACTTCTAACGCATGGTGAAATCATCTTTACTCCGAAGTGGTCAAAATGGAAAAGGTATTGTCTAACTATTTAAGGTAAAAGGGAAGATTTAACAAAGCTCGGAAAAGAAGAGAGGTAAAGAATCTTTTCGAAAATAAAGTTTTAGAGAAATCCTTTCCTATGGGCTTGCTAGTTTCTAGGGTCACGTCCTACAGTCAACATGTGCTTTGATACCATCTTGTAGCGACCCGTCCCGAATGGGTCGAAGTCTCTGTGCTTAAGTGTCATCCCTAATTCGGTATGCTGACACACAAAGTGCTCGAGGATTTATAATAGAGGTAAATCACATGTATAAAGTAACGTAAATACTATTACCTCGACCCACATAGCCGAAGTAACAACAAGGTTGTGGAGTGCCTTCAACACAAACGGCAAAGTTGAGTGTAGACATCGCAACCCTAACGTATCACTTACTCGTCGGATAATTCGTGCAACATGAGACGTTGCAGCCGTGTAGGTCAGTATGTTGAATGTACTGGCAAATTCACACCATAGAATAATGACGAACAATGTCTATCTCTATATGCATATTTGGCGGGTGGAGGCTGTAAGGTTTATTTTTGCATAAAGCTAGTTTTCCCATCAACAAAGGAATAAATTTTATTTGCTACTCAGTTGAATTAATCAATATTGAGAATGGTTCCTCCATCTCAATCCGAAAATCACCAAAGTCATTAGTAACCCAACAAGTTAATTAAATAGAGTGATGAGATCAACAAATAATCCACTTCTAGATACTCAAGATGTCCATAATCGTGGACACGGCTAATCATGATTAGTTTGTAAAATCTGCAGAGGTTTGTGCACTTTTCCCCACAAGACTCGATCTCCTCCGTTGGATTCCTCGCACTGCGTGATGTTTGAGAACCGGATGATTGAGACATAGTCTTTCCGAAGAGGTCCCCTTAACCGATAGATAGGCCGGTACACCTACAATCCCCCTACATCTGCTAGCCCATCATGGAAAGGTTTCCCACAACTTAGTCAACTATGCCAGAGCCCATAATGGCTTGTGGGTGCGCATGGAAGTTTCTAGGCATGAAATATCATATGATCCCTTTGAGCCCGGGTGGCATTCTATAGGGTGATCACACGGGTCCTCCGGGATCCCCTAGGGCAAACACTGGTTACTCCAGGTGCCCAGGTATGACGCCCCCGATTTGTCTGTACACTAATCATGCACGCAAATGTGTACAACCAAGATCAGGGACTCACTGGTAGATATCACAACACAACTCTAAAAGTAAAATAAGTCATACAAGCTTCATATTACAAGCCAGGGGCCTCGAGGGCTCGAATACAAGTGCTCGATCATATACGAGTCAGCAGAAGCAACAAATGTCTGAGTACACACATAAAGGTAAACAAGGTGCCATAAGATGGCTAGCATAAACTGGGATACAAATCGAAAGAGGAGCAGGCCTCCTGCCTGGGATCCTCCTAAACTACTCCTGGTCATCGTCGGCAGACTCCACATAGTAGTAGGCGCCTCCGGTGTGGTAGGAGTCGTCGTAGGTGGCGTCTGGCTCCTGGGCTTCACCATCTGGTTGCATCATCCTAGAAGAAGGAACAGAAGAGGGAAAAGGGGGAGCAAAGCAACCGTGAGTACTCATCCATAGTACTCGCAAGCAAGGATCTATACTACATATGCAATGGTAACAATGATATGGGTAGTATCTGTGGACTGAACTGCAGAAAGCTAGAATAAGAGGGGGATATCTAATCCAATCGAAGACTACGCTTCTGGCAGCCTCCATCTTGCAGCAGTAGAAAAGAATAGATGGTAAGTTCACCAAGCAGCATCGAATAGCATAATCCTACTCGGCGATCCTCCCGCACATCACCATGCGAGAGAGCAACCACCGAGTTATATCTGGAACTCATCTGGGTGTGTTTTATCAAGTATCCGATTCTAGTTGTCATGAGGTCGGAATACAACTCTGGGTCATCCTTTTACCGAGGGACACGGCTATTCGAATAGATTAACTTCCCTGCAGGGGTGCACCACATAACCCAGCATGCTCGATCCCATTTGGCCGGACACACTTTCCCAGGTCATGCCCGGCCTCGGAAGATCAACATGTCGCGGCCCTACCTAAGCACAGTAGAGAGGTTAGCACGCCGGTCGAAGTCCTAAGCGCGCAGGGGTCCGGGCCCATCGCCCATTGCACAACTACACGTTGCGTACGCGGCCGGTGAGCGGACCTAGCAACATCTATTACTAAGGAAGTTACGTTACGCGGTCCAACCCGGCGCGCGCCGCTAAGTCGCTGACGTCAAGAAGGCTTCGGCTGATACCACGACGTCGAGAGCCCATAACTATTCCCACGTAGCTGGTTAGTGCGTATAGGCCAGCGGCCAGACTCGGATCAAATATCCAAACTCGTTAAGCGTGTTATTATGAAATAACCGTGGACAACGACCAGGGCCAGGCCACCTCTCGACTGGGTGTCTCAACCTGCCATGTCGCTCCGCCACAAAGATCCACACAGAGGGCCGTCGGGAAAGTATGTCCTTTCAGCCCCCAATCCGTGAATCAACCAGGGGTACTCAACGAGCCGACCCGAATTTAGTCACAACATCATGTATAAGTGTATGTAGTATATACACGTGATCACTCCCAAGTGATCACGGCCCGAATGAATAGCAGGGCAGACGGACAAGGGTGTAGGGCCACTGATGGAATACTAGCATCCTATACTAAGCATTTAGGATTGCAGGTAAATGTGTCAATAGTTCTAGCAACAATGACAGGCTATGCAGCAGAATAGGATTATCGAAAGCAGTAACATGCTACACTACTCTAATGCAAGAAGTAGAGAGAAGAATAGGCGATATCAGGTTGATCAGGGGGGGGGCTTGCCTGGAAGCTCGGCAGCAAGGGTGGGGTCGTCAACACCGTAGTCGATCGGGGCAGTAGCAGTGTCAGTCTCGTAGTCTACTGGAGAGAAGAGGGGGAAGAAACAATGAATACAATGCAAACAGATGCATGGCGATGCATGACATGACATGTAACGGTGCTAGGTGTGTCCTAACGCAGTACTGGGTGATACTGGCGAAGGGGGGAAACATCCGGGAAAGTATTCCTGGTGTTTCGCGTTTTCGGGCGGATGAAACGAAGGGGGAAAGTTGCAGGTTCGGTATGCTAGGGACGTGTGGTTGACGAACGGTCTGCGTATTTGGATTCGTCTCGAAATTCTGAGCAACTTTCACCTATAAAGTATTTTCATCCGAGTTACGGATTATTTTATATTAATTTTTAAAGTTTTAAATCATTTTCTAATTTATTAACTATTAAATAAACCAACATTATCCAGAATAGTGTATGATGAGCATGACGTCAGCAGTCAACACGGGGTTGACTGGGTCAAACTGATGTGTGGGACCCACCTGTCATACACTGTTTAATTTAATTAGGATTTAGCTAATCTAATTACTGTTTAGTTAAACTAACTAGTTAATTAGATTAATTAAACATGATTAATTAACTTAATTAATTCGCTAATTAATTAATTAATTAATTAATTTTTAATTAATTAATTTTTTGTTCTTTCTTTTTTAAACGTTCTCGGGCCATGGGGCCCCATTGTCATTGGCCCTGGGAGGGCTTAACGGGCGATGGGTCTCGGGCACAGGGCATGGCCACGAGCGCCCGCTGGGGGCGGGCCGGCGCTGGCCTCGGACGAGACCAGCGGCGCGGCCGCCGGGGCGCGGTGGGGGCCAGTCCGGCCGATGGGGGCGAGGCAGGCTCGGTACTGTAGGGCGCGCAGGAGTGTGGGCTCCAGGCGGGATGGGATGGCGGCAGCAGCGGCAAGCACGGCAGCAGGCGAGGCAGGCGGTGCCAGGCAGAGCAGTGGCGGCGGCCGGACGGGCGACGACGAGCGTGGGGCGGAGGGGACGCGGCCTAGCGTAGAGGCAGTGGCAGAGCGGCGGCGGGAGCGGGGCGTAGGCGAGGCGACACACGGCGCGCGTCATGCGGAGGAGCGGCGGTGCGGCCGCGCGAGCGTCGGTGAGCGCGGCACGGGGAGGAGGCTGCTGCGGACGGATGGGCTACGGGGCGAGCGGACGAGCGGCCGCGTCGGCCTGGCGCCGGCGGCCACGACCGGAGCCGGAGCAGGGCGGCGCGGGGAGCGTACGTGTGCGGGACGAGGCGACTGTCGTGTGCGCGTGCGCGAGGGAGACAGGAGGAGGAGAGGGGAGGCGGAGGCCGACGGCCTCACCGATGTTGCAGAGGAGAGGGACGGCGAGGCTCGCTAGAGCCGGCGGGGAGGAGGCGAGGACGATATTCCGGCGACGTGACGGAGGCGCGTCAAGCTCCGAGCGGCGCGGATCCAACGACGGTGTCGAGGACGAAGGGGGGTTTGGCCCCGATCCAGATTGGATCGGGAGGGTGGAGAGACGTGGGAAGTGGGGGGAAGTGTCGGTGGCTGGGCTAGGGTTTGCCCGGGGTAGTGGGTTAAGGGAGTGTGGGTGGGCCTGGTGGCCAGCTGGGCCATTTGGCCTAGTTGGCCAGGGGCCTTTTCTTCTTTCTTTTGTTTTTGTTTAGTTTGTTTTTCTTTTCTTTTATTTATTTCTCTTTTCTGTTTTATTTAGTCTAAGCACTTATGCACTTTGTAAAATTATGTTTTCTCCACTATAATTACCATAGCAATCTTTGTCACACACCGAACATTTTTGTTTTAACGTTTTGAAAACTTTGACTGTTTGCTAAATTTTAATTTTAATTTAGAGTGTTTTGATCTAACACGCGAATACCAACAGTGAACGGGATGACGTGGCATCATTAGCAAAGTTTTACTGTAGCTTAATTATTCGGGTGTTACAATTCTCCTCCACTACAAGAAATCTCATCCCGAGATTTAGGAGGTAGAAGCAAATAGTGCGGGGTATTCTTTGCGAAGACGATCCTCGCGTTCCCAAGTGGCTTCGTCTTCTGAGTGATGCGACCACTGGACTTTGAGGAACTTGATCACCTTCTGACATGTGCGACGTTCAGCTTGGTCGAGAATGCGGACCGGATGCTCTTTATAGGAGAGGTCATGTTGCAACTCGAGCACTTCGTGATCCACTACTCGGACTGGGTCCTTGAAGCAGCGGTGGAGTTGAGATACGTGGAACACATCGTGTACCTGAGAAAGGTTCGGCGGTAGCTCTAGTTGATATGCCACCTTTCCATGCCTTTCAAGAATAGTGAATGGACCAATATAGCGAGGAGCTAATTTGCCCTTGATCCCAAAGCGGTGAGCACCCTTCATTGGTGTAACTAGAAGATAAGCCTTTTCGCCAGGTTGATAGACCATGTCTTGATGATGACGGTCATACTGACTTTTCTGACGTGACTCAGCAGTCTTCAGATTCTCGCGGATGACGCATACTTGCTCTTCAGCGTGTTGAATAATATCCGGACCGAAGAGTGAACATTCCCCAGTTTCTGACCAGTTCAGAGGGGTTCGGCACTTTCGTCCATATAACACTTCGAAGGGAGCCATCTTCAGACTAGCTTGATATCTATTATTATAAGAGAACTCAGCATACGGGAGAGATTCCTCCCATTTCTTGCCTAAGGAAATTACACAAGCTCGAAGCATGTCTTCAAGAACTTGGTTGACACGTTCAACTTGCCCTTGCGACTGAGGATGAAAGGCAGTACTGAATGACAGATGTGTTCCCATAGCTTCTTGGAAACTTGCCCAGAATCTTGAAGTGAATAAACGGCCACGGTCTGAACTGATAACCAGTGGAATACCGTGAAGTGAAACAATTCTGGACATGTAAAGAGTTGCCAACTGACTAGCAGTAATCGTTTCTTTGACTGCCAGAAAATGTGCAACTTTAGAAAGTCGGTCAATGACGACAAGAATTGCATCATTACCTCTCAGCAATTTAGGAAATCAAGTGATGAAGTCCATTTCAACATGGTCCCATTTCCATTCAGGAATAGAGATAGGTTGCAAGGTTCCAGCAGGCTTTTGATGTTCTGCTTTGATACGACGGCAAACGTCACACTCAGCAACATAACGAGAAATGTCTTGCTTCATATTAGACCACCAGAATCTCTAATGAATGTCTTGGTACATCTTGGTACTACCAGGATGAATAGACAGAGGCATATCATGAGCTTCTTTCATAACCCTTGGAGCCATATCCAGGTTTTTCTTCGCACATGGTACCACTAAGCGGCCTTTGAAGTACAAGGCGCCATCATCGGCAATAGTAAAAAATGAGGGCTTTCCCCTTTTGAGATAGCGTTTAATCTTCTCGACTTCAGAGTCATAAAGTTGAATAGTCTTGATATCGCCCACAAGATCTGGTTCGACAGCCAGGGTATTTAGAGAACCCTGAGGAACAACAAGAAGATTCATCTGGCGGGACTCTGAGGGAGGGGTAGCGAGTGCTCCAGGAGGAACAATATGGAGGTTCAGCTTTCTGAATTCTTCAACAAGCGAGGACTGAACCTTGTGAACCTGGAGGTGGTTGCAATATGACTTGCGGCTTAAGGCATCAGCCATCACATTGGCCTTGCCCGGGGTATAGGAAATACCCAAGTCAAAATCTGCTACGGTCTCCATCCATCTCTGCTGACGAAGGTTCAGGTCTGGTTGAGTAAGCAAGTACTTCAGACTTTGGTGGTCGGTGAATATCTCGCAACGATTACCGAGAAGGTAATGTCGCCACTGTTTAAGAGCATATATGACAGCAGCTAGTTCAAGGTCATGAACTGGGTAGTTCTCTTCATGAGGACGCAATTGACGAGAGGCATAGGCAATTACTCTGCGCTCCTGCATTAGGACACAGCCTAATCCTTGACGGGAAGCGTCGTAGTAAATGACGAAGTCCTTCTTAGTATCAGGTGGAGCAAGCACTGGAGCAGAAGTCAGCTTGTCCTTGAGTGCCTGAAAACTTTCCTGGCATTTGTCTGTCCACTCGAACATGACGCCTTTGTGAAGTAGACCGGTCAGTGGCTTGGCGATCTTGGAGAAGTTCTCGACGAATCAACGGCAATAGCTGGCGAGACCGAGAAAACTTCGGACTTGCTTGACGTTCTTCGGAGGAGTCCAATCGAGAATGGCCAGAACTCATTCGGGGTTGACGGCAATACCATCCTTGGAGATGACATGCCCAAGATAGGTTACTTCAGGAAGCCAAAATTCACACTTGGAATATTTAGCATACAATTGATGCTCTCGAAGCTTTTCCAGCACAAGGCAAAGATGTTCAACATGTTCTTCCTTATTCTTGGAAAATACAAGGATATCATCCAGATAAACCACGACGAATTTGTCGAGGTATTCCATGAATATGTAATTCATCAGGCGAGAGAATGTAGCTGGAGCATTTGTCAAGCCGAATGACATGATGGTGTACTCGAATGAACCATATCGAGTCACGAAGGCGGCCTTTGGGATATCCTCTTCACGAACACGGATCTGGTGGTAACCCAACCTCAAGTTGAGTTTAGAGAATACTGATGAACCAGCTAGTTGATCATACAGATCATTGATCCGAGGAAGCGGATATTTGTTCTGAATAGTTGCTTGGCTGATAGGACGGTAATCTTGGACCAATCGGTTTGTCCCATCCTTCTTCCTGACAAAGAGGGAAGGTGCTCCCCAAGGAGAGCTACTCGGGCGAATGAAACCAATAGCTAGAGATTTGTCGATTTCCTCCTTAAGCTCAGTGAGTTCATGAGGCGGCATCTTGTAGGGTCGTTTGGCTATAGGAGTGGTGCCTGGTTTCAAGTCGATGATAAACTCGACAGCTCTAGCAGGGGGAATCCTTGGAAGTTCCTCGGGAAAGACGTCCTGGAACTCGCGTACAATGGGAATTTTTTCGATGCCCTCGAGTGGTGAAGCGTTCAATGCATTCAATGCATAAAGACGTGCTTCAGCATTTTGAACCAGATGAGCGTTGTAGCTTATTATTTCATTGGAAGGGTGTAGCAGATGGACTGTCTTGGTGGCGCAAACTATAGAAGCAGTATGCGCTTTTAGACAATCCATTCCCAGAATGAGGTCGATGTTGGATGACTTCAGGATAATGGGAGAGGCATAGAACTCCAACCCTTTGATTTCAACGGGAACGTCGTGACAACCCACAGAGGTTTTACATTGGCCGGCAGGGGTTTTTACCACTACCGAAGTGTTCATTTCTGCACATCTATTGTCGTGCTTATATGCAAAATCTTCTGACATAAATGAATGCGATGCTCCTGAATCAAATAAAACAGATGCATGTACTGAATTAACAAGGAGAGTACCCATCATAGTAGCAGGTTGGTCTTGAGCTTCATTGAGATCAACGTGGTTGGCCTGAGCACGACCATAAGGCTTGGCATTGTTGTTGCGGGGCTGATTGTTCCCACGACCAGCTGTAGGCAGTGCAAGCTGTTTCTGATTCTGGAAGCAGATCCTGGCAAGGTGCCCTGGCTGACCACACTTGTAGCACAGACCATCATTAGGGGCAGAAGCAGGAGCTGGGAGTGGTGCAGTTGGAAGTCTTGGCTGCCTAGGTGGTGGAGGCAGACGAGGTGCAACATAGGACGGCCTTGGAGTAGGTGCAGCTGGACGGTACACATTGTTGGGAATCCAGACCCTACGCTTCTGTGAGGGAGGGCCCGAGGATGAGCCCGGTTCACGGTTGCGCCTAAGAGAGCCCTGGTGTTCCTGCAGACCAGTTTCAACCTGGATGGCTTTGTTCACCAAGGTGGTGAAATCTCCAAAGTCATGCACAAGGAGTGCGAGCTTGATGTCAGCATGAAGTCCGTCACGGAACTTTTCCTGTTTGCGAGCATCAGTGGCAATGTCTTCTTCAGCATAGCGGGATAAGTCCATAAACTCCCGCTGATAAGCGTCCACGGTCTTGTTGCCCTGGGTGAGGTTGCGGAACTCACGCTTGTTCCTATCCATGATTCCCTGAGGAATGAAGCGGGCACGAAAGGCAGCTTGGAATTCCGGCCAAGTGATGATTGTTCCAGCAGGCAGTGTACCCCTGTGGCTATCCCACCATTGAGCAGCGGGACCCTTCAGATAGTATGCCGCAAAGGTGATGGAGCCAGTCATGGAGCCAGTCATCAGCATCAAGAGGCTGAGTTGAGCTGCGGTAGACGGATGGGTTGAGGCGAGCAAAGTCATTCAGTGTCATGGCGCCATGCTGCTGATCCATGTTGGGGCGAGGGAACTGAGCCATGACAGTCTCCATGAACTTGCGGTTCAGCTCAAACTGTTGGATCATACCGGGCATGTATTCAGGTGGTGGTGGGGCGTTGCCACCACGACCACGGCCAGCTGGTCTAACCATCCTGCTAATATATAACAGGGGTAGTTCAGCATTGAGAAATTTTGAAACACAAGAATCATTCATGAATGAAACATGCATAATGAAAGGAGAACGTAAAATACCACATAGTAGTCGGCATATATTACAAAAGGGTGCAAGCATAGAGTTCAGTACACAGAGTTCAGTACATAGACTAAGGACATCATAGGCGGCACGCAGGATCGTGGCGAATACATCTAGTACTAATAAGTAAGACTACATCAGTCCCAGGCGGAACTGTGGAGGTAGAGGTAGTCTGGCAGCTGGTAGTGCTGCACCGAAAAGTCCTCCACGCCAACAACCTGGGGGACTTGAATACTCTGGTGTAAAACCCGGCGTTCAGGTGGCAACAGAGGACCAAGTGCGCGAGCGTAGCCTCCCACATTTGGCCAACCGACACCAGGAGGCATCATGGTCCTAGCTGGGTAGATCACGGTAGGCGGCAGCTGTCTAGATAGGACAAAGGGGTGCAACAGCGTCAAGGCGCGGTACAGGTGCTGACGGGTGGTGTACAACTCGTGGCGAAGAGCTCGGTTAGCTCGATCCATCCCATCAGCATGCCGAACAAGGTTCTGATGATGGAAGGGCTCTTGGGTGAGAGTGGAGTAGGTAGCAGTGTAGTATCCCCCCGCTCCATCGTCGCAGGCGATAGCAACGTGCCTGAAAGGGGAAGTGTCCAACGCCCGATACTCTCCACGAAGGCGTGTCAGAGCGGCGTAAGCAGCATCGTGAACTGCCATATCGATGGTCACTCCAACACCATGAGCGGTGTGCAACACAGTAGAGGAGTCATTTGCACGAGAGTAGAGGCGGACGGTGGCATGATACTACACCTGGTTAAAGTCCTGGTACTGCTCGTACACGGTATACTCAGGGTGCCAGCGATAACCAGATAGGTCATCATCTCAGCTAGCACAGCGGGTGATCCCGAGGCTCCAATGGCCTGCGTGTGGCGCACGACCTGCCTCGTGGGTTCCATCTGAAAACAAAGATGTTTCAAAGGAGTCAAATGGTAGTGTGGGGGATTATGGAAAATACTATTCTAAGCAATAACTATGGCTTATCCAACTTTGGGGTGAGGGGTCTCGGGATCCTAATTTTAGAGTTAGTAAAATCGTTTTAACCCGAATAGGAGAGTGTTCAGAGTCCCGTAGTAAAGATCGAGGAGTAAAAGAACCTAGTACCACCCAAATGGCGACGTGGGCCCATAAGCCGCACAGCCATGTTAGTAAAAGTTTTGCAGTGTCTAGACTCGACTTCGGTCAAGGAGTGTGGAAGGGGGATTCCTACAAGCAGTAGGCTCTGATACCAACTTGTGACCCCCCTCCCCCGATTTGTTTGTACACTAATCATGCACGCAAATGTGTACGACCAAGATCAGGGACTCACTGGTAGATATCACAACACAACTCTAAAAGTAAAATAAGTCATACAAGCTTCATATTACAAGCCAGGGGCCTCGAGGGCTCGAATACAAGGGATCGATCATAGACGAGTCAGCGGAAGCAACAAATATCTGAGTACAGACATAAAGGTAAACAAGGTGCCATAAGATGGCTAGCACAAAATGGGATACAAATCGAAAGAGGAAGGGGCCTCCTGCCTGGGATCCTCCTAAACTACTCCTGGTCGTCGTCGGCAGACTGCACATAGTAGTAGGCGCCTCCGGTGTAGTAGGAGTCATCGTAGATGGCGTTTGGCTCCTGGGCTCCACCATCTGGTTGCATCATCCTAGAAGAATGAACAGAAGGGGGAAAAGGGGGAGCAAAGCAACCGTGAGTACTCATCCAAAGTACTCGCAAGCAAGGGTCTATACTACATATGCAATGGTAACAATGATATGGGTAGTATCTGTGGACTGAACTGCAGAAAGCTAGAATAAGAGGGGGATATCTAATCCAATCGAAGACTACGCTTCTGGCAGCCTCCATCTTGCAGCAGTAGAAGAGAATAGATGGTAAGTTCACCAAGTAACATCAAATAGCATAATCCTACTCGGCGATCCTCCCACACATCACCCTGTGAGAGAGCAACCACCGAGTTATATCTGGAACTCATCTGGGTGTGTTTTATCAAGTATCCGATTCTAGTTGTCATGAGGTCCGAATACAACTCTAGAACATCCTTTTACCGAGGGACACAACTATTCGAATAGATTAACTTCCCTGCAGGGGAGCACCACATAACCCAGCACACTCGATCCCATTTGGCCGGACACACTTTCCCGGGTCATGCCCGGCCTCGGAAGATCAACACGTCGCAGCCCTACCTAAGCACAGTAGAGGAGTCAGCACGCCGGTCGAAGTCCTAAGCGCGCAGGGGTCCGGGACCATCGCCCATTGCACACCTGCACGTTGCGTACGCGGCCGGTGAGCAGACCTAGAAACCTCCATTACTAAAGAAGTTACGTTACGCGGTCCAACCCGGCGCGCACCGCTAAGTCGCTGACGTCAAGAAGGCTTCGGCTGATACCACGACGTCGAGAGCCCATAACTATTCCCACATAACTGGTTAGTGCGTATAGGCCAACGGCCAGACTCAGATCAAATATCCAAACTCGTTAAGCGTGTTATTAGGAAATAACCACGGACAACGACCAGGGCCAGGCCACCTCTCGACTGGGTGTCTCAACCTGCCCTGTTGCTCCGCCACAAAGATCCACATAGAGGGCTGTCGGGAAAGTATGTCCTTTCAGCCCCCAATCCGTGAATCAACCGCGGGTACTCAACGAGCCGACCCGACTTTAGTCACAACATCATGTATAAGTGTATGTAGTATATACACGTGATTACTCCCAAGTGATCACGGCCCCAATGAATAGCAGGGCAGACGGACAAGGGTGTAGGGCCACTGATGGAATACTAGCATCCTATACTAAGCATTTAGGATTACAGGTAAAGGTGTCAACAGTTGTAGCAACAATGACAGGCTATGCAGCAGAATAGGATTATCGAAAGCAGTAACATGCTACACTACTCTAATGCAAGCAGTAGAGAGAAGAATGGGCTCTATCAGGTTGATCAAGGGGGGGCTTGCCTGGAAGCTCGGCAGCAAGGGTGGGGTCGTCAACACCGTAGTCGATCGGGGCAGCAGCAGCGTCGGTCTCGTAGTCTACCGGAGAGAAGAGGGGGAAGAAACAATGAATACAATGCAAACTGATGCATGGCGATGCATGACATTACATGTAACGGTGCTAGGTGTGTCCTAACGTAGTACCGGGTGATACTAGCGAAGGGGGGAAACATCCGGGAAAGTATTCTCGGTGTTTCACGTTTTCGGGCGGATGAAACGGAGGGGGAAAGTTGCAGGTTCGGTATGCTAGGGATGTGTGGTTGACGAACGGTTTGCGTATTCGGATTCGTCTCAAATTCTGAGCAACTTTCATATATAAAGTATTTTCATCCGAGTTACGGATTATTTTATATTAATTTTAAAGTTTTAAATAATTTTCTAATTTATTAATTATTAAATAAACCAACATTATCCAGAATAGTGTATGTTGATGCTGACGTCGTCAGCATGACGTCAGCAGTCAACAGGGGGTTGACTGGGTCAAACTTGCGTGTGGGCCCATCTGTCATACACTGTTTAGTTTAATTGGGATTTAGCTAATCTAATTACTATTTAGTTAAACTAACTAGTTAATTAGATTAATTAAACATGATTAATTAACTTAATTAATTCGCTAATTAATCAATTAATTAATTAATAATTTAATTAATTAATTTTTTTGTTCTTTTTTTTTAACGTTGAGGGGCCATGGGGCCCCATTGTCATTGGCCCTGGGAGGGCTTAACGGGCGATGGGTATCGGGCACAGGGCATGGCTACGAGCGCCCGCTGGGGGCGGGCCGGCGCTGTCCTCGGGCGAGACCAGCGGCGCGGCCGCCGGGGCGCGGCGGGGGCCAGTACGGCCGGTGGCGGCGAGGCAGGCTGGGTACGGCGGGGCGCACAGGAGCGCGGGCTCCAGGCGGGCTGGGATGGCGGCAGCAGCGGCAAGCACGGCAGCAGGCGAGGCAGGCGGTGCCAGGCGGGGCAGTGGCGGCGGCCGGACGGGCGACGACGAGCGTGGGGCGGAGGAGACGCGGCCTGTCGCAGAGGCAGTGGCAGGGCGGCGGCGGGATCGGGCCGTAGGCAAGGCGACGCACGGCGGGCGCCGTGCGGAGCAGCGGCGGTGCGGCCGCGCGAGCGTCGGTGAGCACGGCACGGGGGGGGAGGCTGCTGCGGACTGAGGGGCTACGGGGCGAGCGGCCGCAGCGGCCTGGCGCCGGTGGCCACGGCCGGGGCCGGAGCAGGGCGGAGCGGGGAGCGTACGTGTGCGGGACGAGGCGACTGTCGTGTGCGCGTGCGCGAGGGAGACAGGAGGAAGAGAGGGGATGCGGAGGCCGACGGCCTCACCGACGTTGCAGAGGAGAGGGGCGGCGAGGCTCGGTGGAGCCGGCGGGGAGGAGGCGAGGACGACCTTCCAGCGACGTGACGAAGGCGCGTCGAGCTCCGAGTGACGGCGTCGGGGACGAAGGGGGCTTTGGCCCCGATCCAGATTAGATCGGGAGGGGGAGAGACGTGGGAAGTGGGGGAAAGTGTCGGTGGCTGGGCTAGGGTTTGCCCGGGATAGTGGGTTAAGGGAGTGGGGGTGGGCCTGGTGGCCAGCTGGGCCATTTGGCCTAGTTGGCCAGGGGCCTTTTCTTCTTTCTTTTGTTTTTGTTTAGTTTGTTTTTCTTTTCTTTTATTTATTTATCTTTTCTGTTTTATTTAGTTTCAAGCACTTAGGCACTTTGTAAAATTATGTTTTCTCCACTATAATTACCATAGCAATCTTTGTCACACACCAAACATTTTTGTTTTAACGTTTTGAAAACTTTGACTGTTTGCTAAATTTAAATTTAAATTTAGAGTGTTTTGATCTAACACGCGAATACCAACAGTGAACGGGATGACGTGGCATCATTAGCGAAGTTTTACTGTAGCTTAATTATCCGGGCGTTACACCGAGCAAGCCACTGGTTTCTCGAGGGTGCCCCCAACCATTCCACCCATATGTGTGTTAAAGTTGTCACCTTAAAGTTTCCCTTAGTTAAATATCTCTCTCACAACTTTCATGAATCGCACATACCAATCCACGTCTACGCATGGCTAACTAAAGTAGCAAAGCGTATATTCTTGGGGTGTTTCGAGGATCATAGGTTCCTACCCCATGAACTACATAGCATAACCACATGTTCCCAACTCCTACTAATGCAAATATTTGAGGATAGAACTAATGCAATAAAACTGGGTATTGAAGAGTATGATCAAAGTGTGAACTTGCCTTAGACTGTTGATGTAGATTCTTCTCACTCATAACTCTGGATTGATCTACTCGTCACACTCCGATCAATCTATCGTAAGCAAGCAATAGTAACCACACATAAGCAATCACTCAGAAGATCGGAAAGAACGAAGAAACACTTCGGAATACTTTGAAAACAAGCGAATAACTCTTGCAACCGAAAACAATTTCTAACAGCACCAAAATTAGGTGGATTTGGCCTTATCAGAAAGTTTAGGTCAAGAGCTTCGATTTGCAAAAAGAATCGACTAGATCAGAGTTATAAAACTCACATTATGACAAAAAGAAGTTTAAATTCAAATCTATTTGAATTCAAATTTTAAAACTTTCAAAAATATTTTTATGCTGGTTATCTGGACAGAGAGGATCATAAAGAAGAAGTTGGTATTGGTTTCGTTGGATTTGGATAAACGGTGTAAAAGTTGTGAAGGTTTGAAGATCAGGGGCTAAACTTTAAATAAAATAATTACACCTAGGTCCTTGGCCAAAAATAAAACATAAAAATAAAAATCTATCGGACGAACGTCCACTACAGAAGACTAACGAACGAAATCCTTCGTTGCAGAAGCTAAACGAACGAACGTTCGCTAAATAACTAATCTAAAATAATCATTTTTATAATAAAAGGAAAAACCGAAACAAAACCGATCGGTTTATTACCGGTTCGGGCGATTCAACCAAAACCGGCTGGTCGATTCGGCGAGGCGGATCGGGTCGAGGTGGCGGCGAACACCGACGGGTTGGGTGGCGGTCCGGCGGACTCCCGCGTTGGCGCGGCTTCGCGGGTGAGAGCGGACGCGGTGGCTAAGGCGGCGACGCGGGTGACTGAAGAGGGGAGCGCGGCGCGGCGCGGGTAGGCATCGGCGGCAAGGTAGAAGCAGCGGCGGCGAGCAACTATGGAGGCGGCGGTTTGCGGCGCTGGCGGCAAGGAGCGAGCGGGGGCGGCGAGATGCGGGGAGGAGAGAGAGACGGGGCCCGGGGTCGGTCTTATATAGGCAGAGGGGGCGAGGTGTGGGCAAGGGGGCATCGCGGCGAGGTGGCCAAAGGAGGCATGGTGGCGGAGGTCGGCGTAGGCGCTCGGAACTTTGTCCTGAGCTCGAAGACGAGCGAGGCGGGCGCGTGAGGCCGGCTGGGCCGCGGCCTGGCTGGCTATCTGGGCCGGCCCGGTTCGGTCAGTCCAGAAGTTTTTTTTCTTTAACAGACAAACAAAAATAGAAATAAATAACAAAAACTAAAAATGATATATAGCATATTATATATCAAAAATTTCAGAAAAATATTTCCTACAACCTGAACATTTTTCTAGAGTCGAAAAAAATCCACAAAAATTGAATAAATCAGACAACGTTTCTAGTTTATTTAAAAATCAAAATAAAATATTTTAAAATACCAAAATTACTTCAAACTCATTTTTCTCCAATTTTCCATTGTAGGGAATCATTTTATTCTATTTTCCATATATTTTATTTTTGGAGAAAAATAATTTTAATAAAAACCAAATACCTCAAATTTGAAAATGAGTTTTCAAAAATACTTCAAAGGAATTTCCAACTCATATTTCTTATATTTTGAAGAAGTCATTTTATCTTCTCTCATGAAAATTATTGAGTTGCATAAAGTTTCTGAATTTGAAATATTTTCAAATGGAATTTGAATCCTTTCAAAACCCTTTTCATTAATTTTAATGGAAGAAGTCATATCATCTTCACTCTAGGGTTTTTGTGATGAAATGGATTTGAATTCACAGAGATCATAAATGCAAATGTGAAAGTTTGGGAAAGTCATTTCATTCCCTCTCATTTAACTTTCAAAAGTTTCAAATGTCACTCAATTTCACACAAGCAACCAGACCACAATGAAACAAACAATCAAAATTATAATATTCCAAAATTTAGAATTTTGGGATGTTATAGTCGTGCGGTGGACTGCTACGTCTGATCACACAATCGACGGCGAGTGGAGGTGGCTTGTTGCAACAGATGCAAAGCCCTAATGACGGCGTCGAAGCGATCAACCGAATACGTGTGCCGCACCTCCACCATATATAGGCATCCGTCGCGGGCTCAATTCTTGGGCCTCGCACGGATCCTAAAGCCCAAAATATGTTCGGTTTGTATCTGAGTCCGAGCAGGACCAAGTCTGACTCGTGGAGTCGGATCCAACCTCACAGGTTCCTTCCCTTATGCGTGCGGCCCCTTAGGTTCAAGTTGGCTTGGTCGCAGTTCGGAGCACCTCCGACCTGCTCAGCTGGTAGCGACCTCTAGCAAGGCGTGCCGACCACCAAGTAGACTATGAAGCTGGTTAGACGAACCCGTACATCACACTTCCATTCTCTTTGCCACACGACATATGTTGTCGGGCTCAAGGCGAGTTTGTCATCCTTGTGCAAACCCGACCTCTTTCTCGTTCCAGTGATGCCGACCACAAACCGGATTATCTCATAATCCTTGTCGCATGGCCATGCTTATCCTGGTCGGGTCACACGAGGGGCCCAGAGTATATCTCTCCTGATCGGAAGGGAAAATCCCATCTTGCTCGACCATGTCTCGCAACATGGGTCTGGACAAACCCGAAACCTACATTTGTAACTACCAAGTTACGGAGTAGCGTTTGGTCGGTCCAAAGCATGTCTCTCACCATCCCGAGTACATGCGTCAGCTCAGGTCTTACACATAGAATGTATGTTGTACTAGAGACTCACAGATGACATATCGCTGCGTCTCATAGTTGGGTCTATCCGACTCAGGCCTTATCTCGACTCGGACCTGACTATGTCAAATCCGACCAGATCTTTCCAAGTCCATATTATCTGGTTAGCATCCAATGCCCCATGGCTAGTGAGACCGAGCCATCCACCGTGTCATATGCCAGTCTAGTCCGACGTGTGTCAACACATCATTTACGAATAGGGACCATTTAGGATGTATCATAGAACACAAGATCTCACAGACAAGTCACGTACTTGCCAACAAGTAACATTGATTACATCCAAGGACTATATTTATTCATAAACACATAGGAAATATCACCATACATGATTGCCTCTAGGGCATATCTCCAACATTGGGGCGTTGGGGTAATTTGAGGTGACGGTAAAAGCATTTGATTCCTCGCCATCGCAATTGATAAGGGAGTTACGGAGAACCCTTAGAGAGGTCGCTTCCACGGGGCAACCCATAATCGTCATGAGTTGTGACCCTGTGGGGAAGACTATGATGGTGGTGTGCGTGACATGAAGTCTACTTCGAGTAGAACGTGTATTGTACCCGGATCCGCCCACTTATGCATTTGACCAGTTACTAGAGGATACGATAGTTCATATGCGGTAGCGATTCCAGAACTCTTGAGAACGCCTTACTACTCAAGCGTCGTCCTTACTAATTTAGTGTGTTTTATTTACTGTTTTTACTCTCTTGTTAGTAGTTTAGTTAATTACCCTTTTTATCTTGTTTTCCTAGCAATGATGGAATAGACTATTGATACGTCTCCAACGTATCTACTTTTCCAAACCCTTTTGCCCTTGTTTTAGACTCTAACTTGCATGATTTGAATGGAACTAACCCGGACTGACGCTTTTTCAGCAGAATTGCCATGGTGTTGTTTTTGTGCAGAAATAAAAAGTCTCGGAATGACCTGAAAATCCACGGAGAATTATGTTCGAAAATATAAAAAATACCTGCATGAAGATCCAGACCAGGGGGGCCACACCCTGTCCACGAGGGTGGGGGCGCGCCCCCTGATACGTCTCCAACGTATCTATAATTTTTTATTGTTCCATGCTATTATTTATGAAGTCTTGGATGTTTAATGGGCTTTATCTTACACTTTTATATCATTTTTGGGACTAACCTACTAACCCAAAGGCCTAGTCCAGATTGTTGTTTTTTGTCGGTTTCAGGGTTTTGCAGAAAAAGAATATCAAACGAAGTCCAAACGGATGAAACCTTCGTGAGAGATATTTTTGGAGAAAATCATGCACAGGGAACTTGAGAACCACGTCAGGGGAGCATCAAGGCGCCCACGAGGGTGGGGGGCGCGCCCCCCTTCCAAGGGCGCGCCCCCTGCCTCGTGGGCCCCTCGAGCACCCCCCCCCCCCGGTGTCCTCCTTCCTCCTATATAAGTCTACGTACCCCAAAACCATCAGCAACAGAGAGAAAACCCTAATTCCACCATCGTAACATTCTGTTCCCGTGAGATCCCATCTTGGAGCCTGTTCCGGAGCTCCACCGGAGGGGGGATCCATCACGGAGTGCTTCTACATCATCATCATTGCCCCCACCATGAGTTGTGGGTAGTTTACCACAGACCTTCGGGTCCATAGCTAGTATCTAGATGGCTTCTTCTCTCTTTTTGGATCTCAATACAAAGTTCTCCTCGGTCTTCGAGGAGATCTATTCGATGTAATATCTTTTTGCGGTGTGTTTGTCGAGATCCGATGAATTGTGGGTTTATGATCAAGATTATCTATGAGAAATATTTGGTTCTTCTCTGAACTCTTTATGTGTGCTCATAATATCCTTGCAAGTCTGTTCGAATTATTGGTTTGGTTTGGCCTACTAGATCTATAGTTCTTGCAATGGGAGAAGTGCTTGGCTTTGGGTTCAATCTTGTGGTGTCCTTTCCCAGTGACAGTAGGGGCAGCAAGGCACGTATTGTATTGTTGCCATCGAGGATAAAAATATGGGGTTTACATCATATTGCTTGAGTTTATCCCTCTACATCATGTCATCTTGCTTAAGGCGTTACTCTGTTCTCATGAACTCAATACACTAGATGCATGCTGGATAGCGGTTGATGTGTGGAGTAATAGTAGTAGATGCAGAATCGTTTCGGTCTACTTGTCTCGGATGTGATGCCTATATACAATGATCATGCCTAGATAGTCTCATAATTATTCGCTTTTCTATCAATTGCTCGACAGTAATTTGTTTACCCGCCGTAGAATATCGCTATCATGAGAGAAGCCACTTGAGAACACTATGGCCCCCGGGTCTATTCTCAACATATCAATCTACATCTACTTTACTTTTACCGCTTTTACTTTCTGTTCTTATAAACAAAAATACCAAAAATATAAACTATCATCTCTATCAGATCTCACTTTCGTAAGTGATTGTAAAGGGATTGACAACCCCTTATCGCATTGGCTGCGGAGTTCTTATTTCTTTGTGCAGGTGCGAGGGACTCGTGCGTGGTCTCCTACTGGATTGATACCTTGGTTCTCAAAAACTGAGGGAAATACTTACACTACTGTGATGCATCTCCCTTTCCTCTTCGAGGGAATACAACGCAAGCTCGAGAAGTAGCAAGAAGAATTTCTGGCGCCGTTGCCGGGGAGGCTTACGCAAAAGTCATATACGAAGTACCTATCACAAACCCTTATCCTTCGCATTACATTTATTTGCCTCTCGTTTTCCTCTTCCCCACTTCACCCTTGCCGTTTTATTTGCCCTTCTTCTGCCGTGTGTTTATCGTTCGCTTGCTTCTTGTTTGCTTGTATGCTGCTTGCTTGCTTGTCATCATGTCTAGCACACCTATCATTATCAACACTCCCGAGAGTGGATTCCTCAACTTTAAACAAAGGGAGGAAGAAAACTTAAAAGATGCCTGGTATAGAATTTGCAATGCTCAAAATAGATCTATCAGGAAGCTTTCCACTTCCGTGCTTCTTCGCAATTTTTATGTTGGCATAACTCCATGGAATAGATTTATCTTAGATACCATTACCGGAGGGAATTTCTTGGGTAGCCATACCTTTGATTCTTATAATGCTATGACTGAATTATTTGGCTCACCACCTCTTATGGTTAATGGGACCGTTTTAACTTTGGAGCATGTTATGCAACGGTTAGAAATCATTGAGAACAAAGTTGCTCGAGGATGTTATCACTAATGTGGGTTCTGCTCTTTCCACTATAAAAACTACTCCTAATACCTCTACCACTAAATTATCTAAGTTCATGTATGTCCCTAAAGACAAGGGTGAAACATCTTGAATTGCGGATCTCAAATCCATAAGTGTTCACCCTAATTTTCTTACTTTTGCAAGAGACCCTTTTGACACTTTAGAATTTCTTGATTTCTTGCCGAAGAGTTTGATTATTAATAGGGACAAATAAGTGCCTAAGAGTCATAAGTGCTTAATCAAAGAATTTCCTTCCAAAGATGGCAATACCTAGATTTATCTTGTATCGTGCCTAGCCAGGGGCGTAAAACGATAGCGCTTGTTGGGAGGCAACCCAATTTTATTTTATTTTGTTTTTGTTGCTGTTAGGGAATAAATATTGCATCTAGCCTCTGTTTAGATGTGTTTTCATGTTTTGTTTAGTGTTTGTGCCAAGTAGAACCTTTGGGAAGATGTGTGTGAAGTTTATGTGATCTTGCTGTGAAAAACAGAATCGTTGGCGCTCACTAAAGTGGTCGTCAGATTTTACTGGAGCGTGCTATTTAATTAATTCTTTTTGCAGATGATTAATAGAAAAATTCCTCACATTTAACAATTTAGTTTGAATTTTTTGGAGTTACAGAAGTATGCGAAACCTGCAGATTACTACAGACTGTTCTGTTTTTGACAGATTCTGTTTTTCGTGTGTTGTTTGCTTATTTCAATGCATCTATGAGTAATATTTGGAGGTATGAACCATAGAGAAGTTGGAATACATTAGTTTTAACACCAATATAAACAAATAATGAATTCATTGTAGTACCTTTGAGTAGTGGTTTGCTTTCTTATACTAACGGAGCTCACGAGAATTTTTGTCTAAGTTTTGTGTTGTGAAGTTTTCAAGTTTTGAGTATTGCTTTGATGGACTATGGAACAAAGAGTAGCAAAGGCCTAAGCTTGGGGATGCCCATGGCAACCCAAGTAAAATTCAAGGATAATCAAAAGCCTAAGCTTGGGGATGCCCCGGGAACGCATCCCCTCTTTCGTCTTCATCCATCGGTAACTATACTTGGAGCTATATTTTTATTCACCACATGATATGTGTTTTGCTTGGAGCGTATTGTATAATTTGATTCTTTTCTTGTTAGTTTGTCACAATCATCCTTGCTGGACACACCTATTTGAGAGAGTTAAATATGGCCTGGGTATTGTTAGAACACTCTATGTGCTCCACTTATATCTTTTGAGTTGAATAGTTTTTGCTCTAGTGCTTCACTTATATCTTTTAGAGCACGGTGGTGGTAATATTTTGTAGAAATTGGTGAACTCTCATGATTCACTTATATCTATTTGAGAGTCTATTAAAAAAAGCATGGTAATGTGTTTAGGCTAATAAAACTAGCCTTCACATGATAGACATCCAATGTCAATGTAGTAAAAAAAATCACACTAAGTGCATTGAATATGGTGAGATGTTGGATGCTTGATAATTGTTTTGATATATGAGGATAGTGATATTAGAGTCATGCTAGTGGAGTCATTATGAAATTGATAAATACTTGTGTTAAGATTAGTGATTCCCGTATCATGCACGTATGGTGAACCGCTATGTGACGAAGTTAGAGCATGAGGTATTTGTAGAGTGCCAACCTTTGTGTGGAGGTTGGGGGCACGCGATGGTTAACTCCCACCAACCTCCCCCCTAGGAGCATGCGTTGATTGCTTTGTTTTGATGACTCGTAGATTTTTGCAATAAGTATATGAGTTCTTATGACTAATGTTGAGTCCATGGATTATACGCACTCTCACCCTTCCACCATTGCTAGCCTCTCTTGTACCGCGCAACTTTCGCCAGTGCCATAAACCCACTATATATCCTTCCTCAAAACAGCCACCATATTATTCCTCAAAACAGCCACCATACCTACCTATCATGGCATTTCCATAGCCATTCCGAGACATATTGCCATGCAACTTTCCACCGTTCCGTTCATATGACACGCATCATATTGTCATATTGCCATGCATGATCATGTAGTTGACATCGTATTTGTGGCAAAGCCACCATGCATAATTTTCATATATGTCACTCTTGATTCATTGCACATCCCGGTACACCGTCGGAGGCATTCATGTAGAGTCATACTTGTTGTAGTATCGAGTTGTTATTTCGAGTTGTAATAAAAGTGTGATGATCATCATTATTAGAGCATTGTCCCATGTGAGGAAAGGCCAATAAAAAAAGATGGCCCAAAAAAATATAGAGAGGGGATAATAAAAAAAAAGCCCCTCAAAAAGTGAGAGAAAAGAGAGAAGGGACAATTGCTACTATCTTTTTCCACACTTGTGCTTCAAAGTAGCACCATGTTCTTCATTGTAGAGAGTCTCATGTTTAGTCACTTTCATATACTAGTGGGAATTTTCATTATAGAACTTGGCTTGTATATTCCAACGATGGGCTTCCTCAAATGCCCTAGGTCTTCGTGAGCACGCAAGTTGGATGCACACCCACTAGTTTCTTTTGTTGAGCTTTCATTCATACTTAGCTCTGGTGCATCCGTTGCATGGCAATCCCTACTCACTAACATTGATATCTATTGACGGGCATCTCCATAGCCCGTTGATACGCCTAGTTGATGTGAGACTATCTTCCTCTCTTTTTGTCTTCTCCACAACCACCTCTATTCCACCCATAGTGCTATGTCCATGGCTCACGCTCATGTATTGCATGAAAGTTGAAAGGTTTGAAAAGATAGAGTATGAAAACAAGTGCTTGGCTGAAATCGGGGTTGTGCATGATATGAATATTTTGTGTGATGAAGATAGAGCATAGCCACACTATATGATTTTGTAGGGATAACTTTCTTTAGCCATAGTATTTTGAGAAGACATGATTGCTTTGTTAGTATGCTTGAAGTATTATTATTTCTTATGTCAATATAGACTTTTATCTTGAATCTTTCATATCTGAACATTCATGTCACAATTAAGAGAATTACATTGAAAAACTATATTGGTCAGCATTCCACATCAAAAATTCTTTCTTTATCATTTACCTACTCGAGGACGAGCAGGAATTAAGCTTGGGGATGCTTGATACTTCTCCAACGTATCTATAATTTTTGATTTTTCCATGCTATTATTTATGAAGTCTTGGATGTTTAATGGGCTTTATCTTACACTTTTATATCATTTTTGGGACTAACCTACTAACCCAAAGGCCTAGTCCAGATTGTTGTTTTTTGCCGGTTTCAGGGTTTTGCAGAAAAAGAATATCAAACGGAGTCCAAACGGAATGAAACCTTCGCGAGAGATATTTTTGGAGAAAATAACGCACAGGGAACTTGAGAACCACGTCAGGGGAGCATCGAGGCGCCCACGAGGGTGGGGGGCGCGCCCCCTGCCTCGTGGGCCCCTCGAGC
>LR738714.1:88547942-88565560 GCA_902687465.1 Secale cereale | reverse complement strand
CCCCCCCCCCCCCCGGTGTCCTCCTTCCTCCTATATAAGTCTACGTACCCCAAAACCTTCCACAACAAAGAGAAAACCCTAATCCCACTGCCATAACCTTCTGTTCCCGTGAGATCCCATCTTGGAGCCTATTCCGGAGATCCATCGGAGGGGGATCCATCACGGAGTTCTTCATCATCATCATCATCGCCCTCACCATGAGTTGTGAGTAGTTTACCACAGACCTTCGGGTCCATAGCTAGTATCTAGATGGCTTCTTCTCTCTCTCTCTAGATCTCAATACAAAGTTCTCCTCGGTCTTCGAGGAGATCTATTCGATGTAATCTCTTTTTGCGGTGTGTTTGTCGAGATCCGCTGAATTGTGAGTTTATGATCAAGATTATCTATGATAAATATTTGGTTCTTCTCTAAACTTTTTATGTGTGCTCATAATATCCTTGCAACTCTCTTCGAATTATTGGTTTGGTTTGGCCTACTAGATCTACAGTTCTTCCAATGGGAGAAGTGCTTGGCTTTGGGTTCAATCTTGCGGTGTCCTTTCCGAGTGACAATAGGGGCAGCAAGGCACGTATTGTATTGTTGCCATCGAGGATAAAAAGATGGGGTTTATATCATATTGCTTGAGTTTATCCCTCTAAATCATGTCATCTTGCTTAAGGCATTACTCTGTTCTCATGAACTCAATACACTAGATGCATGCTGGATAGCAGTCGATGTGTGGAGTAATAGTAGTAGATGCAGAATCGTTTCGGTCTACTTGTCTCGGATGTGATGCCTATATACAATGATCATGCCTCATAATTATCCGCTTTTCTATCAATTGCTCGACGGTAATTTGTTTACCCGCCGTAGAATATCGCTATCATGAGAGAAGCCACTAGAGAACAGTATGGCCCCGGGGTCTATTCTCAACATATCAATCTACATCTACTTTACTTTTACCGCTTTTCCTTTCTGTTCTTATAAACAAAAATACCAAAAATATAAACTATCATATCTATCAGATCTCACTTTCGTAAGTGACCGTCAAGGGATTGACAACCCCTTATCGCGTTGGCTGCGAAGTTCTTATTTGTTTGTGCAGGTGCGAGGGACTCGCGCGTGGTCTCCTACTCGATTGATACCTTGGTTCTCAAAAAGTGAGGGAAATACTTACGCTACTGTGCTGCATCTCCCTTTCCTCTTCGAGGGAATACAACGCAAGTCGAGAAGTAGCACCCCCTGCCTCGTGGGCCCCCTGGTGCTCCACCGACGTATCCCCAGATCCTATATATTCACTTTCGGGGAGGAAAAAATCAGAGAGGAAGAATTATCGTGTTTTACGATACGGAGCCGCCGCCAAGCCCTAATCTCTCTCGGGAGGGCTGATCTGGAGTCCGTTCGGGGCTCCGAAGAGTGGAGATCGTCGCCATCGTCATCATCAACCTTCCTCCATCACCAATTCCATGATGCTCACCGCCGTGCGTGAGTAATTCCATCGTAGGCTTGCTAGACGGTGAGGAGTTGGATGGGATCTATCATGTAATCGAGTTTGTTTTGTTAGGGTTTGATCCCTAGTGTCCACTATGTTCTGAGATTGATGTTGCTATGACTTTGCTATGCTTAATGCTTGTCACTAGGGCCAAGTGCCATGATTTTAGATCTGAACCTATTATGTTTTCATGAATATATGTGTGTTCTTGATCCTATCTTGCAAGTCTATAGTCACCTACTATGTGTTATGATCCGGCAACCCCGAAGTGACAATAATCGGGACCACTCCCGGTGATGACCGTAGTTTGAGGAGTTCATGTATTCACTATGTGTTAATGCTTTGGTCCGGTACTCAATTAAAAGGAGGCCTTAATATCCCTTAGTTTCCACTAGGACCCCGCTGCCACGGGAGGGTAGGACAAAAGATGTCATGCAAGTTCTTTTCTATAAGCACGTATGACTATATTAGGAATACATGCCTACATTACATTGATGAACTGGAGCTAGTTCTGTGTCACCCTAGGTTATAGCTTTTACATGATGAATTGCATCCGACATAATTCCCCATCACCGATCCAATGCCTACGAGCTTTTAATATATTGCTTGTTGCTTATTTACTTTTCCGCTGCTGCTATTACAAAAACTACAAAAACACTATCATTACTTTTATTGCTGTTACCGCTATCTCCATACTACTTTGCTACTAAGCTACCTTGTTGCAGATACTAAGTTTCCAGGTGTGGTTGAATTGACAACTCAGCTGCTAATACTTAAGAGTATTCTTTGGCTCCCCTTGTGTCGAATCAATAAATTTGGGTTGAATACTTTACCCTCGAAAACTGTTGCGATCCCCTACACTTGTGGGTTATCAAGACTATTTTCTGGCGCCGTTGCCGGAGAGCATAGCTCTATTCTTTAAGTCACTTGGGATTTATATCTGTTGATCACTATGAAAAATTTGAAGGACTCAAAAACCAAGATCTATCCCTCAACTACGAGGGGAGGTAAGGAACTGTCATCTAGCTCTGCACTTGATTCACCATCTGTTATGGGTAAATTTGCGACACCTACTCTTGCTATTGAATCTGATATGTTGTATGTTCTTGATGATGCCACTTCTGCTATGTATGATGAAACTAATTCTATGCCTGATAATACTCTGCCACTAGGTGAATTTCTAGATGAACAAATTGCTAGGGTTAGGGAGAATGCAAATATTGAAACTGATAATATTTATGAAAGTGATGATGAAGCATCTCCCCCTAGATATGAATTGCATGTTGTTCCTGAGGGTTATGTTATGGATGAAGAAACTGCTAGAGACTTTCTTGCTTGCAACGATTGGTATGATCTTAAGAAATTATTAGCTAAGCTGAAAGAAAAGTCCTTGAATGCTAGAATGAAACATGACCCTGCTTTTGCTACTTCACCTATCTATGTTACTGATAAGGATTATGATTTCTCTGTTGATCCTGAGTTAATTACTTTGGTTGAATCTGATCCTTTCCATGGCTATGAGTCTGAAACTGTTGTGGCACATATTACTAAGTTAAATGATATAGCCACCCTGTTTACCAATGATGAAAAGATTTGTTACTACTATATCCTTAATTTGTTTCCTTTCTCGTTAAAGGGTGATGCTAAGACTTGGTTTAATTCTCTTGATCCTGGTTGTGTGCGTAGTCCCCAGGATATGATGTATTACTTCTCTGCTAAATATTTTCCCGCTCATAAGAAACAAGCTGCCTTATGGGAAATATATAACTTTGTGCAAATTGAAGAAGAGAGTCTCCCACAAGCTTGGGGGAGGCTTCTCCAATTACTTAATGCTTTTCCTGAGCATCCTCTTGAGAGGAACGATATACCTGATGTCTTTTATAATGGACTAATCGATGCTTCCAGAGACCACCTGGATAGTTGTGCTGGTTGTGTTTTCAGGTAAAGAACAGTTGATCAAGCGGAATTACTATTGAATAATATGATGGCCAATGAAAATAATTGTACACTTCCTAAACGAGCCCCTAAGCCAACTCCGAAGAAAAGGGTAGTTCTATTTCTCAGTCCTGAAGATATGCAAGAGGCAAAGAAATCTATGAAAGAAAAAGGTATTAAAGCTGAAGATGTTAAGAATTTACCACCTATTGAAGAAATCCATGGTCTTGATAACCCAACACAAGTAGTAAAGTCAAATTCTCTCTATAGATTTGATGAAGGTGATATTCCTCGTTATAAGTCTGCTAGCCAATGCTTAGATGAGTTTGACAATTTTATTGTGAAACAAGAAAACTTCAATGCTTATGTTTGTAGACAATTGCAACACAATGCTTATATGGTTGAACGCTTGAGTGATTATCTGTCTAGAGTTAAAGGTGAACTGAAACTTATTAGTATACATACTTCTATGGTTACCACTCAAGTAGAACAAGTACTTAAGGCTCAAAATGATTTGCTCAATGAATTAAATAGTAAGAATAATGACTATGCCGTTAGAGTTGCTACTAGAGGTGGTAAAATGACTCAGGAACCTCTGTATCCTGAAGGCCACCCTAAGAGAATTGAGCAAGATTCTCAGAGAGCTAATTTAGATGCACCTAGTTCTTCTAAGAAGAAGAAAAAGAAAAATGATAGAACTTTGCATGCTTCTAGTGAACCTGTAGCTGACACACCTGATAATCCCGATGATATATTTGTTTCTGATGCTGAGACACAATCTGGTAATGAACATGAACCTAGTGATAATGTTAATGATGATGTTCATAATGATGCTCAACCTAGCAATGATAATGATGTTGAGATTGAACCTGTTGTTGATCTTGATAACCCACAATCAAATAATCAACGTTACGATAAGAGAGACTTTGTTGCTAGGGAGCACGGTAGGGAAAGAGAACCATGGGTTCAGAAATCAATGCCTTTTCCTCCTAAACCATCCAAGAAAAAGGATGATGAGGATTTTGAGCGCTTTGCTGAAATGATTAGACCTATCTTTTTTGCGTATGCGTTTGACTGATGTGCTTAAAACAAATCCTTATGCTAAGTGTATGAAAGATATTATTACCAATAAAAGAAAGATACCTGAAGTAGAAACTTCCACCATGCTTGCCAATTACACTTTTAAAGGTGGAATACCTAAGAAACTAGGAGATCCAGGAGTACCTACTATACCTTGCTCCATTAAAGGAAACTATGTTAAAACTGTTTTATGTGACCTTCTATATCCCCCTTTTACTTTCGTTAATTAGGATAAATAAAGCAAAAATAGTATTCTCTGTCTGTTTTCAGACTTATCCGTGCAATAAAAAATACCCCGAAAATAAAAGTTCTCCAAATGCCCTGAAAATGAAATATGATTTTTTCTAGAATATTTGAGAATATATGGCACAGAACACACAGCGAGGGGAGCCAGCACCTGGCCACGAGGGTCCAGGGCGCGCCCACCCTCACAGGGTGCGCCCCCTGCCTCGTGGGCCCCACATGGCCCCCCTCCACTTATTCTTGTACCCATACTCTTCTTCTTCCTCCCAAAAAAATCACCAACCAGCTCAAGCACGAGTTCTAGCTCTTCTTGCTGCCATTTTCGATCTCCTTGCTCAAAGCACCATTCACCAAAATGTTTGGGGAGATTGTTCCTTGGTATGTGACTCCTCCATTGGTCCAATTAGTTTTTGTTCTAGTGCTTTATTTATTGCAAATTTTTGCTGTTGTGGTGACCTTGTTCTTGAGCTTGCATGTCAAATTTCCTTGGTCCCAAGTAGTTCTAATGCATGATATAGTCTCTAGGCACTAGTAGGAGTTGTTGCTATCAATCTTGTAGAGTTTGGTTAACTTTTATTTTGAGTTACTAAAAATTTCAGAAAAATGCATAGGAAAATCTTCCAAGGTGGTTCTTCAAGGAAGCAAGAACCGAGGCTCGCTTTTCGTGAGGCGGACAATGAACTACCGAGGGAAGCGGAAGTGCGGCCTTGTGAATGGCCGTCAGACGACTTTATGGTTCATGTTGGCATCAAGGAGGAATTTGACGCATATGTGCGCAACGCTGACCTCGAGGGCTTCATACAAGATAAGTGCCCTCAATACCGTGGATTAACTGATACCTTTGTGAGAAGGTTTAAATTTTCATCTACACGCAATGCTAACACTGTCCTGTTTGACCTCTATGATAAATCTTACACCATGGACTTAGAGGATTTTAATGATTCTTGTAAGCCACCGCAGTGGGGTAGTATGGGTGATCCTCGCAAATCTGAATTTAGAGATTTCCTTGCTAGTATCACTATGGAGGAATCCAGAGAAATCACACAGGCTACCATAGGGAGCATTCATTTTCCTGCTATTCATTACTTTGCTCTCTTTATTGGTAGTTGCATAAACGGTAAAGATGAGGCTTGCCACATGTGTGTCCCTGATCTTAGTGTTCTCAAGAGTGCGGTACTAGGTGATAGACAATATAACTTGGGAGCCATTGTTGCACGTAGGCTACATCATAATGGTTTGCATGGAGATTTATTTGGTGGGAATTATGCCACTCGCATAGCCCGCCGTCTTGGTGTGCCTGTCTATGAACATGATGAACCTTTACCGCCTACTCATTTGGATTACCATGCTATGACTAGTCACCGGTTTATAGAGAGGGATGAACAATCCCTCAAATATCGACTAATCTTTAACAGGCGTCATGCCGTCCCTATTACTCTTCCTGCCCCTACTTTGTTTGACTTTCAGGCAAAAGGAAGATATACTATAACCAGGGAGGAGGCAAATGAGTATCATAATATGATGGAAGCAGCCCGCCTTCAAGATGCAGCTTAGCAGGCGATAGCTGCTGCATCTCAGTACAACCCCAACTACGACTTTGGATATCCGCCGGGCCAATACTGGCCATAGACCAACTTAGGCTAAAAAGCCTAAGCTTGGGGGAGTACGTGCTTCTCACCGAATTTACACTCATGTTCACACACTTATTCTAGTTCTCGGTGCTCACACTCTTTCATTGTACCATCCATGTTTAGTTTCAATTCTTTTTCTTAGTCTTTTTCTTAAATGTTAGAAAAACCTTAAGAAAAAAGCAAAAAATATTAGTTGTAGCTTTTAGCTAGTTTACTTTCCTTGCTTGTAGTAGTAGTAATTAAAAAAGAAAAACCAAAAAGATTTTTCGTTCTTCTTTTGCTTGTTGGGAGCTTTCCCGTGTAAATAGTTCATTTTCTTTTCTTTGGGGGTTAAGAGTAGAAGACCATGATTAAAATTCTTAGTGGCTCTCATATGCTTAATTGTTGATTTAACCTTGAGCCATGTTACCTTGTCTTCTCTCTTGTATTAAATGCTCGCAGATTTCAGCTTAGTCCAATGCACGTGCACTATTATTATTATCCACACCATTCGGTCGTGCGAGTGAAAGGCAATAAGGATGATATATGATGAACTAATTGAGATGAGAAAAGCTGGTATGAACTCGACCTCTCTTGTTTTTGTAAATATGATAGTTCATCGTTCCTGATTCAGCTTGTTATGAATGAAACATGCTTGCAATGACAATTAGAGAGCATAGCTACTTATGCCATGCTTAATTAGCTGAGAGTTTATAATGGTCTATCTTGCGTGCCAACATGATATTAAAATGGTTGTGATGTGGTATGATAGGGTGGTATCCTCCTTTGAACGAGTCAAGTGGTCTGACTTGGCACATGTTCACGCATGCAGTTGAAACAAATCAACATAGCCTCAACGATATTTATGTTCATGGTGATTTATATCCTACTCATGCTTGCATTCATTGTTGAATAATTTTAATGCATGTTCATGACTGTTGTCGCTCTCTAGCTGGTCGCTTCCCAGTCTCATTCTAGCCTTCACCTGTACTAAGCGGGAATACTGCTTGTGCATCCACTTCCATAAACCCCGAATATTCCATATGAGTCCACCATACCTTCCTATATGCGGTATTTACCTGCCATTCCAAGTAAATTTGTATGTGCCAAACTCTAAACCTTCAAATGAAAATATGTTTTGTATGCTCGAACAGCTCATGTATCAACTAGGGTTGTCTATATCTTCCATGCCAGGTGGGTTATTCTCACGATGAGTGGACTCCGCTCATCATTCACGAGAAAATGGCTGGTAACTGGGATGCCCAGTCCCATGCTCAAAATCATAATAATTAAACAAAAACTCCCCCAGGGATGTTGCTGGTTTGGATGGTACCCGTTGTTTCGGGCTAGCCGTGGAGTGTGCTTGTTGGTGGTTGGGGGAGTATAAACTTTACCATTCTGTTTGGGAACCGCCTATAATGTGCGCGGCATGAGAGATATCGAGATTCTTGGTTGTTATGTTGACAATGAAAGTATACTGCTCAAAATGTTATTCATCTCTATTTAAAAATCGAGCTCTGGCACCTCTACAAATCCCTGCTTCCCTCTGCGAAGGGCCTATCTATTTACTTTTATGCAGAGTCATCATCCTCTTATCAAAGAGCACCAGTAGGAGAGCACCTCTGTCATTTGCATGTATTACTATTAATTTACATTGAGTATGATCATGACTGGATCTCTTTTACCATGAATTACAATGTCTAGTCAGTCCTTGATCCTTAAAGGTGCTCTGCATTTATGTTTTGCGGTCTCAGAAAGGGCTAGCGAGATACCATCTTGTTATATCATATCATGATTGTTTTGAGAAAGTGTTGTCATCTGAGATTTATTATTATTTCTCGGTAGTTGATTATGACATTGATGTTAGTAGACATGAGACCTGAAAGTTATTGTGAATGTGGTTAGTTCATGATCATTGCTGAAAAGCTGAATGCTGGCTTACATATTTACAACAACAAGAGCAAACAGAGTTTGTCAAAGTTTTTCTTTATCTCTTTCAGTTTGTCAACTGAATTTCTTGAGGACAAGCAAAGATTTAAGCTTGGGAGAGTTGATACGTCTCCAACGTATATACTTTTCCAAACCATTTTGCCCTTGTTTTGGACTCTAACTTGCATGATTTGAATGGAACTAACCCGGACTGACGCTGTTTTCAGCAGAATTGCCATGGTGTTGTTTTTGTGCAGCAATAAAAAGTCTCGGAATGACCTGAAAATCCACGGAGAATTATTTTGGAAAATATAAAAAAATACCTGCAAAAAGATCCAGACCAGGGGGGCCCACACCCTGTACACGAGGGTGGGGGCGCCCCCCCCCCTAGGGCGCGCCCCCTACCTCGTGGGCCCCCTGGTGCTCCACCGACGTATCCCCAGATCCTATATATTCACTTTCGGGGAGGAAAAAAATCAGAGAGGAAGAATTATCGTGCTTTACAATACGGAGCCGCCGCCAAGCCCTAATCTCTCTCGGGAGGGCTGATCTGGAGTCCGTTCGGGGCTCCAGAGAGTGGAGATCGTCGCCATCGTCATCATCAACCTTCCTCCATCACCAATTCCATGATGCTCACCGCCGTGCGTGAGTAATTCCATCATAGGCTTGCTGGACGGTGATGGGTTGGATGGGATCTATCATGTAATCAAGATTGTTTTGTTAGGGTTTGATCCCTAGTGTCCACTATGTTCTGAGATTGATGTTGCTATGACTTTGATATGCTTAATGCTTGTCACTAGGGCCCAAGTGCCATGATTTCAGATCTGAACCTATTATGTTTTCATGAATATATGTGTGTTCTTGATCCTATCTTGCAAGTCTATAGTCACCTACTATGTGTCACGATCCGGCAACCCCGAAGTGAAAATAATCGGGACCACTCCCGATGATGACCGTAGTTTGAGGAGTTCATGTATTCACTATGTGTTAATGCTTTGGTCCAGTACTCTATTAAAAGGAAGCCTTAATATCCCCTAGTTTCCACTAGGACCCCGCTGCCACGGGAGGGTAGGACAAAAGATGTCATGCAAGTTCTTTTCCATAAGCACGTATGACTATATTCGGAATACATGCCTATATTACATTGATGAACTGGCGCTAGTTCTGTGTCACCCTAGGTTATAACTTTTACATGATGAATTGCATCCGACATAATTCCCCATCACCGATCCAATGCCTACGAGCTTTTCATATATTGCTTGTTGCTTATTTACTTTTCTACTGTTGCTATTACAAAAACTACAAAAACACTACCATTACTTTTATTGCTGTTACCGCTATCTCCATACTACTTTGCTACTAAACTACCTTGCTGCAGATACTAAGTTTCCAGGTGTGGTTGAATTGACAACTCAGCTGCTAATACTTAAGAGTATTCCTTGGCTCCCCTTGTGTCGAATCAATAAATTTGGGTTGAATACTTTACCCTCGAAAACTGTTGTGATCCCCTACACTTGTGGGTTATTAACTATTTCCAAACTCCGGTTCAAGTGCGTGCGTGGATGCGGGAAAGTGACAGTGTAGTTGCGGGGTTTGTAGTGCCTTCATATTTTCTCCCTCTGGGTTCGACACTCTACTTATCTCAACGAAAATGCAACAACAGCCCTGAGGTCATCAATATATCATGAGGGTTTCTTTCATCTTAGTTGTCGGATACACAAGCATCCATGTGTTCTTGCGCATAGTGGAGGTTGTGAAGGAAAATGATAGTTACTTCACGGTGAAGAATGATTGCACCGGAGTAATTCGATTCTCCTCTTCGAAAATACATTGCCACTATGAGAATTATTGCATATGGCACTGCTACATACACCGTTGATGAGTATGTTCGGATAGCTAGAGAAAATGAAATGTTGAGAACATAGGAAATCTTTTGGCACTTGCAGAAGTAAGATGTTGTCCCAGTATGCTCAGTTTTGTCAATTGTATGCACTGGCAATGGAAGAATTTTCCGTGTGGTAGGTTTGCACGTGCAATACCAAGGTCGTACCAAAGATCCCACCATGATACTGGAAGCAGTGACATCATAAAGACTTGTGGATTTGGCACCCTTTCTTTGACATCTAGGGGTCTCATAACGACATCTATGTGCTTCAATGATCTTCATTGTTTAGAAGACTTAGTGGTGGGCGGCTGAGGCCTCGATTGTGAAGACTATCTCCGAGCCCCAACATAATAAAGAAACACACTTTGTTGCAATGCAAAAAGGTGCTAGGAAGAATGTGGAAATGGCATTTTGAGTGCTCCAACCTTGTTAGGGTATTGTTGATGGACCTGCAGTTACGTGGGATCTCTAGACATTGTGGGAGATGATGAATTGCTATTTTATCTTGCATAACATGATTTTGAAGGGTGAGGGTATATGTAATGTTGATTTTCAAAAGTATGGAGAACATGTACACCTCCTACAACAAGAGGCAGAGCATGTTGCACATTCTTTGAAGATGCATCGGTAAATTCAAGATCGAGAAGTGCATCAACAATTACTCGATCTTGTGGATTACTTGTGGATACATCATAGCAAACATTAGATATGTGATGTTGTTTAAACTATGTACTTTGTATAATATTATGTTTAAATTATGTATTTTTAATTTTGGACTATTTATTTCTATGTTCAATCTATATCTAGTACTCCCTCTGTCCCAAAATAAATGTCTCAACATTACGCTAATTTTAGTACAAAGTTGTACTAAGGTTGAGACACTTATTTTGGAACAGAGAGAATATTCAACAAGTTTGGTTGAAAAAGATGGAAAAGGCGGAAAAAGGGGTGTGGACAAATAGGGAGAGGGGAAATGGGGAGGGTCGTTGGAGGAGAAGGCAAATGGGGCTCGACCCCCTGTCTACGAACATGTTCAGACAAATCAGTTTGGGAGAGAAAAAAGGGAAAACGGTTAAGTTATTAGTGCTAGTTAAGGAGCACTCCTAGAGCTAAATACTTCCTGGAGGGTGATCTAATGAATGCAATTCCAAAAAAAAGGTTCCTCTTTTACATGACAAAGTATTATGGCGGGGGTGAATTCTTAAAAAATGGTTATATATGGCGGGTTGGAAATGGAAAGTATATTGATATTTGGCGAGACGTTTGGATCCTGAACTGTGCGAATAGGAAAATTATTAGAGAAAAGTATGTTTTTGGTCCCTAAAGTTCCCCAAAAGTATAGATTGATCCCTCACGATTTTTTGGTATATATTTGGTCCTTCAAGTCTCAAAACCAGATAAGTTTGGTCCAAAACCAGATTTTGAGCATGTTGACCAGGGTTCGACCGGGTTTGACCATGTTGACCAGGTTTGAACGATGAACAATAAGTTCAAAAAAAGGAAACAAATTCGAAAAAATCTGAAATTTTGTGACAACCAACATGCTTTTGATTTTATTGTTCATCATTCAAACCTGGTCAACGTGCTTAAAATCTGGTTTTGGACCAAACTTATCTGGTTTTGAGATTTGAAGGACCAAATGTATACCAAAAAATCTTGAGGGACAAAGTCTATACTTTCGGGGAACTTGAGGGACCAAAAACATACTCTTCTCAAATTATTACTCCTAGAAGGGGGCATCTCTGTCAAAGGTTTGTGATCTTATTGACCCAGTCACGAATTTTTGGGGTGAAAATTTGGTGAGACAAACATTGTGGCCAACTGATGCTCAAAGGGTGCTCATAATTCCTCTTCCCATGCATAATGTGACGGATTTCATTGCTTGGGGCTATACAAAAAATGGTATGTTCACTGTTCGACCGGCCTATTTGGAAGAATGGAACCAACAACATGGAAACAAATTGCAACATGCAAATGGGTTGGGTAGAACCAATGTCAATCCTATTTGGTGTAAGATTTGGAAGTTATCTTGTCCGGCAAAGGAAAAAAAATTCATTTGGCATACATTACATGGAACCCTCCCATGCTGAGTTACACTTGCTAATAAACACATGAAGGTTCCGCCCATCTGCCCATCATGCTCAGATGGACCAGAAGATACAAAACACGTCTTGTTCCGGTGTCAGAAGGCGAAAGAAGTTTGGGGCAAGTTAGGTTTGTACGAGGTGATCAATAAAGCGTGTGTTGTTGACCGTGCGGGAGAGGTGGTACTAGAATTTTTACTCCTTATGCAAGACTATGAATTGTCTGTAATGGGCATCGAGAACGCACGTGAATTGATTGCTATAACAACTTGGTATTTATGATGGGATAGACGTAAGCTGGTTCATGAAAAAAGGTTTCAAGGTGCAAACCAAACTTCGATGGGGGCTCGTGCGTTAACAGCAAACTATGTTAATGCCTACTCTCCTAAGGCAACTAGTAAAACAGGGGATGGAGCATCCCCTAGGGGTTTCGTGAAGCTGAATGTTGATGCCTCTTTTAATCATGATCTACTTCAGGGTACAGCTGGGGCGGTCCTTCAAGATGACAAAGGCAGATTCATTGTCGATGGAAACTGGAGGATTGATTGTTGTGCGGATGTATTAGCAGCAAAAGTTGTGGCTCTAAAGTTTGGGTTATTCCTTGCACAGAAGGTGGGTTGCAATCGTCTTGTTGTTAACTCGAACAATATGGAAGAGATTGAGACAATGAAGAATGGAGGACACTCGACAGGAGCGGCAGTTGTAGTTATCGATGATTGCTATTATTTGGGTTGTGATTTCACTATTATCAAATTTGAACATTGTAACAGGGAAGTAAATAAGGTAGCTCATGAAATTGCCAGGCTAACGAAATTTTCTGTCACTAGGGATTGGTTTGAGGAGCCCATGAATGATATATTTATTTCTAATTAATAAAGTTGCAATTTTTTAAGTATTAGACAACTTATATGCCAGTAATATCTAGAATCACTTTTTTTTTTGTACGGGATGTAATATCTAGAATCAGTGAGTGGTCTTATGACTCCCGTCATTTCTTTGCCTGTCCCACAATTGATCATAAGAATTCATTTCGATTCCACAAAATGGATTGGAATTCGCTCCCTTTGGCCGCAATCTGTCCAGCCACCGGCGGACGAGCAGATCTAGTACTTCTTGCCGGTGCAAGTACCCTCACTTCTCTGCCCTCCTCCAACCGAAGGTGCCAAAAATAGCAGCCAAACAACATGACAATCATTTCATTTCCACCGCAGCCAAACAGTAAAATTGGATTTGGAATCCAAATCCCACCAAATGAAATTCTCCCAGGAATCTGTTTTCGTTTCATTTCCACCAGATGAAATGAAACCAGGAACCTGTGGGCCATAGGATCTGAGAGAAGTTTGTCACAAAATCTAGACAGAACTGGCCCTTATATTCCCATCTGGCGTGGCGGCATTCAAGTCCCAAACCCCAATGGTTCATTCATGCACAAGCCGATAATTCGAAACTCGCTAGAAAAAAAAACATCATACAGCACAATCCGGCACCAACTGTTGAATGTACATATCAATAGTACGATGATAAGCCACATGGGTTGGACGAACTACAAGAATATTTGCATGCTCATGGCATGTGGTTTTAAACATTCAGCCCCCAATCACGCTTTAGCCTGAACCACCAGTGCCTTTCAGCACCTCGTGCACCGCAGAAAAATCCAGGTCACCAAGTCCCAAGCTTCTTGCTTTCTTGAATGCCTGAGATCCAGTGCGTAGTCGCGTGTTTAATAGCTTTGTTGTAATGTTTTGAAGGTAGGGGGGAGGGGGACATACCTCATTGGCAGCAGCTGCCACTGGCATGGACACGGCATTTTCATCTCCCAACGACAGAGCCAACCTCATATCCTTCTGCTGATGTTTGAGGGGAAATGCTGGATTGTAGCTGCCCTGCAGCATTGAAGGCCCTTTCATCTTGAACATTGGATTTGCGATTGCACCGAGATCCTGCAAGTCAGAACATAACCATGGTTGTTTGATTTGATAGTAAAGGAAGTAACAGCAGGGGTGTTGCATAACCAAGCACAGTACCAGGACATCAAGAAGCGTCTGGGGGCTCAACCCACTTTTGTCAGCCAAACAGAGTCCCTCAGAAAAAGCATTCATCATACTGCAGCAAAAAAAAATGTCACTGATGCATTATTCCATTCGACGATTTACGTTCCCGAAAGGCAGAGGAGATGATGTGTCAGCAACTAAAAGAGCTCTTAGATTTCTGGATGTTGAACAAACGTAGCAAAAATGAAAATCCCATTTAGACGAGAAAGTTACAAAACCCTATTTGCAATGGAGCGGGTTTTAGATCCGTACTAAGCTTGCTGGCTATGAATAATTATCAGTAGATTTGCCATTCTGCATAGACTGAGGTGCGAATTCACGGGGCAAAACAGTAACCATATCTACTGCACTGAACTACTAACAGATCAGTTTACGAAAGTATCAGCGGTCAAGCTTCTCAGTGGTATTCTGCATACTGATGTTTCAGATACCCTGGATATAATACTATTATAGAGACCGGTTAATATACGATGTGAAAATGCAATGCTGCTTGCAGTAACTGCACTGAATGTTTTGCCGATTTGTACAAAGATAGTCACCTTCCCATGATCATGTTGACCACCAGTTTCATCTTTGCTCCATTTCCCATCTCCCCCAGAAAGAACGACTTCTTCCCAAGTACATCAAATGCAGGGACCATGTCATCATATAGTGCCTGAAACATTCAAGGAGTGGATCCAATTAAGCAAACATGAAATCTTAGGGGGGGTTTAATTGCATTATGTGTGGTAGATATAGCACTACCAATTTTACACCCTAACGGTTAAAAGAATCACAAGGACGCAAATTGGTGGAATTACCCAGATTAAGTATCAATTTTGAATCCACACTCAATGTTCGATGTACTAGATGCTATATCTATACCAATAGGCAAGAAATTATTATGGCACTAAAAGGGTTGAATATCGGCAAGAGTTTCACTTTTTTTTTTGCTACAAGAAAATGAGTTTCCCTGCTTTACATAACAAGGAAAATGTTATGACCATTATACCAAAATCAACCACAAGCAATCAACCGAAAGAAGAGAGCTGAAGATATTGAATCATCCAAAACCAGTAATACAAAGACCAAAATATGGCAGAAAATGTTTCTAGGAAAAATATTTGTTTTAAGCACAATTTGGTTTGCAATAACGCTTGCAAGTGATCATACCTTGTCGCCTGCAGCAAGAATGACTAATTGGCCATCTTCAGCTGGCTTCTTGCTCCCTGAAACTGGAGCTTCCACAAAAGCTCCGCCCTTTTGTTTAACCGCCTGTAAAACATTTTATCAAGGAAAGTTCATTGCACTAAACACTAATGATTTTACTAATTAAAGTAGCCAATCTAGTCATTGATATAATTGATATATGTCTATTATGTGACCCGTCGGTTTCCTCTTTAAATATGTGGACACAAACATTGGAGATATTCTTTTAGTCCAGCATATTCTACCTGCGGTCAGCTACAGTATATTTATCTCTGGTGAACTATATTCACAAGTAGATACAATAAAATGTAACCCAACTATCTGAAACATGTCATCAATGATGCAAAAGGCGAGTAATGGGTTCACAACAGCTTAATCAATCGACTTGAGACTAGCACCCAATTCAGGAACTCGGGATTGAGAACCAAAAAAACACAAACTCACCCTTTTCTAGTGTGTGATAACAATGCCAACCAAAGAAGAGTCAATTACAGCACAGGTGTCTAAACTTGGCAAGAAAAGTCAGTTTGGTGCTAAAACTTGCAGCATACATTGAACCGGTGACAGAACTTGACTTGGGTGGGCATCTACGGTGCTAATCACGCTTGTATATGTACAAGGTGCTGATGTGGCGAGGCAGCATGGCACGGGGCCCACCCATTAGTGACTGAGAGGCGGGGACGAGGGCGTGTGGCCTGTTTTTTTTGCAAAAATGCCCTGGAATTTTTTTTCTCACAAAAAGCCCCTCAAAAAATTTCCTTCAAAATTGAAACAACACTATAAATGTGTATAACCATTGGGCCCCACCTGTCAGGATACATTATACGGAGGAAATTAATATGAAAAATATTAAGCCAGGCAGGTTCAAACCGACGACCAATGTCTCACTGGCCGACTAGTCTAACCACCTGACCAAGTACAATTTGCTGCCGAAATTGGATAGCTAGGCTTAATGAACTATGGGTCAGCAAGCACATAAGGCTTAAATGGGCGGCTGTCCCAGCGGCCCATTTTTCAAATGTTAGTTTTTTCCTTTCTTAGGATTATGTTGCATTGTTCCTCAAAAAAAATATAATTATAATTATTTTGTATTATGTAAATTATAAATAATGTAAATAGAAAGGAAATAAATTATTTAAAATAATTTTCATGTAATTTATAAAATATATTTATTTAAAATAATGTTAATATAATTCTAAAATAATCTTATTTAAAATAATTTCATATAATTGTAATAAATGTTCTTATTTAAAATAATATTCGTGCAATTATAAAAATATACACGATAATTTCAAAATGTTTATATAAATAAAATAATATTTATGTCTTAATTATAGATATTAATTATAATAATTTTCATGATTATTAATATTTTTACTGATTCAGAAAAACCTTCATCTGTTCATGTATTCACTTTGAGTGAAATATTATTATTTAAAATAATGTTTCGTGTAATTCTTAAAACTGCTTGAATATATATATATATATATATATATATATATATATATAATGATAAATATTAATTATAATAGTATTTTCTAATTAAAAAACTGACATGTAAAAACGGTCTGGGGTAACTGCAGCGGTGCAGTCCCATGTGCGTGTCTGCTCATAGGATATTAAGTCTTGCCATCCCACGTAGACAGAATGTAATACTTGGTGTGCTGGCTTGGTTGCTCGTGTTTTTTGGTTGAGGTCGCTGGTTCACCCACGGCAGACACAATTTTTCATACTGTTTCATGCGGGTGGGCCCCAAGGGTGATAGAGACAAAGTTACATCTCTGAGCTTTTTCTAGAAAAGAAAAAAAACAAGGGGCTATTTCATGACAAAAGTTTTTTCAAGGTGCTTTCTGCAAAAAAACAGACCACACTCCTTCGCCCCGTCTCCCATTCACTTACGGGTGGCCCCACGCCATGCTGGCGTGCCCCGTCAGCATCATCCTGTACGTATACAGACGTGATTAGCAACGTAGATGCACGTCTAAGCCAAGTTCTGTCACTGGTTCAATGTATCCCACAAGTTTTAGCACCAAACTGATTTTTCTCGTCAAGTTCAGACACTTGGTGTAATTGACTCGCCAAAGAAAGTAACCAATCTAGTCATCACGATGACAAAAATAGACGGGGGGGGGGGGGGGGGGG
>LR738714.1:88511751-88538387 GCA_902687465.1 Secale cereale | reverse complement strand
GGGGGTTGGGGAGCGTTATTTTTTACCCTTAGTTTCTCGCCTGGGGTGTCGGCTAATCCTGGCTCCGCCACTGACCATGGGTGGAATAAAATGCAGTTGTAGACATTAATATGGAGAAGATAAAAAAGGAAGATAGTCTCACATCAAAGCGGCTAATCAACGGGCTATGGAGATGCCCATCAATTGATATCAATGTGAGGAGTAGGGATTGCCATGCAATAGATGCACTAAGAGCTATAAGTGTATGAAAGCTCAAACTGAAAACTAAGTGAGTGTGCATCCAACTTGCTTGCCCGAAGACCTCGGGTATTTGGGGAAGCCCGTCATCAAAATATACAAGCCAAGTTCTATAATGAAAAACTCCCACTAGTATATGGAAGTAAAATCATAGGATACTCTCTATATGAAAAACATGGTGCTACTTTGAAGCACATGTGTGGTAAAGGATAGTAGCAATGCCCCTTCTCTCTTTTCTCTCGTTTTTTCTTTGGGCTCTTTTTGGCCTCACTTTTTTATTTTTTCCATTTTTTTGTCCGAAGTCTCATCCTGACTTGTGGGGAAATCATAATATCCATCATCCTTTCCTCACGGGGACATGCTCTAATAATGAATAATGATGATCATCACACTTCTATTTACTTACAAGTCAAAATTACAAGTTGATACTGATACGTCCATTTTGCATCATGTTTTCTTGCTGTCATTTATGTTGTTATTATGCATAATAATGCTTTTTTGGAGTAAATGCCTTTTCTCTCATAATTTGCAAGGTATACACCAAGAGGGAGAATTCCAGCAGCTGGAAATCTGGACCCGAAAAAGCTATGTCTGAAGGAAATATGCCCTAGAGGCAATAATAAAGATGTTATTTGTATTTCCTTATATCATGATAAATGTCTTTTATTCATGCTAGAATTGTATTAACCGGAAACTTAGTACATGTGTGGATACATAGACAAAACAGTATGTCCCTAGTATGCCTCTACTAGACTAGCTCATTGATCAAAGATGGTTATGTTTCCTAGCCATAGACATGAGTTGTCATTTGATCAACGGGATCACATCATTAGGAGAATGATGTGATGGACAAGACCCATCCGTTAGCATAGCACTATGATCGTTTAGTTTAACTGCTATTGCTTTCTTCATGACTTATACATGTTCCTATGACTATGAGATTATGCAACTCCCGAATACCGTAGGAACACCTTGTGTGCTATCAAACGTCACAACGTAACTGGGTGATCATAAAGATGCTCTACAGGTGTCTCCGAAAGTATTCGTGGTGTTGGCATAGATCAAGATTAGGATTTGTCACTCCGAGTGTCGGAGAGGTATCTCTGGGCCCTCTCGGTAACACACATCACAATAAGCCTTGCAAGCAAAAGACTAATGAGTTAGTCACGAGATGATGAGTTACGGAACGAGTAAAGAGACTTGTCGGTAACGAGATTGAACTAGGTATAGAGATACCGACGATCGAATCTCGGGCAAGTAACATACCGTTTGACAAAAGGAACAACGTATGTTGTTATGCAGTTCTGACCGATAAAAGATCTTCGTAGAATATGTAGGAGCCAATATGAACATCCAGGTTCCGCTATTGGTTATTGGCCGGAGATGAGTCTCGATCATGTCTACATAGTTCTCGAACCCGTAGGGTCCGCACGCTTAACGTTTGATGATGATCGGTATTATGAGTTTATGAGTATTGATGTACCGAAGGTAGTTCGGAGTCCCGGATGAGATCACGGACATGACGAGGAGTCTCGGAATGTCCGAGACATAAAGATTGATATATTGGACGGCTATATTCGAACACCGGAAGTATACCGGAAAAATTTCGGATTTATCGGGAATGCCGGAGGGGGTTACCGGAACCCCCTACGAGAGGGGATGGTCCATAGTGGGCCTAAAGGGAAAGAGAGAGGCAGCCCATAGGGCTGGCCGGCGCCCCCACCTAGGGTTCCTAGTTGGACTAGGATTGGGGGGGGGGGGCGCCACCTCTCCTATTCCTTTCCCCCTTCTTCCTTTTAGGTGAATCCTACTAGGAATAGGATTGCAATCCTATTCCTAGTAGGAGTCCACTCCCTAGCCGCACCAGGAAGGGCCGGCCGGCCTTCCTCCCCTGCTCCTTTATATACGGGGGCAGGGGGCACCCAAAGACACACAAGTTGAATTGTTTTAGCCGTGTGCGGTGCCCCCCTCCACAGAATCACACCTCGGTCATACCGTCGCGGAGCTTAGGCGAAGCCCTGCGCCGGTGAACACATCATATCCGTCACCACGCCGTCGTGCTGACGAAACTCTCCCGTGAAGCTCAACTGGATCAAGAGCTCGTGGGACGTCATCAAGCTGAACGTGTGCTGAACACGGAGGTGCCGTACGTTCGGTGCTTGATCGGTTGGATCGCGAAGAAGTTCGACAACATCAACCGCGTCACTTGACGCTTCCGCTTCCGGTCTACGAGGGTACGTAGACACACTCTTCCCTCTCGTTGCTATGCATCTGGTAGATAGATCTTGCGTGATCGTAGGAATATTTTAAAATACTACGTTCCCCAACAGTGGTATCAGAGCCAGGTCTATGCGTAGATGATATGCACGAGTAGAACACAATGAGTTGTGGGCGATACTAGTCATACTGCTTACCAGCATGTCATACTTTGCTTCGGCGGTATTGTGAGATGAAGCGGCCCGGACCGACATTACGCGTACGCTTACGCGAGACTGGTTTCACCGTTACGAGCACTCGTTGCTTAAAGGTGACTGGCGGGTGTTTGTCTCTCTCACTTTAGCTGAATCAAGTGTGGCTACGCCCGGTCCTTGTGAAGGTTAAAACAACACATACTTGACGAAACATCGTTGTGGTTTTGTATGCGTAGGTAAGAACGGTTCTTGCTAAAGCCCGTAGCAACCACGTAAAACTTGCAACAAACAAAGTAGAGGACGTCTAACTTGTTTTTGCAGGGCATGTTGTGATGTGATATGGTCAAGACATGATGAGTTATACGGTTTTGTATGAGATGATCATGTTTTGTAAAGTTATCGGCAACTGGCAGGAGCCATATGGTTGTCGCTTTATTGTATGAAATGCAATCGCCATGTAATTGCTTTACTTTATCACTAAGCGGTAGCAATAGTCGTAGAAGCAATAGTTGGCGAGACGACAACGATGCTATGATGAAGATCAAGGTGTCAAGCCGGTGACGAAGGTGATCATGACGGTGCTTTGGAGATGGAGATCAAAAGCACAAGATGATGATGGCCATATCATGTCACATATTTTGATTGCATGTGATGTTTATCTTATTATGCTTCTTATTTTGCTTAGATCGACGGTAGCATTATAAGATGATCCCTTACTAAATTTCAAGGTATAAGTGGTCTCCCTGAGTATGCACCGTTGCGAAAGTTCGTCGTGCCGAGACACCACGTGATGATCGGGTGTGATAAGCTCTACGTTCAAATACAACGGGTGTAAGCCAGTTTTGCACACGTAGAATACTCGGGTTAAACTTGACGAGCCTAGCATATACAGATATGGCCTCGGAACACTGGAGACCGAAAGGTCGAGCGTGAATCATATAGTAGATATGATCAACATATGATGTTCACCATTGAAACTACTCCATCTCACGTGATGATCGGACATGGTTTAGTTGATTTGGATCACGTGATCATTTAGATGACCAGAGGGATGTCTATCTAAGTGGGAGTTCTTTAAATTAATATGATTAAATTGAACTTTAATTTATCATGAACTTAGTCCTGATAGTTTTGCATATCTATGTCGTTGTAGATCAATGGCCCGTGCTACCGTTCCTTTGAATTTTAATGCATTCCTAGAGAAAGCTAAGTTGAAAGATGATGGTAGCAATTACACGGACTGGGTCCGTAACCTGAGGATTATCCTCATTGCTGCACAGAAGAATTATGTCCTTGAAGCACCGCTAGGTGACAAGCCCCCTTCCGCTGATGCAGACGCTTTGAACGTCTGGCAGTCACGGTCTGATGACTACACGATAGTTCAGTGTGCCATGCTTTACGGCTTAGAACCGGGACTTCAACGACGTTTTGAACGTCATGGACCATATGAGATGTTCCAGGAGTTGAAGTTAATATTTCAAGCAAATGCCCGAATTGAGAAATATGAGATTTCCAATAAGTTCTACAGCTGCAAAATGGAGGAGAATAGTTCTATCAGTGAACACTTGCTCAGAATGTCTGGGTACTACAATCATATGACTCAACTTGGTTGCAAAGTTGACGAGGATAGTGTTATTGATAGAGTTCTTCAATCACTACCACCAAGCTATAAAGGCTTCGTGATGAACTATAACATGCAAGGGATGCAAAAGACAATTCCCGAGCTCTTCGCTATGCTTAAAGCTGAGGAGGTAGAAATCAAAAAGGAGCATCAAGTGTTGATGGTTAACAAGACCACTAGTTTCAAGAAAAAGGGCAAGGGAAAGAAAGGGAACTTCAAAAAGAATAGCAATTCAGTTGCTACTTCCACGAAGAAACCCGAATCTGGAGCCAAGCCTGAAACTGAGTGCTTCTACTGCAAGGGGACTGGACACTGGAAGCGGAACTGCCCCAAGTATTTGGCGGATAAGAAGGATGGCAAGATGAACAAAGGTATATGTGATATACATGTTATTGATGTGTACCTTACTAATGCTCGTAATAGTACCTGGGTATTTGATACCGGTTCGGTTGCTAATATTTGTAACTCGAAACAGGGACTACGGATTAAACGAAGATTAGCTAAGGACGAGGTGACGATGCGCGTGGGAAACGGTTCCAAAGTCGATGTGATCGCCGTCGGCACGCTACCTCTACATCTGCCTTCGGGATTAGTTTTAGACCTAAATAATTGTTATTTGGTGCCAGCGTTAAGCATGAACATTATATCTGGATCTTGTTTATTGCGAGACGGTTATTCATTTAAATCAGAGAATAATGGTTGTTCCATTTTAATGAATAATATCTTTTATGGTCATGCACCCTTGAAGAGTGGTCTATTCTTATTGGATCTCGATTGTAGTGATACACATATTCATAATATTGAAACCAAAAGATGCAAGGTTAATAATGATAGTGCAACTTATTTGTGGCTCTGCCGTTTAGGTCATATTGGTGTAAAACGCATGAAGAAACTCCATAATGATGGACTTTTGGAATCACTTGATTATGAATCACTTGGTGCTTGCGAACCATGCCTCATGGGCAAGATGACTAAAACTCCGTTCTCTGGAACCATGGAGCGAGCAACGGATTTGTTGGAAATCATACATACTGATGTATGTGGACCAATGAGTGTTGATGCTCGCGGTGGGTATCGTTATTTTCTGACCTTCACTGATGATTTGAGCAGATATGGGTATATCTACTTAATGAAGCACAAGTCTGAAACATTTGCAAAGTTCAAAGAATTTCAGAGTGAAGTAGAGAATCATCGTAACAAGAAAATAAAGTTCCTACGATCTGATCGTGGAGGAGAATATTTGAGTTACGAGTTTGGTCTTCATTTGAAACAATGTGGAATAGTTTCACAACTCACGCCACCTGGAACACCACAGCGTAATGGTGTGTCCGAACGTCGTAACCGTACTTTATTGGATATGGTGCGATCTATGATGTCTCTTACCGATTTACCACTATCGTTTTGGGGTTATGCTTTAGAGACAGCTGCATTCACGTTAAATAGGGCACCATCTAAATCCGTTGATACGACGCCTTATGAACTATGGTTTGGCAAGAAACCAAAGTTGTCGTTTCTTAAAGTTTGGGGCTGCGATGCTTATGTGAAAAACACTTCAACCTGATAAGCTCGAACCCAAGTCGGAAAAATGTGTCTTCATAGGATACCCAAAAGAGACTGTTGGGTACACCTTCTATCACAGATCCGAAGGCAAAATATTCGTTGCTAAGAACGGATCCTTTCTAGAAAAAGAGTTTCTCTCGAAAGAAGTGAGTGGGAGGAAAGTAGAACTTGATGAGGTAATTGTACCTTCTCCCGGATTGGAAAGTAGTACATCACAGGAAATTGTTCCAGTGATTCCTACACCAATTAGTGAGGAAGTTAATGATAATGATCATGAAACTTCGGATCAAGTTTCTACTGAACGTCGTAGATCAACCAGAGTACGTTCCGCACCAGAGTGGTACGGCAACCCAGTTCTGGAAATCATGTTACTAGACCATGATGAACCTATGAACTATGAGGAAGCGATGATGAGCCCAGATTCCGCAAAATGGCTTGAAGCCATGAAATCTGAGATGGGATCCATGTATGATAACAAAGTATGGACTTTGGTTGACTTGCCCGATGATCGGCAAGCCATCGAAAATAAATGGATCTGCAAGAGGAAGACCGACGCAGACGGTAATATTACTGTTTACAAAGCTCGACTTGTTGCGAAAGGTTTTCGACAAGTTCAAGGAGTTGACTACGATGAGACTTTCTCACCCGTAGCGATGCTTAAGTCTGTCCGAATCATGTTAGCAATTGCAGCATTTTACGATTATGAAATCTGGCAAATGGATGTCAAAACTGCATTCCTAAATGGATATCTCAAAGAAGAGTTGTATATGATGCAACCAGAAGGTTTTGTCGATCCAAAAGGTGCTAACAAAGTATGCAAGCTCCAGCGATCCATCTATGGACTGGTGCAAGCATCTCGGAGTTGGAATATACGCTTTGATGAGGTGATCAAAGCATATGGTTTTATACAGACTTTTGGAGAAGCCTGTATTTACAAGAAAGTGAGTGGGAGCTCTGTAGCATTTCTAATATTATATGTAGATGACATATTGTTGATTGGAAATGATATAGAATTTCTGGATAGCATAAAAGGATACTTGAATAAAAGTTTTTCAATGAAAGACCTCGGTGAAGCTGCTTATATATTAGGTATCAAGATCTATAGAGATAGATCAAGACGCTTAATAGGACTTTCACAAAGCACATACCTTGATAAGATTTTGAAGAAGTTCAAAATGGATCAGTCAAAGAAAGGGTTCTTGCCTGTTTTACAAGGTATGAAATTGAGTAAGACTCAATGCCCGACCACTGCAGAAGATAGAGAGAAAATGAAAGTCATTCCCTATGCCTCAGCCATAGGATCTATCATGTATGCAATGCTGTGTACCAGACCTGATGTGTGCCTTGCTATAAGTCTAGCAGGGAGGTACCAAAGTAATCCAGGAGTGGATCACTGGACAGCGGTCAAAAACATCCTAAAGTATCTGAAAAGAACTAAGGATATGTTTCTCGTATATGGAGATGACAAAGAGCTCGTCGTAAATGGTTACGTCGATTCTAGCTTTGACACTGATCCGGATGACTCAAAGTCACAAACCGGATATGTATTTTTATTGAACGGTGGAGCTGTCAGTTGGTGCAGTTCCACGCAGAGCGTCGTGGCGGGATCTACGTGTGAAGCGGAATACATAGCTGCTTCAGAAGCAGCAAATGAAGGAGTCTGGATGAAGGAGTTCATATCCGATCTAGGTGTAGTACCTAGTGCATCGGGTCCAATGAAAATCTTTTGTGACAACACTGGAGCCATAGCCTTGGCGAAGGAATCCAGGTTTCACAAGAGAACAAAGCACATCAAAAGACGCTTCAATTCCATCCGCGATCTAGTCAAGGAGGGAGACATAGAGATTTGCAAAATACATACGGATCTGAATATTGCAGACCCGTTGACTAAGCCTCTTCCACGGGCAAAACATGATCAGCACCAAGACTCCATGGGTGTGAGGATCATCACTTTGTAATCTAGATTATTGACTCTAGTTCAAGTGGGAGACTGAAGGAAATATGCCCTAGAGGCAATAATAAAGATGTTATTTGTATTTCCTTATATCATGATAAATGTCTTTTATTCATGCTAGAATTGTACTAACCGGAAACTTAGTACATGTGTGGATACATAGACAAAACAGTATGTCCCTAGTATGCCTCTACTAGACTAGCTCATTGATCAAAGATGGTTATGTTTCCTAGCCATAGACATGAGTTCTCATTTGATCAACGGGATCACATCATTAGGAGAATGATGTGATGGACTAGACCCATCCGTTAGCATAGCACTATGATCGTTTAGTTTTACTGCTATTGCTTTCTTCATGACTTATACATGTTCCTATGACTATGAGATTATGCAACTCCCGAATACCGTAGGAACACCTTGTGTGCTATCAAACGTCACAACGTAACTGGGTGATCATAAAGATGCTCTACAGGTGTCTCCGAAAGTATTCGTGGTGTTGGCATAGATCAAGATTAGGATTTGTCACTCCGAGTGTCGGAGAGGTATCTCTGGGCCCTCTCGGTAACACACATCACAATAAGCCTTGCAAGCAAAATACTAATGAGTTAGTCACGAGATGATGAGTTACGGAACGAGTAAAGAGACTTGCCGGTAACGAGATTGAACTAGGTATAGAGATACCGACGATCGAATCTCGGGCAAGTAACATACCGTTTGACAAAAGGAACAACGTATGTTGTTATGCGGTTCTGACCGATAAAAGATCTTCGTAGAATATGTAGGAGCCAATATGAACATCCAGGTTCCGCTATTGGTTATTGACCGGAGATGAGTCTCGGTCATGTCTACATAGTTCTCGAACCCGTAGGGTCCGCACGCTTAACGTTTGATGACGATCGGTATTATGAGTTTATGAGTATTGATGTACCGAAGGTAGTTCGGAGTCCCGGATGAGATCACGGACATGACGAGGAGTTTCGGAATGTCCGAGACATAAAGATTGATATATTGGACGGCTATATTCGGGCACCGGAAGTATACCGGAAAAGTTTCGGATTTATCGGGAATGCCGGAGGGGGTTACCGGAACCCCCTACGAGAGGGGATGGTCCATAGTGGGCCTAAAGGGAAAGAGAGAGGCAGCCCATAGGGCTGGCCGGCGCCCCCACCTAGGGTTCCTAGTTGGACTAGGATTGGGGGGGGGGGCGCCACCTCTCCTATTCCTTTCCCCCTTCTTCCTTTTAGGTGAATCCTACTAGGAATAGGATTGCAATCCTATTCCTAGTAGGAGTCCACTCCCTAGCCGCACCAGGAAGGGCCGGCCGGCCTCCCTCCCCTGCTCCTTTATATACGGGGGCAGGGGGGCACCCAAAGACACACAAGTTGAATTGTTTTAGCCGTGTGCGGTGCCCCCCTCCACAGAATCACACCTCGGTCATACCGTCGCGGAGCTTAGGCGAAGCCCTGCGCCGGTGAACACATCATATCTGTCACCACGTCGTCGTGCTGACGAAACTCTCCCGTGAAGCTCAACTGGATCAAGAGCTCGTGGGACGTCATCAAGCTGAACGTGTGCTGAACGCGGAGGTGCCGTACGTTCGGTGCTTGATCGGTTGGATCGCGAAGAAGTTCGACAACATCAACCGCGTCACTTGACGCTTCCGCTTCCGGTCTACGAGGGTACGTAGACACACTCTTCCCTCTCGTTGCTATGCATCTGGTAGATAGATCTTGCGTGATCGTAGGAATATTTTAAAATACTACGTTCCCCAACAATGTCAGGCCACCTATTCTGCACAACTCCAATCAAGCTGAAACTTCACGGAGATTTTTTATGGAAAATATGAAGAATACTGGAGCTGATAACCAATAGAGGGGGCCCACCAGGTGGGCACAACCCACCTGGGCGTGCCAGGCCCTCCCAGGCGCGCCCTGGTGGGTTGTGCTCACCCAGGCCCACTTTCGGTGCCCATCTTCTGGTATATAAGCCTCTCTGACCTAGAAAAAATAAGGAGAAGACTTTCGGGATGGAGTGCCACCGTCTCGAGGCGAAACTTGGGCAGGAGCACTTTTGCCCTCCGGCGGAGCGATTCCGTCGGGGGAACTTCCCTCTCGGAGGGGGAAATCGTCGTCATCATCATCAACAACAACTCTCCCATCTTGGGGAGGGCTATCTTCATCAACATCTTCAACAACACCATCTCATCTCAAACCCTAGTTCATCTCTTGTGTTCAATCTTGTTACCGGAACTATAGATTGGTGCTTGCGGGTGACTAGTAGTGTTGATTACATCTTGTTGTTGATTACTATATGGTTTATTTGGTGAAAGATTATATGTTCAGATCCATTATGCTATTTAATACCCCTCTGATCTTGAGCATTTTTATCACTTGTGAGTAGTTACCTTTGTTCTTGAGGTCACAGGATAAATCATGTTGCAAGTAATCATGTGAATTTGATATGTGTTCGATATTTTGATAGTATGTATGTTGTGATTCCCTTAGTGGTGTCATGTGAACGTCGACTACATGAAACTTCGCCATATTTGGGACTAAGGGAATGCATTGTGGAGTAGTAAGTAGATGGTTGGTTGTGAGAGTGACAGAAGCTTAAACCCTAGTTTATGCACTATTCCGTAAGGGACCGATTGGATCCAAAAGTTTAATGCTATGGTTAGAATTTATTCTTAATAATTTTCTCGTAGTTGCGGATGCTTGTGGGAGGGTTAATCATATGTAGGAGGTTTGTTCAAGTAATAACAACACCTAAGCACCGATCCACCCACATATCAAATTATCAAAGTAGCGAACACGAATTGAACCAACATGATGAAAGTGACTAGATGAAATTCCCGTGTACCCTCAAGAACACTTTGCTTGTTATAAGAGAACGTTTTGGCATGTCCTTTGCCCCAAAAGGATTGGACTATCTTTCTGCATACTTGCTACTATTATCTTTACTTGCTCGTTAAAAAATTATCTTGCTATCAAACTACTTTGTTACTTACAATTTCAGCACTTGCAGACATTACCTTACTGAGAAACACTTATCATTTCCTTATGCTCCTCGTTGGGTTCGACAATCTTACTTATCGAAAAAGCTACAATTGATCCCCTATACTTGTGGGTCATCAAGGCAATTTTCTGGCGCCGTTGCCGGGGAGTGAAGCGCTTCTGGTAAGTGGAAATTGGTAAGGAAACATTTATATAGCATGCTGAAATTTATTGTCACTTGTTACTATGGAGAACAATCCTTTCAGGGGTTTGTTCGGGGTATCTTCACCTCGACTGGAACCACAATTAGTTACCCCCCAACCCGCTTCATCTATTTAAAATATTGAATATTAAATCCCTTCGGGTATGATAGAACAACTATTAGCTAATCCTTATGAAGGAGATGGAACCGAACATCGTGATATGCACTTGATATATGTGGAACAAATTTGTGGATTGTTTAAGCTTGCAGGTTTACCCGGAGATCAAGTTATGAAGAAGGTTTTTCCTTTATCTTTGAAGGGAAAAGCATTAGCATGGTATAGGCTGTGCGATGATATTGGATCTTGGAACTGGAACCGATTGAAAATGGAGTTTCACCCAAAAAAATATCCTATGCATCTAGTTCATCGTGAGCGGAATTACATATATAATTTTTGGCCTCATGAAGGAGAAAGTATCTCTCAAGCTTGGGGGAGGCTTAAGTCAATGTTATATTCATGCCCCAATCATGAGCTCTCAAGAGAAATTATTATTCGGAATTTTTATGCTCGGTTTTCTCATAATGATCAATCCATGCTCGATACTTCTTGTGCTGGTTCTTTTATGAAGAAAACTATTGAATTCTGGTAGGATCTTTTGGAAAGAGTCAAACGCAACTCTGAAGATTGGGAACTCGATGAAGGTAAAGAATTAGGTATTAAGCTTAAGTATGATTGTGTTAAATCTTTTATGAATATCGATGCCTTTTCAAAGTTTAGCACTAAATATGGACTTGACTATGAGATAGTAGCCTCCTTGTGAATCCTTTGCTACTCATGTTGATCTCCCTAAGGAGAAGTAGTTTAATTTAGCGACCTCGATCCCAATGGACCAGAGTCTCTATGCTCAGTGTCATCCCTGGATCGGTATGCTGACACACACAATACTTTGAGGATTTATAGCAGAGTTTTAATCACACTTTATTACATCTAAAATCCTCATAATGGGTCTTATTACAATAATATGACCGAAGGCCATCTAGTAACAATAAACTAATACAAATCTTGCGGAAGCATCGAAGATAAGTTGAGTCCATCCAACTCCACGGCAAACATTGAGTGCATGACGACGACCTAATCGCACCTTATTCTTCGTCGGTAAACTCCGCAACATGAGACGTTACAGCCATGTAGATCAGCACATTGAATATGCTCGCAAGAACACATTGTAGCAAGTAATGATGAACAAATGTCTACAAGTATATGCATATTTGGCTGGTGGAGGCTGTAAGGTTAGTTTTTTGCATAAAGCTAATTTTTCCCTACAACAAAGGAATAAATTTTATTTACTACTCAGTTTAGTTAAGCAATATTGAGAATGGTTCCTCCATCTCAATCCCAAAGTACCAAAGTCATTAATAACCCAACAAATTAATTAAAAAGAGTGATGAGATCAGTCCATAATTCAAATACCAGGATACTCAAGATGTCCATAACGGGGGACACAGCTACTCATGAATAGTTTGTACACTCTGCAGAGGTTTGTGCACTTTTCCCCACAAGGCTCGACCGCCTCCGTTTAACTTCTCGCACTACATGGTGTTTGAGAACCGGATGACCGAGACACAGTCTTTCAGAAGCATTCACTCTTTACCCTGGAAAGACCGATACACCTACTTTCCCCTACATCAGCTAGTCCACCACTGAAAGAGCTCACACAACATACTCAACTATGCCAGAGCCCATAATGGCTTGTGGCTGCACACGGAAGTTTCTAGGCATGAATGATATATGATCCCTTTGAGCTTGGGTGGCATTTCATAGGATAATCACACATGTCCTTCGGGATCTCCTAGGACAACACTGGATTCTCCACGTGCCCTGCAACCAATCCACCCAGTTGTATATTAAAGTTGCCACATTAAACATTCCCTTAGTTGTTATTACACTCAGAACTTTCATGAAATCTCACATACCAATCCACGACTATGAGCATGGCTAAGCAATAAGTAACAAAGCGTATATTCCCTGGGTTGATCTCAAGTCATTGGGTTCATACCTCATGAACTACAAAGCAATACCACATGTAATCAAGTCCTACTCATGCAATCTTTGAGGATAGAACTAATGCAATAAAAACTGGGTATTGGAAAGTATGATCAAAGTATGAACTTGCCTTGCTGACGATCGTTGAAACCTAGTGACTCGTAGTAGCATGCTTCGCACTCCGGAAATTCTATCGCAATCAAACAATAGCATACATAAGCAATCTTGCAACATAATCGAAGGACAGATCTTGAAAGAACTCGAAAGCAAGCAAATGACTCTTGTAACAGAAAACAATTTCTAGTAGTACAAAAATTAATTAAATTTGGCCTTATCAGAAAGTTTAGGTTAAGAGCTTCGATTTGCAAAAAGAATCAACTCAAACGGAGTTACGAAACTCAAGTTACAATCAAAAGAAGTTCAAATACAAATCTACTTGAATTCAAAATTAGAAACTTTCAAAAATATATTTGAGTTGCACTACTAGAAAGATAAGATCAAAACGAAGAATTTGGCGTTGGTTTCATCTAATTTTGACTAATGAGTAATAACTATTGATCGTTTAAAAACTAGGGACTGATCTATAAAAACTTTAATCGCGGATAGGTCTTGACGAAAATAACAGAAAAAGAAAAACTCTAAATAATGAAGGTTCGTTTTTCTGAACTAAACAGCGGACGTTCGTGGTTTAATAAAACCTAAAAAAACGAATATAGGGTTTTCTAAAAAAAATCGATCTGGGGATTTAAAAAAACAAAAACAAAAAACAAAAAAAGAGGGTTGGGTTTTTACCTAGCGGATCGGGCCGTTCGGGTCGGGTTCGCGGGCGGCGGGGCGGATCGGGCGGCGGCGACGGGCGGCGACGTCTCCGGTGGTGGCTTGCGGGCGGCGGTGGCAGCGGCGGGCAAAGGCGGCGGTCGAGGTGGCGGCGGGGTGGGTCAAGGAGGCGGCGGCTGCTCCGCTTATAAAGGGGCCGGGGCCGGGCCTTTCTTGGCCGAGGGGCGAGACGCCGGCCATGTGCGGCCGGGACTCCGGCGGAGTCCGTCTCCGGCACGGCGCGGGAAGGCGGCGGCACGAGCGGGCCAGCTGGCTGGGCTTCGACCCAGTCGGCCCGGCCCGAATTTTTTAAATCGCTCGACGAAGAAAATCCAAAATAAATTCAGATAAATTCCTAAAAATTTCAGAAACAATTTTCACTGTTCCAACCTAATATTTGGGGTAAAGCGAACATTTTTCTGAAATAAAAATGCCTAAAATAAAATAAACTTTTTAATGCAATTTTAAACTAATTAAACCGCAAATAAAAATCCAACAAAATTATTTTTACTCAAAATTCAAATTTCAGCATTTTTATTCTGTTTTTGAAGAAGTCATATTATCTTCTCTCATTTATTTTAAAATATTGAAAATGAAATTCGGCAAAAATATTTGATCCAACCCCACTGGTAAAATAATAAAAATAGTGGGTCCTCTTTGGGAAAACTTCCAACTCTCTCACTTGGGTCCTTGAGTTGCTTAAAGTTTTTGGATCAATTTTCAAATAAATTCAAATTCAAAATGCTCAAATGATGAATGCATATGAATGATCTATGTTAACATCCAAATTGAAAATTGGGATGTTACATTTGAATACCACCTAACTATTAAATGAGAAATTAAAGAACCGGTACTAGTTAATGTTGATCCATTTGTTCCTACTGCTGACATTGAAAAACCAGCTTTCCCAGTTAGGATAAAGGAGCATGCTAAAGTTTCAACTGTGGTTAACAAAAGTTATATTAGAACACCTATACCTGATGAACAAATTAAAGTAGAGCCTAATATTGCTATGGTCAAGGATCTTTTGGAAGAAAATGTAGATGGGCATGTTATTTGCTTTAATGAAGAAGCTGTTAGAATTGCCAAACCTAATAAAAATGACAAACATAGACATATTGTTGGCATGCCCGTTGTCTCGGTCAAAATAGGAGATCATTGTTATCATGGTTTATGTGACATAGGTGCTAGTGTGAGTGCTATCCCTTACTCTTTATACCAAGAATTATGAATGACATAGCACCTGCAGAAATAGAAGACATTGATGTCACTATTAAACTGGCTAATAGAGACACTATACCACCAGTTGGGATTGTTAGAGATGTTGAAGTCTTGTGTGGGAAAATAAAATACCCTACCGATTTTCTTGTTCTTGGTTCCCCACAAGATGACTTCTGTCCCATTATCTTTGGTAGACCTTTCTTGAACACCGTTAATGCTCAGTCAGATATATTGTAAGAAACAAACAGTCGGTGTTAGTTTTGGTGATGAGTCTCATGAATTTAATTTTTTGAAGTTTAATAGAAAGCTTTGTGAGAAAGAATTACCTAGTAAAGATGAAATTATTGGTCTTGCCTATTGCTGTGCCTCCTACTGATCCTTGATGACCCACAAGTGTAGGGGATCTATCGTAGTACTTTCGATAAGTAAGAGTGTCGAACCCAACGAGGAGCAGAAGGAAATGATAGGCAGTTTTCAGTAAGGTATAGTCTGCAAGCACTGAAATTATAGGTAACAGATAGTTTTGTGATAGGGTAATTGGTAGCAAGTGACAAAAGGTAAAAGTAAATAAGGTGAAGCAAGGTGGCCCAGTCCTTTTTGTAGCAAAGGACAAGCCTGGACAAACTCTTATATGAAGTAAAGCGCTCCCGAGGACATATGGGAATTATCGTCAAGCTAGTTTTCATCACGATCATCTGATTCGCGTTCGGTACTTTGATAATTTGGTATGTGGGTGGACCGGTGCTTGGGTGTTGTCCTTACTTGGACAAGCCTCCCACTTATGATTAACCTCTAATGCAAGCATCTGCAACTACAAAAGAAGTATTAAGGTAAACCTAACCATAGCATGAAACAAGTGGATCCAAATCAGCCCCTTACGAAGCAACGCATAAACTAGGGTTTAAGCTTCTGTCACTCTAGCAATTCATCATCTACTTATTACTTCCCAATGCCTTCATCTAGGCCCAAATAATGGTGAAGTGTCATGTAGTCGACATTCACATGACACCACTAGAGGAGAGACAACATACATCTCATCAAAATATCGAACGAAGACCAAATTCACATGACTACTTATAGCAAGACTTCTCCCATGTCCTCAGGAACCAAAGTAACTACTCACAAGACATAATATTGTTCATGATCAGAGGGGTATTAATATGCATAATGGATCTAAACATATGACCTTCCACCAAATAAACCAACTAGCATCAACTACAAGGAGTAATCAACACTACTAGCAACCCACAGGTACCAATCTGAGGTTTGGGTACAAAGATTGGATACACGATATGAACTAGGGTTTGAGAGGAGATGGTGCTGGTGAAGATGTTGATGAAGATAGCCCTCCCCAAGATGGAAGAGTTGTTGGTGATGACGGCGGTGACGATTTCCCCCTCCCGGAGGGAAGTATCCCCGACAGAACAACTCTGCCGGAGCCCTAGATTGGTTTCCGCCAAGGTTTCGCCTCGAGACAGCGGCGTCTGGTCCCGAAAGCCTCCTTATGATTTTTTTTCCAGGTCAAAACACCTCATATAGGAGAAGATGGGCATCGAGGGTCCATCGGGGGGGGGGGGGGCACGAGGCAGGGGGCACGCCCAGAGAGGGGGCACGCCCCCACCCTCGTGGACAGGTGGTGGCCCCCCTGGTGATCTTCTTTCGCTAGATATTTTTTATATTTTCTGAAACGGTGTCCTGTGGAGTTTTGGAGCTTTTTGAGTTGTGCAGAATAGGTTTCCAGCGTTTGCTTCTTTTCCAGCCCAGAATTCCAGCTGCCGGCATTCTCCCTCTTCATGTAAACCTTGTAAAATAAGAGAGAAAAGGCATAAGTATTGTGACATAACCCGTAATAATATACCATAATGTAATAAATATCAACATATAAGCATGACGCAATACTTATGGTTATGGAGTTTTAATCGGACACAGAGAAAGATAGGGGCTTATGGTGTTGCCTCCCAACCTTTTACCTCAAGGGTAATGTCAACAGTAATAGACAATGAAAACTTACATCCAAGTGGGTATATATGTCAGGATCTTTCCAACACAATGTGCTTGCCAAAGGAGAAAATGTAAAAAGGAAAGGTGAATTTCACCTTGACTCTTATAAGGCAAGAATAATAGATAGGCCCTTCGCAGAGGGAAGCAGAGGTTGTCATGTGTTTTTATGGTTGGATGCACAAAGTCTTAGCACAGAAGAACATCACTTTATATTGCCACTTGTGATAAGGACCTTTATTATGCAGTCCGTCGCTTTTATTACTTCCATATCACAAGATCGTATAAAGCTTATTTCCTCCACACTAATAAATCATACATATTTTAGCGAGTTTGCAACATGACAACTTACTTGAAGGATCTTACTCAATTCATAGGTAGGTATGGTGAACTCTCATGGCAAAACTGGGTTTAAGGATGTATGGAAGCACAAGTAGTATCTCTACTTGGTTCAAGGAGTTTTGGCTAGCATGAGGGGTAAAGGCAAGCTCAACATGTTGGATGATCCGTGACAATATACTTTATTTCAGATATAAGAAAACATAACCCATTATGTTGTCTTTCTTGTCCAACATCAACTCTTTAGCATGTCATATTTTGATGATTGCTCACAATCATAAAAGATGTCCAATATAGTATATTTGTATGTGAAGCCTCTCTTCTTTTATTACTTCCTATTAATTGCAACGATGACCAAAACTATGTTTTTCAACTCCCAACAACTTTTATTCATCATACTCTTTATATGTGAAGTCATTACTTCCCATAAGATCAATATGATCTATTGCCACTTTTTATGTTTTCTTTCTTTTTATCATGACCAAGGTGAGGAAATCAAGCCCTTGACTTAACACTAATCTTTATTATATAGCTCACGAACTCGATTACAAAGGATAAAGATCATAAAGAAAAAGCTCACAACTAGATCATGCTTACTTTATTCTACTAGATCAAGATACTACCAAAAGGATCGAACTAAGAAAAACGGTAAAGATAGGAGTGATGGTGATACGATACCGGGGTCACTCCCCCAAGCTTGGCAGTTGCCAAGGGGAGTGCCCGTACCCATATGATTATGTCTCCTTCGAGGGTGGTGATGATGGGGTTGAAAGAAGTGACGCCGGATCATCATATATCGAGCGCAGGAGATCCTCCAACTTGCGGATAATACCCTTGAGTGCAGCTATATACTCCTTCAACGAATTATTTTCACTTGTGAGATACTTGTTTTGAATTTGAGCTAACTCAATCATCTTGAAAGCTTCAATCTTAGTTGAAGTAAAGAGGTTGGGAAGAGGTTGAGGGGTGTCTTGTTCTCCTATTGCCTGAGCCTGATCTTCCACCTCCTTCTTGATCCTCTTCTCCTTGTTGATCTCCTCGGGTCCTTCCCTCTTCAGATCTATCTTCATTAGACAAAAGCCTCATTGCCTTCGTTGTTTGAGGAGGGAGATGACATGGTGCCTGTCTCCGTCAACCCTAGCAGAAAATAGCTCGAAACAAGAACAGAGGATTTTTGCGTGATACAGAGGTCAAAACCTTCAGGGGTATATATAATGAATTTTTACCGACCAAAAGGAGTAACATACAAGAAATCGGAGTCCGGGAGGCACACGAGCTGCCCACGAGGCAGGGGGCGCGCCCAGGGAAGGGAGCGCGCCCTCCACCCTCGTGGACGGCTCGTGTCTCTTCCGGGCTGCCACTTATTTTTTCTATTTTTCTACATATTCCAAAATTGAGAAAAATTGCCTTTAGAACTGTTTTGGAGTCGGTTTACTTACCATACCTCATACCTCTTCCTTTTTGGAGTATGGATCGCTCTGGAAAGTGTCCTTTATGTGTTCCTCCGGGGTTACAGTTTCAATAACATTGGTTTCAACATTTATAGGGTTACCTGAGATATAGTGTTTGATTCTTTGACCATTCACCACCTTCGGATTTGTGCCTTCGAAGTTGTTGATTTTTATGGCACCGGAGCGATAGACCTCCTCGATAACGTAAGGGCCTTCCCACTAGAGAGAAGTTTTCTTGCAAAAAATCTTAAACGAGAGTTGTATAGCAATACATAATCACGTATGTTCAACTCACACTTTTGTATCCTTTTGTCATGCCATCTTTTAACTTTTTCCTTAAACAGCTTGGCATTCTCATAGGCCTGGGTTCTCCATTCATCAAGAGAGCTAATGTCAAATAACCTCTTCTCATCGGCAAGTTTGAAATCATAATTGAGCTCTTTGATAGCCCAATATGCCTTATGTTCTAGCTCAAGAGGTAAGTGTCAAGCTTTTCTGTAAACCATTTTATATGGAAACATACCCATAGGATTTTTGTATGCAGTTCTATAGGCCCATAGTGCATCATCAAGTTTCTTAGATCAATTCTTTCTAGACCTATTAACTGTCTTTTGCAAAATTAATTTCAACTCTCTATTACTTAGTTCTACTTGACCACTAGTCTGTGGGTGATAAGGGGATGCAATTCTATGATTAACATCATACTCTGCAAGCATTTTACGGAAAGCACCATCAATAAAGTGTGAACCACCATCAGTCATTAGGTATCTAGGGACTCCAAACCTCGAAAAAATAACTTCTTTAAGCATCCTAATAGAAGTGTTATGATCATCACTACTAGTTGGGAATAGCTTCTACCCACTTAGTAACGTAATCAACAGCAACTAGGATATGTGTGTACCCATTAGAGGCAGGAAATAGTCCCATATAATCAAAGCCCCAAACATCAAATGGTTCAATAACAAGTGAATAATTCATAGGTATTTCTTGACGTCTACTAATATTACCAATTCTTTGACATTCATCACAAGCTAAGACAAACTTACGGGCATCCTTGAAGAGAGTAGGCCAATAAAAACGAGATCGTAATACCTTATGTGCAGTTCTATCTCCAGCATGGTGTCCTCCATAAGCTTCGGAGTGGCACTTGCGTAGGATATGTTCCTGTTCATGCTCAGGTACACAATGTCTAATAATACCATCTACTCCTTCTTTATAAAGATGTGGGTCATCCCAGAAGTAATGTCTCAAATCATAGAAGAACTTTTTCTTTTGCTGGTATGTGAAGCTAGGAGGTATAAACTTAGCAACAATATAATTAGCATAATCAGCGTACCATGGAGTAGTACGAGAAGTATTTATGACAGCTAATTGTTCATCAAGAAAGCTATCATCAATAGGTTGTGGGTCATCAAGTATATTCTCTAACCTAGACAAGTTATCTGCAACGGGGTTGTCAGCTCCCTTTCTATCAATAATATGTAAGTCAAATTCTTGCAGCAAGAGAACCCATCTAATAAGTCTAGGTTTAGCATCTTTCTTTTCCATAATTTATTTGGTAGCAGCATGATCAGTGTGAATAGTTACTTTAGAATCAACAATATAAGGTCTAAACTTATCACAAGCAAATACAACTGCTAAAAATTATTTCCCAGTAGTAGCATAATTTGTCTGGGCACTGTCTAGAGTTTTACTAGCATATTGGATAACATTCAATTTCTTATCCACTACTAGGAAAAGGCTCATTAGTGGCGCACCTGTTTTGGCCATTAATGGCGCACTACAGGTGCGCCACTACTACCACGCCATTAGTAACAATTACTAATGGCGCACTACCTGGTGCGCCATTAGTATACCAGACAGTAGTGGCGCACCAGGCAGTGCGCCATTAGTATGTGCCCAGATGCGCCATTAGTATGCCTCCCAGGGGGGGCATATATACCTTGTGCTCTAGGTTACTAATGGCGCACCTCTCAGGGGTGCGCCACTAGTGTGTTTATTGCAGTGCACCACTAAAGTGCAGAGAGGTGTGCCACTACTATGAATATTAGGATTCTTTTTTTTTCTTTTCTGATATTGGCACAGATTACAAAATACATTACAACACAGAATATAAATAGCACAACATATAAACAACAGATTTATCGAATACAATAGAAGATTAGTCTCCGAATACAATTCATCGTATTAGTCACCGAATTCAAAATATCGAACAAAGTTAGAACAACACAAGTCTCGAGACCGCGAGTAGCGAGTTTGTCTTCACATTACAAGTCGATATCTAAACTACCATCATCACATAGAAGAGAGTTGCGGTCACGATGAGCATCATCGCGATGAAACTGGTCTTCATCCGGTTCCTCCTCCACTCCCTCCTCTCTCCAGCCAGATAGCGCGCGTATCTAGTTTCCGCCTCCGCGCTAGTGGTGTACCCTTTGTAACTGTTACCGCTGAAACGATGAACCTGTCTCCGACACTCCTCCTAGTCGTTGTAGACTCCGAGAACCTTACCCTTGTACACGACATACGACGGCATCTCAATGCACTAGACAAAACAATACATAAGCAATATATAAGTATGCAACAAAAGGATCGGAAGAGAAAATCATCAACACATTAATATATAGCACGATTCATGGTCTTACTAATAAATAGCATCTATTACATAAAAGTTGAACGACTGTCCAAACCAAAGAGACATACAAGTTCATTAAAAAGATTAATTACAACATGAGCTAATCGATATTTCACAACTACATAGCATCACTACTACTTTTGACTCGACTCAGGGACCGGAGCATGGATGAAGCTGCCATCTTTCGTGATGGTCATGAATGTGCGGTGGTTGTCAGCCTACATTTGTAGCATTGTTTCTATTTCACTGTTGGACGGTTGATATTTGAGGTAGAACTGCCCCGAGATACGAAGATTTCCGAAAGCTTTGACTGGATGCGAAAGAATTCTTGTCTGAGGTCCACGTCCTGGATTTCCAACAAGCGTGCGGCCCATGCTTTGAGACTATTTGGTGGCAGAAGGTGATGATGGTTCCGTACGATCGCTTGCATGTGATAGAGGGTGTAGTAGGCATCCTTCTGACCGCCAGGCGACAGCTTGATGCAGGGGAACGTCGTTACATGGGTGAACACGTGCCTGCCGTACCTAAAAAGTGGCCTCTTGAAGGTACCTCCAGATTTGGCATAGCCGGGAGAACTTCATCAAGAACTTTCTTCACATTTGAGTAGCCTTTCTTCGACTGACCGTCAGACTCGAAATACGTGGCCATGGAATATTGCGGGCTTAAGAGGATGAGTGTGCAATGTGTGTCACTGCACAAAACATGGAATGTTAGAAAAAAAGAACAATCGAAACCTAAAAAATCATATGTTACGGGACGGTGAGGGGATGACTTACTCAGAAAAGTAAGGCACGAGGGAGTTATCCTTATTTGCGTTCGACAGGATGACGCCTTCGAGGTATGAACTCGCGACTTGCCGGTCCCCAGCGCTGCCCAAGATCTTGGCACGCATGTAGAAGGGGTCGACTATCACGATGTCCGGGGTCTTGTCTCTAATGATCCGCATCTCCATACTCAGCGAAAATAGCTGAACGAAGGTGTAGTGCAGCGAATGAAGGTTAAACATAGCAAAGATGTCATCAAACCGCAGGACGATCATACCCCCGATGGCGCTATCCACAAAACCCTTGTGCTCTGGCACCTTGGCCACAAAAACTTGGTATGTCACATCATTCTCGGAGAGACACCGCTTCTCCAAAGAAAGAACACTGTCATGCAGACTCCGCATAGCATCGGTTGCAGCATTGAGCAGATTAGTCGGTAGCATCGGCCTACCCGCCCCATCACCCTCCTCGAGATATCCTTAGGTGAAGGTGGCCCGTCCTAAGAACGGATCTTACTCGGTGCCGGCTGGCTCGCACCCTTGTTATTCTTTCTTTTCCGTCCCTTCTGCTTCTTCTGCTGTAATGGGATCGAGTTCTGCTCAGAGACCACCTTCTTGAGTGTGTTGGGGCTGATAATATTTCCCACCTCAGCTATCTGAGGCTCGGTGAAGGCGACAGCTGGAGGCGTCTCTTGAGAACTGAACGCCAGGCGACGCCTGTTGCAATTGGGTTTCTCCGTGGTACCAGCTAGTTCACGATTGTCTTTTGCAGGGGTGGGTTCTTGAGAAGGAGGCCCCAAGAATTCGTCATCGTACCCATGTTCGTTGAAGTACTTATCGACGTTGGTAAATGTACCATCGTCCTCGTTCAGATCCTGTGCCATATGCATGTCCGGATCAGCTGACGGCGGTAGCGTTGCGGCGGTCTTGCCATGGCTTGGCGCCGGCACGACTGGCGGTGTTGTTTGTGGGGTGGTGTCCCCCGCCCCCAAATGAATCTGGCTCTTTGGCCAAAGCATGGGCCAGCTTATGCATGCGCTGAGGGTCATCGCATCATCTTCGTCGGCCCCAGGGGGTCGATACGGAGGTAACAAGTCATCGAAGCCCCGCAGCACCCGAACCAGTTGAACCCTATGCACGGTGGGTGACATCGCATTATCGTGGAACACGTGGCTGCCCGGTTGAACGGTTCTGGCCTTGGCGACATCGATCAACTTGCCGTCCACGAAGTGCAGGAGAGTGCATGGAACGTTGGCGGCGCCCTACGAAAACATGTAGGGCGTTAGGTGTGACGCCCCCGATTTGACCGTACACTAATCATGCACGCAAATGTGTACGACCAAGATCAAGGACTCACTTGAAGATATCACAACACAACCCTAGACACAAATTAAAATAGTACAAGCTTTATATTACAAGCCAGGGGCCTAGAGGGCTCGAATACATAAGCTCGAAAACACAAGAGTTAGCGGAAGCAATAATATCTGAGTACAGACATAAGTTAAACAAGTTTGCCTTAAGAAGGCTAGCACAAAAGTAACAACGATCGAAAAGGCAAGGCCTCCTGCCTGGGACCTCCTAACTACTCCTCGAAGCCGAACTCCATGTAGAAACATCCTCGGGATCATCTGGCTCCTGGACTCCACCATATGGTTGCATCAACCGAGAAGAAAGGAGAAAGGGGAAAAGGGGGAGAAAAGCAACCGTGAGTACTCATCCAAAGTACTCGCAAGCAAGGATCTACACTACACATGCAATGATATCTGTGTAAAGGGGTAATATATGTGGACTGAACTGCAGAAAGCAGAATAAGAGGGGGATAGCTAATCCAATCGAAGACTACGCTTCTGGTAACCTCCATCTTGCGGCAGAAGATGAGGGTAGCTGGAAAGTAACAAGTATCATCGCTTCTCGCAGCCTCCGTCTTGCAGCAGTAGAAGGGAGTAGATGGTAAGTTCACCAAGTAACATCGTATAGCATAATCCTACCCGGCGATCCTCCCCTCGTCGCCCTGTGAGAAAGCAAGCACCGGGTTGTATCTGGAACTTGTCTGGGTGTGTTTTATTAAGTATCCAGTTCTAGTTGTCATGAGGTCAGAGTACAACTCCGAGTCGTCCTTTTACCGAGGGACACGGCTATTCGAATAGATTAACTTCCCTGCAGGGGTGCACCACATAACCCAGCACGCTTGATCCCATTTGGCCGGACACACTTTCCAGGGTCATGCCCGGCCTCGGAAGATCAACACGTCGCAGCCCTACCTAAGCACATCAGAGAGGTCAGCACGCTGGTCTAAGTCCTAGGCGCGCAGGGGTCCGGGCCCATCGCCCAACGCACACCTGCATGTTGCGTACGCGGCCGGTGAGCAGACCTAGCAACCTCCATTACTAAGGAAGTTGCATTACGCGGTCCAACCCAGCGCGCGTCGCTAAGTCGCTGAAGTCAAGAAGGCTTCGGCTGATACCACGACGTCGAGTGCCCATAACTATTCCCACGTAGCTGGTTAGTGCGTATAGACCAAATGGCCAGACTCAGATCAAATACCAAGATCCCGTTAAACGTGTTATTATGAAATAACCGCGGACAACGACCAGGGCCAGGCCCACCTGTCTCCTAGGTGGTCGCAAACCGCCCTGTCGCTCCGCCACAAAGTAACCATCAGGAGGCTGTCGGGAACCCAGGCCCACCACTACCTGGGTGGAACCACCTGCCCCTTCAGCCCCCATCTCCGAATCATCATCATGTGTTTGTAAAGTATGTAAATAGTATATACCCGTGATCACCACCCGAGTGATCACGACCCGATGGTATAGCATGGCAGACGGACAAGAATAAAGGGCCACTGATGGAATACTAGCATCCTATGCTAAGCATTAGGACGACAGGTATAGGTATCAACAGTTGTAGCAGCAAAGACATGCTATGCAACAGAATAGGAGTAACCGAACAGTAACATGCTACACTCTTCTAATGCAAGCAGTAGAAAGAAGATTAGGCGATATCTGGTGATCAAAGGGGGGGGCTTGCCTGGAAGCTCCGCAGACGAAAGGAATCTTCGGAAGCGTAGCCGTAGTCGAACACCGAAGCATCAATGGTCTCGGGGTCTATCACAGTATCGGAGTCTACCGAAAATAAGCAACGAAGGGGGAAACAAATAAATAATAGAGCAAACAATAGCATCACAAAGCATAACATGGCAAAAGGCGGTGCTACGTGTGACCTAACGCGGTGCTCGGTGATACAGACGAAGAGGAATAACATCCGGGAAGTATTCCCGGTGTTAGGCATTTTCGGGCAGATGAAACGGAGGGGAATGTTGCATGTTTGGTATGATAGAGATGTGTGGCGGACGAACGGACCGCGTATTCGGATTCATCTCGTCGATCTGAGCAACTTTCATGTACAAAGTATTTTCATCCGAGTTACGGTTTAAAAGATATGATTTTCTAAGTTTTATGATTTTATGAAATTTGCTCGAATTAATAATAATTCGAGTTTGACCAAGTCAAATTGACTGGTCAAATGGGGAGGGTGTGGCCCACATGTCATAGGCAGCAAGTAAACTATTCTTGTTAAATAAATTAATTAGCATGGGGTCCACTTGTCATTTGTTTTTAGACTAATTAAGCACTAAAGTAAGTACTAGATAAGCCTAGACATAACTAAACAAGGGCCGGTCTAGTGGAACAGTCGTGAGGCTGGTTGTGCACACACGCACACACACCACACACTGCCTTGGCCATGGACGTGGCCGTGGCCACCAGTAGCAGCAGCCGGCTATTTGTAGGCAGCAGTAGCAGCAGCAAGCACGCTAGCAAGAGCAGCAGAGCAAAGCAACAACGGTGGTGGCACAGCAGCAGTGCATGAGCGGCGGCAACAACAAGCAACACAGAAGTGACACGGAGAAGAGCAGCGAGCAGCCGCAGCGGTTGACGAGCAACAGCAGGCTGCGGCGTGGCCACGCGCGGGCGTGCGCGCACAACAGCGGCAGCAACAGCCCAGGAGCAGCAGCAATACGCACGCACGTACGTACGCATACGCGAGGTTCTGGCACGACAAAGACGGCGGCCTACGGCGTCCAAAACGTAAGGGGAAAAGGGGGACCTGAGGGAGGAGCTCATGGTGGTTCGAACAGAGCGGAGGGCGAGCTCGGGGATGGCCGGAAGCCAATGAATCAACGACGACGTGGTGGTTGCCGAGCGCGGAGAAGACGGGGAAGGCGTCGGCCACGTGCCTTCCCGGACTGATATGGCGCCCAGGACGGATGAAGTCGAGGGCGGTGGACCTCCAGGACGTGCCCTTGCATGCCGGAGGGGCTGTTGGACGCGTCAATTGACGGAGAGGCAGCGATCACCGCGGATCTCCCGAGCTTGAATTCGAGCAGTAGAGGT
>LR738714.1:88494488-88511648 GCA_902687465.1 Secale cereale | reverse complement strand
GTTTATTCTGTTTTATTGTTTTGCTTTTATTTTATTGTTTTCTATTTAATTTTATCTTTGCATTGTTTTAGCTTAGATAAACTACAAAACTAGTTTCTAAATTGGTATTAATAAATATACCTCTGCCACAAAATGTTTGGTACTCAAATAAAATAGTTCAATATTTTATAAATTAGAAAAGGCATTTAATTAATTGTTAGGGTCACCAATTTATTTATTTGTGTACATTTAAACCTTCTATAAACCTGTAGTTTCTTCACCAATATTACTTATGAATTATTTGTCACATTTAGAATAATTTTGATTTTGATATTTGAAAACTTTTATTGTTTGATTTTATTTCAATTTCAATTTGAATTCGGTTTGGATCAAGTGAGGTTTAGAAAATTAATTGTGATGACATGGCACCATTACTGTGTGGTCACTGTAGCATGACACTCGGGATGTTACAAATCTCCTCCACTACAAGAAATCTCGTCCCGAGATTTAAGAGGTGGAGTAAGGGGGAAAGTCTTGTTGCGAAATTCTAACGAATCTTGGTCTTGGTTGCGCTTCTCGAAGAGGTCGATCCATTACATTGATGTCTTAATTTCTCTACTTCAAGTCATCGTGATCAAGTCATCATCCTTTCTTCGGGATCTCCATCATCCTACGAACGTGACAAGGGGGAAACTTTGGAGGAACGTATCTCCACGAAGTCTGTGCATCTGACGGCAAATTCAGAAAGTGATACACGAAGTACCCTACGAGTAGTATTTCAGTGAATGCATTGAAAACAATAAGCGATGGTACCAAAGTTTCAAACGGGTAGGCAGTCATTCGATGCCTAACTAGAAGCTGGAATGGGGTCTTGATCAACGAGAATAATATGGTGTTTGATACCAAGATGAAACATGGTAGAATTTAGCTCGTGAATTACACACGAAGCCAAGTGAAAAGAATACATTGGAATCAGGTTTGTACATGAGAGTCAGGTTTCGATCCCGTGGACCTGTGGGTTATGGGCCCACCATGTGGGTTGAAAATAGGAAGGGTGGTGACGTCTTGCACGATCTCGTAAGCAAAGTATGTCGGAGGATAGCATGGCAGTTATGTCGGCAACAACATCGGTACCAAGGGCGAGGAACGAAGAGAACCATTTTCCCCGCTCGTTGAAACGAGGTGGACCAATAGGCAAAGTTCTCATCCATCGGTGGTTACCGGAATGTTATCAACGATAGAATTAATGTCTTACTGACAGAGTTCTACAACGAGGTGTTTACGTAAGCAGAGAATTATTACTGCTTAGATCATGTAGATCAAGGAAAGGTTAAACAAACAAATGGAAAGGAAAATTGTGATTACACACAATTATTAGGAGTATATCCTTCCCATGGATAAGAAGAACATGGCATACAGGGTAGGAGAGCAAGTACCCAAACATTCAGATAAAGAGGCCAGGGATTAATCAAGATGTTACCCATACAACGGTGTTTGGATAACTTACCAAGAAACATTTAGCATCGCGCCTCCAATGTTCCTGTTGATGAGCAGGGTATCATAGCCATGCTTCGAGGAAGCAATGATATTGTGTTTCAATCAAGGATCAGACTTTGGATACACAAATGATCCATCAGGAGCAACTTATAAAATAAGTCATGTAATTTCCTCCTGGAAGAATGGTTATCCTTGCAAAAGGAATTATAATGATAGGTCCTCCAGCCAGGGGTGCTAGGCAGGACATCATATTACCGGGTCATCAAAAGTACCAACATTATAACTACTGAAAAGTTGTCCCAACCATCATATCTGACCGAGATTCAGATCCGATTGGTGTCATGATACCTCAGACTCAGGATGTTTGAGAAGAAAAGGTGCAACACAAATCGACGAAATGACCTTGCAAGATTCTCGGGAAATGAACTATGGGAGCGGGTTCCCGAAACAATAGTTCATCATTAAACCAAGGAGAGGGTGAGGAGGTGGCTGATGGGCTCAGTGTCAATTTATCGAGAATTCCAAACGGATGGATTTCCACAATAATGTGAACAAGAATATGACATTTGTTAATTCAAAGGATATAATGTTGTATGCTTGAGGAAAACATACGCCATTAATCATTAGTTGAAACTTGAAAGGTGTGCCCGAAATATGACCTTAGGCAGCAAGATCAATGTTAGAGTGACGATTCTATAACCAACAGTCTAAGAATGAATTGTCGATCGTTAACTTCAAAGCAATAGGGCTGCTAGAAGTGTAGAACTCAAGCAGCATATTTAGCATATTGGTATCCCGGTTGAAAACAACACGGGGACCAAGGAAGAATGGTGATGGTGAGAAGTATCAACATACCGAGAATTTCTTAGAGGTGGAGCAATCCCCACAACATTCTCGACCTAAAGACAGTAATACTTCAAGGCAGAATACAACACTAGCTGGAGAGCAAGTTGTATTCAAAATGTGGACAAGTTCGCGATGAAAGGAAGTCAAGGGTGTTGCCGATGATAATAATAATCATCGAGGGCAAGGAGAGTATTTCTCACCATGAACACATTTGACATCTCAGAAGAAGTCAAAGTGCTGAAGGTGATCCGACACATTTGCTGGGAGGTTTGAAGAGGATGTAATCAAACAACAATGGCAACAAGCAAGGGAATGACGAAGTGGTAAGTTATAGTATCAATATATAAGATGCAAGCTCGGAACCAAGGTAGCCTTTCAAGACAAGCAACCTGATGTTGAAGGCTCTACGTAAGTCGTGCTCACACTGAAGAATTCGTGCACCAGAGAAGGACGAGGTAGCACAGTCAAAGATATCAAGAGCAGGATGCAGCCAATAGTCTAGGAATGACCAGATTGAGTTCAGAATTCCCCTGTAAAATACTAGGGGTATTTGAATTTTTAGAGCGGATTTGATTTACTAAACGGTGTCCTCGGTTGATGGCAACCTAGAACCCGTAGAGTGATTACGACGAGGAAGTTATTACTTCAACAAAGTTTGTAAGGTGAAGTGCAAAGGCAAGACATCTTCGAGATACCAGGGGGTAATACTCAAAGGTAGAACATGATAGAAGTAGAACCGGGTCATTGACTTATGACAATAGATACTTCAACCTTGCCAAAATAGACGAGGCACAGGAATGAATTCCCATTAGATATATCAGTTCAGGACAGCATGGTCGGAACCATAACTATAAGGAATCAATTCAAGAATACCGAAAGAATCATACAACTGGTTAATATTATTGCAAGAAGCTTCCGAGACGGTCTACATCATTTTCATGGGCATGAACACAAAGTTCAAGGTCGACTCCCACTTCTTTAATGCATATCATTTCATTCACCTCCCGCTTTGATAAAACTGTAGTGTCGGAATTTTATCTGGTAGAACACCGGAAGAGTATGAATTGTGAAAACTTTCGGGTTCTCACGGATTAGGGGAAGGCATAGGTTCAACCCATCGGGCATCTTAGTAACATATACCTCAAGTTTCAAACGTAAATAAGACAAGCTTGATAGTAGAGCATGGTTGACAAAAGCAAATAATACAATTTACCAAAGGCATTATGTATCAGGGAAAGAACTCACAAGGTGATTGAATATGAAGGACAATGTCGGATGACAATCCAACAATGGATCGGGCGATCCACAATGGAGCTGATGTGCGTATCGGTACTCACTCAGAGGAAGAAAGAATGCAGATGCATCTGATTCAAGAATCACATGATTAGTCTGATGCTTAATTAGAAAGAATTTATGGTTTCCGAAACGAAGGATCAGAAGAAGATGCTCTGATCAAGGATGGATGAGTTGAAAATACTTAGTTGGACAATCAATAAAGGTTTGAATTGCCGAGAACCAACTCATGTCCGGAATGACGTGTGAGCCGGAAGGATAAATTTAAAAAGGATAACCGATGACTGCGTGAATATGCACACATTGAATCAATATGCTCAAAATTGCTAAGACAAGGGATGTTAACGAAGACTACTAGTCATATGAAATTAACCATAATGCAAGGAGTCAAGAATTTCAAGAGTAACAGGCTGCAGAGGATTTTCGAAAGATCGAAAAGTATTCCGAAGGATTTTGTGAGACACATGATCAATTGAGAAGAACAGATCCTCGATAAATGTGAGGAAATAACCATAAGGGTTTTCATGTGAAATTAAACTGCAAGACAGTAAACTCAAAGGATTCTCAGGACAACGGAGAATATTTCGAGGCATCTTGTAACGACAAGAGCGATGAGTAACGATCATGAGAATGACAAATGCACGCATATATTCGTAGGGATATATCCGTGGCAGTGAATTGCAAAGGGGATGAGCATAAGGGTCTCGGGAAAAATATCGAGGGATATCCTCAGAATCTTCTGACGAAGCAGGTGATCTTCCGGAACGAGGGCTCTCCGGGAGAAATAGTTGCGAGAACCTAGAGTCAGAGTTAGTAAAATCTTTTAACCCGAATAGAAGAGAGTTCAGAGTCCCAGAGCATAGTCGAGGAATAAAAGATCCTAACACCACCCATTGGTGATGTGGGCCCGTAAGCCACACAACAAGTTAGTAAACTTGTTTTTCAAAAACTAGGCTCAACTTCGGCCAAGGAGTTGGAAAGGGGGATTCCTACAGGCAGTCGGCTCTGATACCAACTTGTGACGCCCTCGATTTGACCGTACACTAATCATGCACGCAAATGTGTACGACCAAGATCAAGGACTCACTTGAAGATATCACAACACAACCCTAGACACAAATTAAAATAATACAAGCTTTATATTACAAGCCAGGGGCCTAGAGGGCTCGAATACATAAGCTCGAAAACACAAGAGTTAGCGGAAGCAATAATATCTGAGTACATACATAAGTTAAACAAGTTTGCCTTAAGAAGGCTAGCACAAAAGTAACAATGATCGAAAAGGCAAGGCCTCCTGCCTGGGACCTCCTAACTACTCCTCGAAGCCGAACTCCATGTAGAAACATCCTCGGGATCATCTGGCTCCTGGACTCCACCATATGGTTGCATCAACCGAGAAGAAAGGAGAAATGGGAAAAGGGGGAGAAAAGCAACCGTGAGTACTCATCCAAAGTACTCGCAAGCAAGGATCTACACTACACATGCAATGATATCTGTGTAAAGGGGTAATATATGTGGACTGAACTGCAGAAAGCAGAATAAGAGGGGGATAGCTAATCCAATCGAAGACTACGCTTCTGGTAACCTCCATCTTGCGGCAGAAGATGAGGGTAGCTGGAAAGTAACAAGTATCATCGCTTCTCGCAGCCTCCGTCTTGCAGCAGTAGAAGGGAGTAGATGGTAAGTTCACCAAGTAACATCGTGTAGCATAATCCTACCCGGCGATCCTCCCCTCGTCGCCCTGTGAGAAAGCGAGCACCGGGTTGTATCTGGAACTTGTCTGGGTGTGTTTTATTAAGTATCCAGTTCTAGTTGTCATGAGGTCAGAGTACAACTCCGGGTCGTCCTTTTACCGAGGGACACGGCTATTCGAATAGATTAACTTCCCTGAAGGGGTGCACCACATAACCCAGCACACTTGATCCCATTTGGCCGGACACACTTTCCAGGGTCATGCCCGGCCTCGGAAGATCAACACGTCGCAGTCCTACCTAAGCACAGCAGAGAGGTCAGCACGCCGGTCTAAGTCCTAGGCGCGTAGGGGTCCAGGCCCATCGCCCAACGCACACCTGCACATTGCGTACGCGGCCAGTGAGCAGACCTAGCAACCTCCATTACTAAGGAAGTTGCGTTACGCGGTCCAACCCGGCGCGCGCCGCTAAGTCGCTGAAGTCAAGAAGGCTTCGGCTGATACCATGACGTCGAGTGCCCATAACTATTCCCACGTAGCTGGTTAGTGCGTATAGACCAAATGGCCAGACTCAGATCAAATACCAAGATCCCGTTAAACGTGTTATTATGAAATAACCGCGGACAACGACCAGGGCCAGGCCGACCTGTCTCCTAGGTGGTCGCAAACCGCCCTGTCGCTCCGCCACAAAGTAACCATCAGGGGGCTGTCGGGAACCCAGGCCCACCACTACCTGGGTGGAACCACCTGCCCCTTCAGCCCCCATCTCCGAATCATCATCATGTGTATGTAAAGTATGTAAATAGTATATACCCGTGATCACCACCCGAGTGATCACGGCCCGATGGTATAGCATGGCAGACGGACAAGAATAAAGGGCCACTGATGGAATACTAGCATCCTATACTAAGCATTAGGACGGCAGGTACAGGTATCAACAGTTGTAGCAGCAAAGACAGGCTATGCAACAGAATAGGAGTAACCGAACAGTAACATGCTACACTACTCTAATGCAAGCAGTAGAAAGAAGATTAGGCGATATCTGGTGATCAAAGGGGGGGGGGGGCTTGCCTGGAAGCTCTGCAGACGAAAGGAATCTTCGGAAGCGTAGCCGTAGTCGAACACCGAAGCATCAATGGTCTCGGGGTCTATCACAGTATCAGAGTCTACCGAAAATAAGCAACGAAGGGGGAAACAAATAAATAACAGAGCAAACAATAGCATCACAAAGCATAACATGGCAAAAGGCGGTGCTACGTGTGACCTAACGCGGTGCTCGGTGATACAGACGAAGAGGAATAACATCCGGGAAAGTATTCCCGGTGTTAGGCATTTTCGGGCAGATGAAACGGAGGGGAATGTTGCATGTTTGGTATGATAGAGATGTGTGGCGGACGAACGGACCGTGTATTCGGATTCATCTCGTCGATCTGAGCAACTTTCATGTACAAAGTATTTTCATCCGAGTTACGGTTTAAAAGATATGATTTTCTAAGTTTTATGATTTTATGAAATTTGCTGGAATTAATAATAATTCGAGTTTGACCAAGTCAAATTGACTGGTCAAATGGGGAGGGTGTGGCCCACATGTCATAGGCAGTGATACGTCTCAAACGTATCTACTTTTCCAAACACTTTTGATATTGTTTTGACCTCATTCTTGCATGATTTGAACTAAACTAACCCGGACTGACGCTGTTTTCAGCAGAGCTGCCTGTATGGTTTTATTGTGTGCAGGAAAACGGATTTTTAGGTATCTCAAAAAAATCCACGAAAAATCACAGAAAATCCACGCACCCGAAGGAACCCGGAGCCAGAAGAGGGGCCAGAGGGGGGCCAGGGGGGCCCAGGCGCCCTGGTGGCGCGGCCCAGCCCCTGGCCGCGCTGGGGGGTCGCCTGGATGGGCCCCACCTCCCCTGGTGCCCTACTTCGACTCGTATTTTAGCTCGTGACGGAGAAACCCCAGATAAGAAGTTCTTTTCGCAGTTTTTGTCATGGAGCCGCCGCCGCCCTCTGTTCTTCTTCGGGAGGGCTAATCTGGAGGCTGAATTGGCCTCCGGAGAGGGGAGATCGTCGCCATTGTCATCACCATCACCACTCCATCATCCCTCCATGACTTCTCCTTCCATGTGTGAGTAATCCCCTGCTGTAGACGAAGGGGATGGTAGGGATTGGATGAGTTAGATCATGTAATAGTTTGTCAGATCGTTGGGGGCATGTTGCCTATCATCTACTATGGTGTTTATCATCTTTGATTCAACTTGTTATTCTTAATGCTTGTCACTTAGGGCCCGAGTGCCATGATTTCAGATCTGAACCATATGTGTTTTCATGAATATATTTGTGTTCTCGATCCTATCTATGAGTTGTTTGCACCTATTACGGTTCGTAACCGGCGATCCCAAAAGTGACAGCTTGGGACACCAAAGGGGATGGTCCGTAGTTTGAGGATTACATGTATCCATTGAGTTCATTGCTTTGTTCCGGTGCTCTTTGACAGGAGCACCTTAATCTCCATAAGTTCCTTTTGGCCCCGTTCGTAGCGGGATGGTAGGACAAAAGATGTTGTGCAAGTTCTTATTGCAAGCACGTACAACTACCTACGGGATACATGCCTAATGTTTGATATTTGCCTAGATGATCATTACTTTTCCGTGTGCCTTGCCCCAAGTTAGAATCATGATATATCTCATCCATGCAGCGCCCAACCATCCATCTCCCTAGCCTACAGTGTTTCAAATCCTGCTGGTTACTAGTCGCTACTGTTGCTATTTACTCCTGCTATTTACTTTTGCTGTTTACTTTTACTATCACCATCATCACTATCATATCACTGTTACCACTTATCTTTTGTTGCAAGTAAGTATATTTCAGGTGCGATTGAATTGACAACTCAACTGCCAAAGCTTATAAATACTCTTTGGCTCCCCGTGTGTCGAATCAATAAATTGGGTTATTCTTACCCGCGAAGACTATCTCGATCCCTTACGGTTGAGGGTTATCAAGTACCGTTTTCTGGCGCCGTTTCCGGGGAGCATAGCAATATTTACAAGTCTACTTGAAGTATCCTACCTGCTGCACTTCATCCGCTATGGGTAAGAAAGGAGACCCCAAGGTTCCGATCTTACTATCCACTACAAGAAGAGGTACTGTTGTGAGCACTAGTGCTACACTTGATTCGCCTTCTGTTATGAGTAAGTTTGCCTCACCGCCACCACATGATGCTCCTACTGAATCTGTTACTATGTCCGATACTCTTGATGATGCTTCTACTACTGTTGATGATATTAGTTCCCTTGGTTATGCTCATGAGAAACAGATCGCTGCTGCTGCTAAAAAGTCTGGAATTGAAATTCCTGTTACTCGCTACCCTATTGGTGAAACTTATGATTATCCTGATTTGAGTAAACTCAAGGAGAGACTCCTTGATGATGATTATATATGCTTGATGAAGATTTATGCAAGGAACTGACATAGTTTTCTGGCTCTGACCCTGAAGTTATTAAGAAGCTATTTGAAAAACACTCTTTGAAGAACAAAACCGTTCCTGATCCCGAATTTGCTACATCTCCTATATGCATTGATGATCCTGATTATGATTTCTCTGTTGATCTTTCACTTATACCTATGGTTGAAGCTGACCCCTTTTATGGCAGAGAAAATGATGATGCTATTGCACACCTGACTAAACTCGGTGAGTTGGGTGGCCTGTTTACCACAGATGAGAAGATACGATACTTTTATGTGACCAAGCTTCTTCCTTTCTCCTTGAAGGAAGGTGCTAAAGCATGGTATGATTCACTCCCATGCGGTTCCATTAAGAGTCCTCAAGACTTAGCTCACTCTTTTGTTGATAAGTACTTTCCTGCTCACATGCAACATGCTGCTTTACAAAGAATTTATAACTTTAAACAGTTGCAGGATGAGTCCCTCCCTAAAGCTTGGGGGAGGTACTGCGGTCTGATTCGGGCTAGACCAGGACATGAAGTCCCTAAGAACGAACTAATCGATATATTCTATGCTGGTCTAACTGATGAATCCAGGTCCTATTTGGACAATTGTGCTGGTTGTGTTTTCAGGAAAAGGACGCCGAAAGATGCAGAAGATTTGATGGGCAGGATTGCCAAAAACCATGAAGATTGGTCCGTCCCTGAACCACCTCCACCACCAAAGAAGAGGGGCATGTTTGTTCTAAGCCCCGAAGATATGCGAGAAGCAAAGAAGTCTATTAAAGAGAAAGGTATTAAAGCTGAAGACGTGAAGAATCTACCCCCTAATGAGAAGCTGTGTGAGCCTGCCACTCACCCTCCTATGGTAGAGGTACACTCTCTTTTAGATTTCAACGCAAGTGACATCCCTCATGGTAAGCCTCTTGATCAATGTTTAGATGAGTTTGATAATTTTATTATGAAACAAAATCATTTTAATGAGAGGATACAAAGTCAGTTGCATGATAATTCCCTTGCTATCAAAAGTCTGCTTGATGTTCTAGGTAGAACGGTTAATGATGTTCAATGTCTTGTGAAGCATTTTCATATGGTTCAAACTCAGCTTGACCAAATTTCTAATGTGCAAAAAGATTTGCTTGCTAACAATGCCAAACAAGATGATTTGCAGGCTTTCGGGATTAAGACCCGAGGAGGAACTAGCACTCAAGATCCTCTCTATCCAGAGGGGCATCCGAGGAGAATCGAGCAAGATTCTCAAATGCAGGAAGAAGAAATTGTTGGCTCTCCAAAGAAGAAGAAGAAACATAAGGAGACTGACAATTCTAATGATCCTATTGCAGATGAAGAGCCAGCTGTTGATCACAACGGTGTATCTATCTCCGATGCTGAGACAGAAGACGGTGCTGAACCTGAAGGTAAAGATAATGAGAAGAATGATCCGCCTGAAGTTCGAGAAGAAGCACCTGACAAACGTAAGAGGTACACTAAAGAAGACTTCATCGCAAGAAAACATGGGAAGGAAAGAGAACCATGGGTACAGAAACCCATGCCCTTTCCAGGTAAGTCCATCAAATCTAAAGAAGAAGAGCATTACAATAAGTTTTGTGAGTGGATTAAGCCTCTTTTTCTTCAAATCCCTTTTACTGATGCTATTAAGTTACCTCCTTATTCAAAATATATGAAAGATATTGTCACTAATAAAAGAAAAGTTCCTAATGAAGCAATATCTACTATGCTTGCTAACTACTCTTTCAGTGGCAAGATTCCTGAGAAGCTCGGTGATCCAGGTATACCCACCATTCCTTGCTCCATAAAGAATAATTATGTCAAAACTGCTTTATGTGATCTTGGAGCAGGAGTGAGTGTTATGCCTCTCTCTCTTTACGAGAGGCTCTGTTTAGAGAAACTAATTCCTACAGATATCTCCCTTCAGATGGCTGACAAGTCAACCGCCGTTCCGATAGGTATTTGTGAGGATGTTCCCGTAGAAGTTGCTAATTGTTTGATTCTTACTGATTTTGTTGTGCTTGACATGCCCGAGGATGGGAGCATGTCCATTATTCTTGGTAAACCTTTTCTTAACACCGCAGGTGCTATTATTGATTGCAATAAAGGGAAGGTTACCTTCAATGTGAATGATAAAGAACACACGGTATATTTTCCAAAGAAGACCGACAGGAGGCATGGCCTCAACTCTATAGAAAATATCGAGACCGTGAAGATTGGAGAATGGGACTGTCCACTACATGTGCCTCACAAATACAAAACTATCATGGTGGGGACAATGTCCATCAAAGTAAAGGTTCAGTGATTACTTCGTAAGAGGTGAGAATTTTTGCTCTATATATCGCCTGTTTGTTGGTAAGACTTGATCAACCTTACTAGTAAACATGTTTTATATAGATAAAAAGTTGAGATTGTTATGTTTTCATTAGTTTTTAGTTTTTGTTCTCTTTGCTGTACCAAGTATTTATGTTTTGAAGCTTCACAATACTACTCACTGCTTCAAGTTTTCAGAGAGTTTCGCAGCTTTTTGAACTTCGAAAAAATTTCAACAGTGAAGTTTTCAGAAAAATTCCAGAAAAATAAAAATAAAAATTTCCACGTCGGAAGTGACCCAGAGGGACCTGGGGCCATCCAGGGGGACCCACCAGTGGCCCAGGTGGCCAGCTGGCGTGGCCTGCCCCCTGGCCGCGCCCACAGGGCGCCTGGGGCCCACAAGGCCCCCTCCAGGTATGTCTTCTTCCTCCCTCTCTCTTTTTCTCCAAAAACGCGAGTTCTGCACTTGTTCTTGTGTTCTTGCTGTTCTTGGAGGCGATTCTTCGATCTCTCTCTACAACCCACCATTTGAGCTGAGATTTTGAACAAATACTCCCTGGTATGTGACTCCTCCACCCCTCCAATTAGATTTCTGATTGGTGGCTTCATTTGTGAGTATTTAGTAGTTCTTGGTGCTGTATACATGAGCTTGCATGCATGTGTAGAAAGTTATTTTCCAAGTTTTGATGCAAGTTTATGCCTTGGGCAAGTGAGTTGAGTAGTTTGCCTTAACTCACCTTGTTTTAATCTTCATTTTTGTAAATTGCCAAAAATTTCAGAAATGAGTTTGTTAGGAAGGGCAAAAGGGTGGCTTGAGAAGAGGAGGCCTACGCACTCCGATCGAGTTACTAGAGCCGCAGTTTCACCATCGACTGCTAGGGTGAGCTATAATGAAGATCATGTGCCCCTGGAGTTGTTGGAAGACACAAGTCCAGCACGTGCAATGACGTTTCCATGTGATTAATTCCTTGAAGCTGCGGGAATCAAGGATGAGTTTCGTAATCTTTGTGCTAATGCAGGTTTGACACGGCTCGTCACGTGCCGTGTTACTCAGTATCAAAAACTCACCTCCAGTTTCATTAACAGTTTTAGATATAATCCTGATTCAGGTGCTATTGAGTTTAAAATTTACAATGATCTTATCACCATGACTTTGGGAAAGTTTTGTGAAATAATAGGAGTGCCAAACGTTGGGAGGACGGCTAGGATGACCACTCAGCCCTCCGAGCTGAAAACCGTCTTCAAATCTCTCTGCAGCATGGGTACGAGGGATATTCATCAGTCGAAGATCTCCAGTATCTTGTTCCCTCACCTCAGGTATTTTGCATATTATGTTGCTAGAGGGGTGTTAGCTCGTGACAACACAAGCAACACTTCTGCGCCAGATATTTCTATCATGGCAGCAACCCTCTCAGGGAGATCTGATTATAATCTGGGTGCCTTAATTGCTCGACGCCTTGCTATGAACGGTAACAAGGGGAACTTATATGGTGGCGTGTATGCCACACTTATCTTAGAACATCTTGGAGGCACCCCACACCCTGATGATAATCCTTTTACTTATTTAAGCTTTGATCTTACTGCTATGAAAAGGCATAAGTTTGTTACCATGGCTTCTGAGCTTGATAATCTTGTTTATATCTTGCGTTTCGGAACTATCGTGGAACGCGAGATCCGTCTACCTGCACCTCTTTTGTTTGATTTTTCTCGCAGGAACGGATGGTCCTTTGATGTTGTCCAGTTCGATGAGTTCATAGCTCAACATCAGTTTCATAACCCCATGGAGGGGGTTGTGCCCGATGAGGAGGAGCACGGTGAGTTACCACCTTTTCAGGGAGAAACCGCCACCGAGTTTGGTGAAGGGTCTTCCTCTGCTTGGCGCACGGACCCTTCCTCGTGGGAGACTCCGAGGAGTTCGGTGTACGCGCCAACATCCTTCTACGATCCTTGGACTCACTACCATACCCCCGGAGCAGGAGGCTCCTGGGGCAGTAGCTGCTACCAACTTAGGCCAAAAGCCTAAGCTTGGGGGAGTACGTGCCCCTCTCACTTTTCCATTGTATTATCCATTTTATTCGCTTTGATCTTTTCAAAGTTTTTGCCCGTTCTTCTTTATTTCTCTCTTTGCAAAAACAACAAAATGATTTTCTCTTTCTTTTGCTTTCGTTCAACCTTTGAAATAATCCAAAAAAATTTCCTTTCTCTCTTTCGTTTGCTTTGTTTTCAGAGTTCAGCTCGAGTCCGTGATGGCATTTAATTATATTTCCTACGTTTGATCGTGCAAGTGACGAGGCAGTAATGACGAAGGTCGACTAAAGGGAAGCAACAAGGAAGACCGGTATGAACTCTTTTTGTTTCTACTTTTGTACATATGCCTGTACTTATGATCTAGAGACCAGCTTGTAGTGACATAGTGCTATATTTACAACTCTTCCAGTGGTTCATGCTTTCCTTGTGGCTAGTCTCGAATAGCTAGAGTATATAATGTGTTATTGAAATGATCTACATGCATTGCATTGTTCATAGTTCGGTATACTAAGGTGGTATTTCCCTTTAGAGAATTTTTGGATTAACTTGGCACATGTTTACACATGTTTAAGACGAAAAGGTCTGCTTTGCCTTGATGATCTTTGAGTTCAGAATAGTTATATCACTTTCATGCCCGATTCAATGTTGCTTTGTCGCTCTGCATGATTATGACCGTTATTGCTCTCTAGTTGGTCGCTTCACAGTCTCTTGCTAACCTCCACCTATACTAAGCGGACTGACTGCTTGTGCATCCAAAATCCTTAAAACCTGTTATGTCATATGAGTCCACCATACCTTCCTATACATGGTATTTACCTGCCATTCCTAACAAAGACTTTCATGTACCATCTCGAAATTAATCAAAAGCATTTCTCTTTTTGTGCCTCTGTTTTAGCTCATGAGGAAGTAGTAGTTAATTCATTATCTTTTTAAGTTGGACAAGTTTCACCCCGGGATTGCATGTATAATGTGCAAACCCATAATACGAGAAGGAACTGGCATAGAGTGCGCCCGGCTCATAAAAGATAATACAACAAACAAACCCTCCTTCACGCTTTGTTCATGAGAAATCAGAAAACTTTGGCAGTGATAAACAAAGGAGATTAAGAGGATGTGATCGTCCTCATGCGGGAGCCGTTCCTCGAAACTTGTCCAGCTCAAGAAGTGATTGAGTTATCTGCTAGCATTCGTTGACGAAATATGCACCTCTCAAAAACATTTTTACTTCTGTTTTTAAAACCAAGAGCTCTGGTACATGTTTAGTTTTTGTTTCCGACCACGGGTTTTCAACCTTGCCAACAAAAACCACGATTCGAGAGTCTCCACCTTCTTTCTTCAAAGCACCAACTAGGAGAGCATAATTGTCATTCTGAGTGTAATGTGCATTGTCCCAAAGTATTACATTGTCTTCCGCATGCTTGTGATATGATTTATTCTGAAATTCTTAGTTCTAGTCTCCTTTAAAACTCTGGAGGAGTTTCTGCATTTATGTTTTGCTTCACTCATGGAGGCTAGCGAGATACCACCCTAGTATGCTCAAGCTATGTGCAATGTAATCTTGTCTTGATTTTCAGTAGTATATTATTTACTTTTGGGTATTTGTGATTGGTCACTTGAAAGAAGGATTGCTCCGTGCATTGTCCTCATAGTACTGTTTCAATACTTGCTAGACTCTTTTCGTAGTACATGCTTATATACATCTAATGAAGCAAAAGAGTTTGTCAAAGTTTTCTTTGTCGCGTCCAGTTCGTTGAACTGAATTGCTTGAGGACAAGCAATATGCTAAGCTTGGGGGAGTTGATACGTCTCAAACGTATCTACTTTTCCAAACACTTTTGATACTGTTTTGACCTCATTCTTGCATGATTTGAACTAAACAAACCCGGACTGACGCTGTTTTCAGCAGAGCTGCCTGTATGGTTTTATTGTGTGCAGGAAAACGGATTTTAAGGTATCTCAGAAAAATCCATGAAAAATCACAGAAAATCCACGCACCTGAAGGAACCCGGAGCCAGAAGAGGGGCCAGAGGGGGGCCAGGGGGGCCCAGGCGCCCTGGTGGCGCGGCCCAGCCCCTGGCCGCGCCGGGGGGTCGCCTGGGTGGGCCCCACCTCCCCTGGTGCCCTACTTCGACTCGTATTTTAGCTCGTGATGGAGAAACCCCAGATAAGAAGTTCTTTTCGCAGTTTTCGTCACGGAGCCGCCGCCGCCCTCTGTTCTTCTTCGGGAGGGCTAATCTGGAGGCTGAATTGGCCTCCGGAGAGGGGAGATCATCGCCATCATCATCACCATCACCACTCCATCATGCCTCCATGACTTCTCCTTCCATGTGTGAGTAATCCCCTGCTGTAGGCGAAGGGGATGGTAGGGATTGGATGAGTTAGATCATGTAATAGTTTGTCAGATCATTGGGGGCATGTTGCCTATCATCTACTATGGTGTTTATCATCTTTGCTTCAACTCGTTATTCTTAATGCTTGTCACTTAGGGCCCGAGTGCCATGATTTCAGATCTGAACCATATGTGTTTGCATGAATATATTTGTGTTTTTGATCCTATCTATGAGTTGTTTGCACCTATTACGGTTCGGAACTGGCGATCCCAAAAGTGACAGCTTGGGACACCAAAGGGGATGGTCCGTAGTTTGAGGATTACATGTATCCATTGAGTTCGTTGCTTTGTTCCGGTGCTCTTTGACAGGAGCACCTTAATCTCCATAAGTTCCTTTTGGCCCCGTTCGTAGCGGGATGGTAGGACAAAAGATGTTGTGCAAGTTCTTATTGCAAGCACGTACAACTACCTACGGGATACATGCCTAATGTTTGATATTTGCCTAGATGATCATTACTTTTCCGTGTGCCTTGCCCCAAGTTAGAATCATGATATATCTCATCCATGCAGCGCCCAACCATCCATCTCCCTAGCCTACAGTGTTTTAAATCCTGCTGGTTACTAGTCGCTACTTTTGCTATTTACTCCTGCTATTTACTTTTGATGTTTACTTTTACTATCACCATCATCACTATCATATCACTGTTACCACTTATCTTTTGTTGCAAGTAAGTATATTTCAGGTGCGGTTGAATTGACAACTCAACTGTCAAAGCTTATAAATACTCTTTGGCTCCCCGTGTGTCGAATCAATAATTTGGGTTATTCTTACCCGCGAAGACTATCTCGATCCCTTACGGTTGAGGGTTATCAGGCAGCAAGTAAACTATTCTTGTTAAATAAATTAATTAGCATGGGGTCCACTTGTCATTTGTTTTTAGACTAATTAAGCACTAAAGTAAGTACTAGATAAGCCTAGACATAACTAAACAAGGGCCGGTCTAGTGGAACAGTCGTGAGGCTGGTCGTGCACACACGCACACACACCACACACTGCCTTGGCCATGGACGTGGCCGTGGCCACCAGTAGCAGCAGCCGGCTATTTGTAGGCAGCAGTAGCAGCAGCAAGCACGCTAGCAGCAGCAGCAGAGCAAAGCAGCAACGGTGGTGGCGCAGCAGCAGTGCATGAGCGGCGGCAACAGCAAGCAACACAGAAGTGACACGGAGAAGAGCAGCGAGCAGCCGCAGCGGTTGACGAGCAACAGCAGGCTGCTGCGTGGCCACGCGCAGGCGTGTGCGCACAACAGCGGCAGCAACAACCCAGGAGCAGCAGCAATACGCACGCACGTACGTACGCGTACGCGAGGTTCGGGCACGACAAAGACAGCGGCCTACGGCGTCCAAAACGTAAGGGGAAAAGGAGGACCCGAGGGAGGAGCTCACGGTGGTTCGAACAGAGCGGAGGGCGAGCTCGGGGATGGCCGGAAGCCAATGAATCGACGACGACGTGGTGGTTGCCGAGCGCGGAGAAGACGGCGAAGGCGTCGGCCACGTGCCTCCCCGGACTGATATGGCGCCCATGACGGATGAAGTCGAGGGCGGTGGACCTCCAGGACGTGCCCCTGCACGTCGGAGGGGCTGTTGTACGCGTCAATTGACGGAGAGGCAGCGGTCACCGCGGATCTCCCGAGCTCGAATTCGAGCAGTAGAGGTAGGGGGCGAAGGGGGA